>OW240915.1:30080573-30093932 GCA_933207985.1 Pelobates cultripes
GATCTGTGGGAAGAACCCTGTAGCAGAGTTCATCATCCAGATGTGTCATGCACATATTAATGTACGTTGACCGGTTAAGGAGTACTATGTTGCCCCCTTATCTGCTGGTTTTATGATTACATTCTCCAGCTGTCTTAATTCTTTGAGTGCTTGACGTTCCTTAAAGGTCATATTGCTAGACAAGGGGTTTTCCCCCATTATTATTTAGACCTAGGTTTATTTTAGTTATTAACACGTGTATTGTTATTATTTTTAGTACATTGCCAATAAATATTTAAGTTTTTATCTTTGTCTTGGGACAGATTTCTCCTTCTAGATTGTATTATCCACCCAAGGGTTACCCATCATCTGTCCCTATTCTATTATATTTGGATTGTTATCTTGCTTCCTATTTTTTAGTTGAAAATATATAAATTCACACAAATGGGCCGCTGCCAAACTAACACAAATATTTATATCATGTAAACATAGTTAACCCAAAAGTCACCACTACCATAACCCTTGGCAATAACTCATAACATAATAACATAAATAACTATATAACAATGTATATAAATAGCGTAACATAAAACACAGGCACAACAGGCATCATATTACAAACTAATTTTAACATTGTACAGGTATACCGAGATACCCCGACACCCCAGGTTGAAAAGCCTACCAAATAACAAATTCAACCATGTGAATATTGTTACCGCACTTCAAGCATACCAGCTACCAATCCTACCTACCTACCCCCCCGCCCCCTCCAATTTCTTATCCAGCCCCCGCCACAGCTCAGGGCTTGACTCCTCAAGCCATATGAGCACCCTACCCCCGCAAGAATAAAGCATGCTGTAGGCCCTCCTTAAAATCCATGTACCCCATCATGACTAAAATAACAGGGAAGCATGTTTTCCCACTCACTGCACCACACCACCACTCCCCCCAACCATCTAATGAAAATAGCCAACAGCTTGTTAACCTTCCCCCGAGACCTAGCAACTGCCACAGGATGAAAACGGGGAACCATCTCCGACCAGATAATCACTAAACCTGGAACATGCCCTTCATCCTATCCAAATCATGCTTCGTACACTGCACCAACTCCCTCTCAGGCACTTGCCCTAGATCATTCCCCCCGGCATGGACCAACAGAATATCAGGGAACTGACCAGCCCCTAGCCGCCTAGAAATTTCAAAACAAACCTCCTTCCAACTAAAACCATGAAAACCAAACCAAAACAGTTGTAACAGACACAGTGGAAAGCACAGCTGTCCTCTTTTTTGTCTAACTGCAGCTCTCTCGTGCGCCCAATGGATATATGAGTGGCCCACCAACCATGTGACCCAACCTACAATGAAAGAAAACATGTTACCAGAGACAATCAGTGAAAACATCAACCCACAGTTAAATCAAATGGTCCCGTCGAACATATGACTGAAACCGCACCGACTCCCACCTCCCAATTAGTTTCACCAACTCATCGCATAAACTCAACCTCGCTGCTTCCGTTGCAACGCCAGTGCAAAATTAATGTATGCCAAATTGTCCCAGATCAAATCCCAGCTGACCCAATCCAATGGGAAAGACCCGTAAAAACTGAAATTTGGACAACGTTGACCCATCACCGAGCATCAAGAAAGAACCCCGTATTGCGGCACGAATATGAGAGTACGTGGCAGCACAAGCAACCGGACACACAGGGGAGCCCTGTAACGAATGGAGGATGACCGAGCACCCTTTCCCAAAAACATCTGTCTTTGACCGACGTAAATATATGGTAACCCGCTCCAGCCTCACATCCTCCTTTTGGATACCCCCATTCTCCAATCTGTTACCACAAACTAATTCAATCACTCTAAAAGCCCCCAAAAATGCTGTTAGAACAATAAAACCTTGTGGTGAGAGAAACAGAGATCTGGCTGGACCCATATTAACTTTTGGAGAAGGTCAAAAGAAACCAGCTGTCTGGCGTCCTCTTACCCCTCCAGAAACTTTTAACACCTGCCGCACCAGAAAATTCTTAGTTATGTCTTCCCAACCATTCAATTTGAACAAAAAGGCTAATGCAGACATATGCCTGTCTATCACAGAGGACGAAGCTCCCGTAGAAAACAATGTACACAAATACCATAACAGCGTGTCCAACCGTACCTCCGCTGACTGGTGTAGCTCCGCATACCTTCACGCCTCTTCCCACACCCTCCATACTTTGACATACGCCGCCCAAGTACTCGGCGCCAATGACTCCTTGATCAGTTGTCCAGTCGCCGCCGGCCGAAACCTTTCCCACTGTAAACGAGAAAGCGCGTCAGCAATGATATTCAGGAAATCAGGCACATGACACGCCCGAAAAACAATTTTAAACTGCATGCAAAGCAATACAAAACGCCACAACAAATGAATAACCAGCACAGAAGAGGCAGATAACAGATTAACAGCAGATATCACTGACATGTTGCCCGTAAAGAAAAGCACTTTTCTATTCTTCAACATGGGTCCCCAAAGAGTTAGTGCCACCACCAAGGGAAATAGTTCCAATAAGGCCAAGTTGCGAAATATGGGATTTGCTTTTCAACCCTCGTGCCAAGGGTCCGCGCACCAGTGAACAGCGAAATATGCTCTGTAACCCACACTCTCAGAAGCATCCTTAAAAAGCTCCAAATCCGGAGCAAGGATAGCTTTGTCCCGAAATTTTACCCGCCCTTAAAGCCCTGCAGAAAAACAACCCACACTTTCAAGTCCGCTTTCATTTTAGCAGTAACCCTAATGAAATAATGAGGAGAACTGACACCTACCGTTGCTTTTGAAAGGAATCGACTAAAGACCCTCCCCACCGGCACAATCCGACATGCAAAGCTAAGTCAACCAACCAATTATTGCAATGTTCTCAGAGTCACCTTGGGCGCCTCCTGTACTTCCTGAATGACCTGTCGAATCGCCAACAGCTTATCCAACGTTATCGATATTCCCCTGTTACCGAGTCAATTTCAAGACCCAAAAAACTGAGACAAGTGGTCGGTCCCACCGTTTTTTCAACCGCCAAAGGCACCCCAAAAACATGGGTGACCCATTCCAGCATCTGCAACCCAACTCGGCAGGCATCTGAACCGGCAGAACCGACACACAAATAATCATCCAGATAGTGAACCATGAACTTGCTCTCTGACTCAAACCTGACAACCCATTCAAGGAAAGTACTAAACTTTTCAAAGAGAGCACATGAGATGGAGCATCCCATAGGCAGACAAAGATCAACAAAGTATTTTCCCTCAAAATAACAGCGCAGAAGATTACACGTCCGCTTTTGCAAGCAGCTCCCTACACCCCGTGGTCCTAACCAACTCAACCGCCTGGTCTAATGATGCATAGGGCACTGAGCACAAATCCGCATCAATGTCATCATTAACTGATGACCTTTTGGGGTAAGAAAAGTGATGCAAAAGTGATTCCTGTGTTCTTTTTTGGTACTACCCCTAACGGAGAAATACGAAGGTTGGGCAACGGAAGATCCTCAAAAGGTCTGGCCATCCTTCCCAACTGGACCGCCTCACCCAGTTTGTCCCTGACCACATCTGGAAACCCTGCAACTGATTTTAAATTATAGAAACGCTGATAAAAATATTTTTCCTGGAACGGAATAACGAAAAACCCAGTGGCGTACTAAGGGGGTGGGGGAGCGGATTGCCCTGGTGCCACTCACTAGGGGGGTGCCATGACTGGCAGTGACATAAGTCACCCCCCCATCAATTTGTATGGTGCGTGCGGCAGCGCCTTTGCGGCTGCATATGTGTCTGGCCACACTATACTGCACTGACTGCAGCAACGTGCGGAGCGGAGCGGAAGGATCCATCATCCTGTGAGTCACCAGTGGTCGGAGGCTCGGAGCAGAGCAGGTCAGCGCGGGGGGGTGCATGTTTTTTTTTTAATAAAGGGGGCGTTTAGGGTTTTTTTATTAAGGGGGGTGTACAGGGTTTTTTTTGTTAAGGGGATGTGAAGGTGTTTTTTTATTAAGGGGGTGTGCAGGTTTTTTTTTTTTAATTAAGGGGGAGTGTGCAGGTTTCTTTTTTATTAAGGAGGATGTGCAGGTTTTTTTTAGTTAAGGGGGATGTGCAAGGTTTTTTTTAATTAAGGGGTAGTGTACAGGTTTTTTTTTAATTAAGGGGGGTGTGCAGGGGATTTTTTTTTATTAAGGGAGGTGCAGGTTTTTTTTTAATTAAGGGGGGTGTATGAACTTTGTGAAGTGGGTGCAGGTTTTTTGTGTAGGGGGTGTATCAATTTTATGTGATGGGCATGCATGGTTTTTATATGAAGGAGGTATGAATTTGATGTGTAGGGTGGGTGCAGGGTTTGTATGTGTGGGGGGTGCACAATTTTTATGTGCAATACATTTTAATGTGCGTGAAAACATTGAAACATTGGGTCTGCCGTCCAATGTCCCAGGAGTAGACGTCAACATGCTGGGACGCGCGTCCTGAACCCGTGACCGGTCCGTGTAGGAGTATTCCAGAGACATGCTAGGAGAAGAGAACCTGGGTAG
The DNA here is from genome assembly GCA_933207985.1 of Pelobates cultripes. Taxonomy (NCBI): domain Eukaryota; kingdom Metazoa; phylum Chordata; class Amphibia; order Anura; family Pelobatidae; genus Pelobates; species Pelobates cultripes. The sequence goes on from OW240915.1 coordinate 30,085,097, forward strand.
GCCATACGCAGGTCTCCTGACCAACCCACCACTGAGTAGGCTCCCTGCCTCGCACTACCGCTGCCATGCCTGTCGTCTTGGCCCGTATGGCCGTCATAACCACTTGCCCCCTGCACGCCCCTCCTGTCTGGGGAGCTCCTGCTGGCTGCTGCTCTTAGACCTGCGCCCCTCGTGCCTGTCAGCCTCCCCCTGTGAGAGAATGCTTGGGAATCTGACGCTGCGCTCCTGGGTGCTGCACGATCCGCCCACCTGTAGGGACTCCGACCCCCTAAGTTTCTTGTCAGCTCTACCAGGTGGGGACTCTGACCCCCAGAGTAGGCTATGGACTCTGGGGCCGTTCTGCCATCCGCCTACCCCCCACGGGGTGCTCTGTCACCAATTTCTGACCATGCCAGGCACCTTGACGCCTCCTGCTATCAGGTCCCCCTACCCTTGCTGCAGGCAAGGATGCAGCCACCGTCATGACACAGCCGTTTCCTGGCTTAGTGGCCAAATACGTGGACGCCCCAACTCTGACAGAGCTGCTCTGGGCTGTGCCCTCTGACCTGCCCATTCTCCTCGCAGTCCCAACTCTAAATTTTTTTATACCATCTGCACTATATTTTTTCTTCTTTCTGTTATTCTGAGACATCAAGAAGATCTTGTTTGAAGATTATCCATCCATTTTCCTGACCCTATTAATAGGAGAAATGCCTGAATATAAATCCATCTAGTGAGTTCTCTACCACCCTCAATCCATCGAGTGGAGCGGAATGCGCATGCATGTCAAGAACCGGGCTCGGATTCAAACAGTCCATAGGAAAGCATTTCTCAATGCTTTCCTATGGACGTTCTGCACGCTGAATGCGATTTTCGCACCCAGCATCGCAGAAGTGCCTCTAGCGGCTGTCAGGAAGATAGCCACTGAAACTGCTATGTTTACATCTGAAGGGTTAAAACATGGGGGACCTGACTACAGTGTCCCTTTAATGGTACTCATTTTATCTACATCTAGGGATGAAGGGCTGAATCAACTCTTCCAGGATTGTAACCTGCGACCCCCAAGAGTTGAACAGATTCTACTGATGATGCATTAGCCCACTGAGCTACCTCACCTGCCTTAAATGTAATTTTATTTGCGTCCAAACTAATAAATTAATAAACTCCACACGTACACCCTGGATAGATCGATTAGTTCATAGCAGCTGAAACACATTTGTTCACAAGTCTAGTAAAACATATTATGTGCATGTCCCATAGTGTCATGGACAAACAATACAGGATGCATAGTAAGGAGTTTTACTGTCTGTATTATACATCAGAATGACTCATTTACTGGAGATATTAACTCTTCCTATGTTCCACTAACCAAAATGTTTTATGAAGACTATTACAGCCCTAGGTAGTGAGAGTGTTTGGTGTTTCGGGTGATCCTGGCATAAGATGCTAGGAATTGGCTCCGCTGATTGATCACAGTTTGTGGATTGACTGTTTGCTAATTTTATATTTGACTAGCAAGTTTGCTTCCTTTTGTAATGTAGTTTGTCTTAAACCAGTTAGGAAGTGGTTTGCAATTACGATTAAAGAGTTTCTTGAACCATTTTTTTATTTTATTAGAATAAAGCCCTATTGGCATTATTCTATAGGTTCTCCCCTACAGAAATGATGAAAGAGCATTTTAAAATAAAGTTTACTTATCTTAATCCAGTGCCGGGTGAAGCTCATAGAGAAGACTTTGAATGGACCATTTTACCCGATCAGGGCGCATGCACGTTTTCTGAGATGGCAAAGGGAGGTGGAGAATGAGGGAAAGGAAAAGGAAGGAGGGGAGAAAGGAGGGCTACAATCAGTGTGGGAGGAAGGGGAGACAAAATCTTCCCCTTGCAGCCTCTGCCTGCAAGGAATAAGCAGATTTCAACTGTCAGCAGCATGCAGTGTCTGCTGATGTAAAATATGCACAGAATTGACATTTGGCAATCAGTAACAGAGTCCTGTGTGCCGGGGGTGCAACTTGCCCCACTACACGAGTGCCAATAACTCTGGATGTGCAGTGTTTCAAGCTAAAACACTGCACATCCAGTCTCCTACCACCATGATCATTTCAAAAAGCAAAAGTGGTTATGGTGGTTAGAGTATCACTTTAACACCATAAAACTAAACTCCTAGGAGTGCATAGAGAAGAAAAGAGCTTTATAAATTGTTATTAGTATTATGATTATAATGATTATTATTATTATTTCTATATGATAAGACAGCATAAATAAAAATTGCACAAACAACTTGAGAAATAATATTTGTTTTTGACATGCTAACCATAACACATCCAAAACTATTATTATTTTTTTAAACTGTCTCGTACTACCTAAATCCATCTCAGCATATGGCACTGATAAAATTTTTTTTACAGATATTCCATTTGTTTATATTTACAAATGTTTTTTTTTTTTTTTATGCAGCCCATAATTTTATTATAACTTATTTTCTTTTTAATTCTGTTTGTTTTGTTTGATTCTAAAGGTCTTTCTGTTCTGAAATGGAACGTTGTTGGACATCATTCAAACTATGGCAACAACAAAAAAATGACGTTGATAGCTGGCATTCTTTTTCCAATTTGTTTATTTCACGAAGTCTGTTTGTTTCCTTGAATAAGATGAACATAGCATGCCTATCTCTGCATCTTGGGTTACATACTAACTAGTAAATGCTTTGTAAATACTGTTATCTATGAGAACTGGGGGTAATTGTATAATCATAAAAATTCTAGCATTTCCTGGAGAATAAGCAAAAAAAAAAAAACACCAAAAGTTAAAAGATAGTTCTAGAGAATGGAAGAAAGCTGATTAGATGATCGATGTGTATTACCAGACAGAAGAGTCTCAATACAGGGTAAATTAAAGGGACACTGCAGGCACTGTAAGGGCTTCATCAAGTGGCTAAGGTAATAGTGTCCGGAGTCCCCTGGTGCTGTCCGTAACATCCAACATTAAACACGTTTTTTAAAACTAATCGAGAGTCAGCAGCAGCCAATCCCCTCTGTGTTGCTTGGGATAATGTGGAAGTATTAGCCTGAACGGCAATAGGCAGCTCTGATTGGCTGAGAGTGCCAGTTGACTGCTTTCAACCTATCACAGCTTCCATTACTGGAATCACTTGGTATAGCTAGCAGGATGTGTGTGATCTCTCCCGTTGAGGAAGTGTCTAGTTCAGAGGTAGGCAACATTCGGCACTCCAGATGTTGTGGACTTGATCTCCTACAATGCTCTTACAGCCATAATGCTGGCAAAGCATCATGGAAGGTGTAGTCCAAAACATCTGAAGTGCCGAATGTTGCCTATCCCTGGTCTAGTTAGATGTGAAAGTTGTACCTTTTTATTTTTTCGGTTTGCATTTGCAGTTTGACTGTATTACAGCTGCATTTCTCCCTTTTCATCTGGTATGTGGTTGCCACACTGCACTGTATGTCTATTTTGAAGAAATAAATCAGCATTTGCATTGAAAGATATTTGCTTTATTTTTTGATTCAGTCTTCATGAGTAAGATAACTGCATGTTTTTCTATTACATTGCCTGTGGATATATGGAATTAAGACGCCAGCACCAGGGACCCTAAGAAATCCAGCGAATGAGTGAGTACGGTTAATACATTTATTGGATGAAGTTTGGGGAAGCACCACAGTCCATTTTTGTGTATGGGCTGTGGGTGGCCTTGGTTCCTTATTTCGTGTGTAACTGCTGGAAAATGGTGTAAAGTGAATGGAGAGACCATGTCAGGGGACTCCCAGCACTATAACCGATTCTATGAGTTGAAATGACTATAAGGCCTACAGTGTCACTTTAAGAAATGAACCCATGAACCCCAAGAGGGGTATTAACTTTGCCTCAATGACAAGTCATACGAGAAGCTGAAATGATCATCGCGGTTGCTGTATTGCTCTAGTTGAGATGAGATTTGTCTGGCATTTTGGTTAGACTTTCCTGATTGGAACCAGACTAATGTGGCACAGCAAGCGTTCCTCTGTACAGTGTTGATTGAGAGGGGACGATCCAAAAAGGAAACCTATGAAGTGTTTTTCTGTTCTCAGTGGGTGCCTTCTTGTATTTAATAGCAATAACTTGACAATGTTCCCTTTTTACATCTGGTATCTGGTTTCCAACCCTTCACAGAGCACTTATTAATCAGTGCTACTTAATAATAATAATAATACTAATACTAATACAAAGATTATTGAACTGCAATTCAAAGATAGCATCTCTTTTGAAATATTTTATATTTTTTTATATAGAATGTACAGAGATTAAGAAGATTAAGAAGAAGAATTAGAAAATATGTTTTTCTAACGATTTAACCATGAGGGAAGCACAACTATTAAAGGAACAGTTTTAGGAAAACAAAGCTTTTTCCTGCCCCCTGGCAATTAAGGGTTAAAAACCCTTTAAACACTCGCCTTATTCTAGAGCTGTGGTCTCTCAGTGCGGATTTGAAGACAATGGACATCCTCATGCAAAGAGTAAGGTTGTCCAGCGTCTTCTCATGGAGTTAAACTCTGCGAAACAGCTGGAAGCACCTATAGTGGCAGTCTAGTAGACAACCACTAGAAGCAGTGTTAACACTGCAATATAAACAGTTCAGTTTTTCTAAAGCTGCTATGTTTTAGATTGCAAGGTGAAGAGGACAGGAACATTGCACCCAGACCACTTCAATGAGATGAAGTGTCCCTTTAATTGAAATCATACTGACTCCTCTTCTATTATAGTAAGATAAAACAGCACATTTCATCTCATGCCATAATAAAAACTGATAGACTACCCATTATGTGGTCCACATAAAACTAGCATGCAAAAAGGTTGCAATTTTAATAAACATTGTGTTAAAACATTTTAATAAAAAAATAGAGCTTTCTTTAACTTCATGAAAAGATTTCTGGGCACAATGTGCTATAGTTGAAATGGAGCAGAGATAAGGACTGGTCAATTGATGAATCATACATGGAATCATCAGAGCTTGAACTGGAAGCTCTGAGTTTAATGGTTTATTACATAAAAATTATATAAAAAGCAAAGATAAGGTACCTCCTTCTGTTAAATATGTTCTATCAGATTCCTCCCTCCCAGCCCCTCCCACCTCCTGGACAGCATCCATTGTGAAGCTGCATTCTTAGTGAGCTATCCAGGAGGTGGGAGGGCCTGGGAGGGAGGGTCTGCTGCTGATTGGCTGGAATGTGTCTGCTGACTGTGAGGTACAGGGTCAAAGTTTACTCAATGATGAGTCCGCGGCGAACCGTTCGTGGCGAACCGTTCGCGAACCGTTGGGCGAACAGTTCGGGACATCACTAATCTCAGCCAATCCAATGCCATGCTGTTCCAAGCAGCATCTCCTCATAAAGATGCACCGAAGGGAAAAAGGGATATAAGGTGAAACAATGGGACGTTTACAGTAAAGGCATGTAATGTTTTAAGGCTTATAAGTACTCACCATCCAATGATTGATAGTAGAACTGCAGGAGCTGATATACTATATTCATCACTCAATGCTGCCTCCATGCTCCTTCTGCAAAGCATTTCCTGCCTATTAGTGGGCAGGTGGAAAATGATAAAATTTCCTGTCCAGCATCGCACACAGACACTGGCTACACTGGCATAGCACTGTGATTTACACCCAATAGAATTGTTCCTGCAATTCTGCTATCAAACATAGGAGGCTGCCTAGACTACATAGGACACTGGCCAAGGCTCTTGGTACTTATCTCCCCCACCTACCCACCTTATCTCCCAAAAGACACTTTATAAGTGCTGTAAATAGACGTCCCCTACAGGACAACCGTCTGTAGGACAGCGTCTATTCCTACTAATGACAAATACGGCCATGGTGGTACTAGATACATTTGATTGTCTATATGTGCAAGTAAGTTAAGACAGTAAGTAAAACAGTGTGGCTACTTTATGTGTGTGTGTGTAATTACTAAGTGCTGAGAATGGTGCAATTACTATGGAAACCAATAGAATTTCTCATAAAGAGTAGTCCAATGATGTGTGAAGGGAACTTAGAAGGGGGTAACTCTAAAATGTTAAATTCAAATAAACACATAAATGTCCAATGGCCTCAAAGGTCCAAAGGACACAAAAGGCCACCCTGAAGAAATAAAATAAAACTAATAAGTACACAATTTTATTAAAAGTTATTATCATAAGCAGAGACATTGGAAACACAATAAGATAACACGGACAATAGAACCCTTCTAAAGAGCCTAAGAGGCTCTGCAGATAATGGGTATGTGTCCTTTGGTCCTTTGAGCCCATTGGACATTGATGTGTTTGTTTCAATATAATTTCTCCTCTCCACATTCAGCACTTTGCCTAGACTGTGAGTTTTAGTTGGATACATTTCCCCTAATGTACAGTAATTGTAATACGTGCCAGTTTGGGGATACAATGATTATTAACATGACATTATTCCTTGCATATATTACCTTGGAATGTTATTTTAATTATATCTCGTTCAAAATATATAATAGGCACCATTTTTAAAATTATTTCTTTTATTTACTAAATGTGTCAAAGAGTGTAGCTTCCATTAGTTCTGCCTGCCACATTTTCCCCCTGAGATTGCTGTTAGCCACAAGTATCTTCTCGCACAATGACCAAGAAGATCAATGAAGGATCTTCCACAGACCCCGATGATGTGGCTATTAACATCTTCATCTTGAAGGAACAGAAGATAGGAGGATGCCAGCAAGAAAAATAAGTACAATTTTCTATCTTTATTCTTCATCATATGTGCCATCAAAAAAACAAAAAAGGCAAATACTTCACAAGTGACATTTAAAGTGACAACTTTAAAGGGACACTATAGTCACCAAAACAACTACAGCCTAATGTATTTGTTCTGGTGAGTAAAGTCAGTCCCTGCAGGCTTTTTAATGTAAACACTGTCTTTTCCGAGATGAAGCAGAGTTTACATTGCTGCCCAGTTACAGCTTTAGTGGCTGTTAATCAGATGGCCACTGGAAGTGCTTCCTGCATTAGTGCTGCACAGTGTGCAGCACTGACATTCAGCATCTCCATGCCCTGCATGGAGGTACTGAATGTTCCTTATAGAGAGGCATTGAGTCAATGCATCTCTGTGAGGAGGCGCTGATTGGAGCAGCTTGACATTTTGCCACTCATGCGCTATAGCCTCACAATGTATTCCTATGCAAAAGGCATTGGACTGGTTGAGATCTGCAAATTTGATGATCTCAGCCATGGAGGCAGAGTAATGCAGGACCTGGCACTTCGAGACCAGTGCTGCGCTTGAGAAAAGGTGAGTAAAATCACTTTTCTAAAGTGAAGAGAGTGGGACCTAAGCAGTCATTTTACCACTACAGTGTCAGAAATACGTTTGTGTTTCTGTGTTCCTCCAAGTACTATTTTTTTTCTTTTTTTTTTCAGCAAAGCTTAGAAATTTCCCTTTCAAATGAAGAAATGATGCAATGTCTGCTATAAACAGAAATACCAGTATGTCAATGTGGCATGGCTACATAAATGGTTAATTGCATCTACTGAGGCAAACATACAGAAGCTCAAGTGAACACAGTAAATAAGGGGGCACGTCATGATAAACAAAGACAGTTATTGTTATCATGCTGACAGGTTAATGACATCCTTATGTTACCACAATGGAAGATATGTTACTAATCCAGAGTATGCACTGTACAATTTTCATCAGAGGCTAAGTTTGCAGAAGCTCTCTGATTGGACTCTGGTCATTGGCACTGTGGCTAGTGCTGACTGTGCTAGGAGAACCGTTCAGACTTAGGATATGATTAAAGCTTTAAGCTTTGTGGCTTAGTTGGTCAGTCCTGTCCTATTGGACGCCGTTTTTTTTGTGGTTTTCCTGTCAAGCATGGGTTTGGCATTGTTTAATTCTACTACAATTATTTTTATTTTTTTACAATATCCATGTCCCTTTCATTGTGGGAACTTGAGTGAGAGGGTATAATTTCATAGTTATAATTGGAAACATATGGGGAAAAACATCTTTAGTCCAGTGTTTCCATAAAAGAGGAAGAGTTTTCATGCCATATGTATTGATGTGTACTGGTGTGGAAATACCTGAATAAAAGAAATAAAAGCTCTAAGTCAATTTATGTGCTGTAAGCAATAATACCATTTATAAATGGGCTAAATCTACATTTTAAATGGATACAATGCAGACCTTGCGGTTTACAAAATGTACCAATGCCATCGATGACGGGTACTTATTAGTTTTAGAATTAAAGGGACACTCCAGGTTTGATGTGTCCCATTGGTTTTATAATGCATTACAAAGCGCGCGTGCAAAATAAATTCTGAAAAAAATAAACTAAAAATAATAAGAGAACTCTGGTGGTGTAGCTCAGCAGGCAACCACCTGCAGTTTTTTCCCCTGAATTCAAACCCAATTACCACTCACTAACTCCATCACTCACTACTACCCACTAAGCCATACGACAAATAACCTGCCAAAAATAGAATTGATTATTTCTCTAATTCAATGCTTATTACATATACATTATTTAGTAGAAGTTAAAGAACACAGCATGTAAAATGTACACATTTTTAAGTATCTGAAATTGTATGCATACTTGCAAAAATGTATTATGTAATATGCAAAACAAAATCTGTTTATATGACCATCACCATTCCTCTTTGATGTTATATTTATTTTATCAAAAAGAATGTTAGTGAGAATGAAGGAATATCACCACAACATCTTACTTTAGGAATAAATGGGAGCTGCTCACACATACACATTAAAGTCACAAAGGCCTTATTTAGAATCTTGTCAGCATATAGATGTTGGAAGATTAACAACAGCTGGTAGTTTGTAGCAGCTTGTT
>OW240915.1:30094032-30134021 GCA_933207985.1 Pelobates cultripes
GCTAAGTTTTCGTAGCCTATTGCTGACAAAGACTGTCGCTACAGATGCTCTCATATTGTTGACTTGGTGGAAAAACACAAAGAGCATGCACTGTTCCCCCTGTAGGACCCCCAAGTAGTGACCGGCAAGTAATGACTAGCTGGTAAAACTTAGCAACAGGGTTGGAACAAGACATTTTGTTTCAACAGGGTATACAGTAGGATCCCTGTATATTTGAGAGGTACGTATGAAGCCAACCCCTCCACCCCATGGATATCTGAAACCACAGACTCTATTAATAAATGTATACAAGTAGCAGTATTGGTGAACACTATGCATACATGTATGCAATTTTATACATTAAACTTTTTCACTGTGTACAGTACAGTACTACACATGTAGTTTAATTAATCAGTTTGGCTCAATAGGAAAAGCAATACCAAAAGAGTTTACATGATTGCATGAGAATTCATCACATGTGGTGATTACAGTTCATGTAGTCCCAGAATGGCACACCACGGCGGTTAAATGAAAACGCAGTAAGTGAAACAGCGGATACGGAGGTATACTGTTTAGGGATTTAGCAGTTATTAACCACTTTACACCAGGCCAGAGTCTAGTGTTGGGCTTTTTTGGGTTCACAGACAGTAAGTAGTGGTTAGTGACTGTCTTGCAGTAGCATCCACCTGTAACTCCCTGCCGCTACTTGTCAAATTCTGCAGTTGAGAAACAGACACTACTTGCTACAGTACTTTCAATCATAGCAGCAAGTAATGGCTGGTAGTGGTCTCTAAAAAATAGCAATAAGATTGTTAGCAAGACCAAAAAACATCTAAAATTGTGGGACTTTTAGTTTGCATCATGTTTTAGCCCTCATTGACATTCTGCTAGGTAGAAACCATCACATAAATTATAAATGACACGTGCCCATGAAAAAAGCCAAACCGTGGAGGCCGCTCTGTTGTTCTACATATCCAGAGTGAGCAAAGTTTGGGCGGTTCTCATGTAAAAGTCATGGACATTGTGAGCAAAAACCTCTTAATTTGCTCGTATTTGCCAAATAATGCAGTTCTCATGCAAAAGTTATGGACATTGTGAGCAAAAACCTCAAAGTAAAAAAACAAACCTTTGTGGACTTGCAATTGTATCTAAGTAACAAATTATGTGTGTCATAAAGGTCACGATAAAGCATGAATAAAAACATTTTGTAAGTTCCTGTATCCACCTAGCTGTGTGGTAGAAACAATTCACATACAACCACATATGGGTTAGTAAGGTTTTAAGTTGGACTGATGAGTTTATCAGTTGTATTTCTGCTACAATATCAGCCTCACCGGTTAAATTATTGATAAGGTGGACTCAGTAGTTCATCTTTGGTTTTTAATGGAAGATGAGGGATTGGCTGATATTCCGCCAAATACAAAAAAATCTGCTGCAGAAATGGCATATTCAGAGGTATATTTTATTAAAACTGAAATATATATATATCAAAAAATGAAAATCTGGCACTCTACCTCAACGTGATAATAATCCAAGAGAACCAAGCTGCTGCACAGCGTGAATATATACAAATGAAGAAATGAGAGCACTCAATGGGTTTTGTTCAATCAAAGATTTGTGTTGTGGATAAGGATCAACATTTCGACCCGTAGGTCTTTATCAAGATATACATACAGTTAAATACAGTGCTTAAATAAGGAATAAAATAATCACTTACCAAGTGCAGGTGTTACTACGGTGCTCAGACACCGTGAAGGGTGGTGGGAGAGGTTACGTGAGCGGAAGGATGTGAACGTGATGACGTGACCGCAATTACGTGGTGAGTCTGTGAGGATCGCGTCCCGTTTCTATGGTGACGCTCGGACAGTAAAAGAGGGGGGGGAAAGGACTTAACTTAGCCACAAGCGTTGACTGTGTTATATGGGGCCTTGGGATACGGGAGAGGGAGGGTGAGGGGAATCGCACCTTGATTACAGTGCCAATTGAAGGGATGGAGAAATCATAGAGGGGGGAAGGAGGGAAAAGCAGAGGAGGAGAACGATACGGGAGGCAGAGTCTACTGGGGGAGGGGGAGGGGACTGGAGGAAGAAGGACGAGGGGAGAAGGGGGGGAAAAGGGAGAGAATAAAACATACATTTAAAAAAAAAGGGGATGGAAGACACCTGCAACAGAGAAATTAACGAGAATGTTTAAATATATGCACAGGTGCCACAAAATGCGTATATATTATATCAGACCCAACAAGCTTCTTAGGCAGATATAGCAACACCATGTGCCCCAATGGTAAACTGTCAAAGACCTGTATAGTATGAAACCTAACCACGAGAACTCCCTTACAGGACACAAGGGCACTCCCTATTGCCCGCCGGCACCTGCCCCGGACACAGACCACATACTGGAAATGAATCCAAGTAACGACATGGCATAATCACACTACCGCACGCTACCTGCAGGGGGGCCTGTCTCACCCCCTATCCCTGCGAATGACAGCTAACTGAACGACCATACACCGAAGTAAATACAGGCGACAACGTGGACAGGTGCCCCCATCAGCTCAGAACTAGCGCTCACGCAGTACACACATGTAGCCATTCACCAAGTGGGCAGAGAGACACACCAGTCAACTAGAGATAGACATTCACTACATCTCCGTTTGACCATGGGCCACGACCTGACCTAGATCCGAGTAAACCAAGACTACTGGGGGAGCCACGGCTGAAGCTGTTCCGGGCAAAACCGGGTAGTGGTATGGCCTTGGTAATCCACTCAGTTACACGGGCATTCCCCCCCTACTTAGGGACGGGAACGATCACACACTGATCGAAAAGACGCACACCACACTTACACCGACCCACACAACAGACACACAAAGCATACACCAGCCAACACCAGCGAGAAAGCCACGAAACACACCACTACAAGCTAAACCGAACCCAGCTACCTTTCCCCTGACTGCCGGCACTGCGGTTCGCCAGACGCGCTCGGGTTCCTCCTCGCAGGGGGGTCATGGGAACCCAATACACACAGAACTCGGGTGAATACCCCTCCTGATACGAGATAACGCTAACATGGCGTACTCCCCAGCACCACTGATCATCATGACGCAAAACTGCAGGGGACTGAATGCACCGGAGAAGAGAACGCACCTTCTGCGAGACCTTAAGAGACAGCATGTCTCCATCGCCCTTCTACAGGAAACACACCTAAAGGTGGAGGCCAACCGACTACTTAAGGATAGACACTATCCGGTGAACTACTATAGCAACCACCCCACATCTAGAAAAACAGGAACAGCAATCCTGATTGCGGCACACCTGCAATTCGAAATAATGGAAGTGCTGGGGGACCCGGGAGGCAGGTTCCTATTCGTCAAGGGAATGATTTCCAGGAAAGTATACACAATAGCTAACATATACACTCCGAACACAGGACAAGAAAGCTTCTTGCGCAGAACACTCTCGAGACTGGCCAAGTTCCTGGAAGGGCTACTGGTAGTTGGAGGAGACCTGAATGTCCCTCTGGATCCCCGGCAGACACATCCGCGGGGCAGAGCAGTGTACCAAGCTCAGCACTCAGGACCATCCACAGGTCCCTCAAAGACCTCAGGCTGGTAGATGCATGGAGAGCACTACATCCGGAGGTCCGAGATTATACATACTACTCAACGCTACACCACAGATACTCCTGCATAGACTACATGTTCATACAACAAGAAGGCCTCACATACATAAGAAAGGCAGATATCCAACCCACACCCTGGTCGGACCACTGCGCGACAAGAGTAACTATGACATCACCACTCTACCGTCCAGCTAGAACGTCGTGGAGACTCAACGATTCACTCCTCTTAGACGAACTGCTACGGGCACAAATCGCGAAGCATGTACACCAGTACTTCAAGGAAAACACCACAGAAGGTGTGTCCGATATGACTTTATGGGAAGCACACAAAAGCGTAATGATGGGGCACTTAATACGAATTGCGAGGCAAAAGAAAAAAGAAGCCGGCCAACAGCTACTAGACCTTACCTGACAGATAGCAGAACTGGAACAGACCCACAAAAGAACCCAAAGGAACCAGACATACAGAGATCGAACAACCAAAAGGAGACAACTAATGGACATAATAGAACGCAAGCATACCAGATACCTAAACTGCTCAAAAGCCTATCTTTTATTTACACACCAATAAAGGGGGAAGGCTGCTCATCTGGATGCTGAAGGGCCCACAGAACAGGGCACAGGTACAGACCCTATGTACTCGACAGGGTAAACTGACGCAATTTCCAGAGGAAATTGCAGAGGAACGCAAGTCGTTTTACATGCAGCTCTATAACATCACTAATGAAGGGGAGGGAAGGACTCTTGAGAGGAAACAAGCGGACACAGTCAGATACCTACAAGACTTTAACCCGGAAGCCCTTACACTGACTGAAGCAGAAGCATTAGACGCCCCCATAACCAAGGAGGAAATAAAAATAGCCCTGAAAGAGGCAAAAGCAGGCAAGGCACCAGGCCCAGACGGATTCCCGGTGGAATACTACAAGAAATTCGGTGAGGAACTAATACCACGACTGGCAAAGGCATTGAACGGCCTACGGGAAGGTGCAACCTTCCACAGAGAATCATTGGCTGCGACAATCACAGTAATCCCAAAACCAGGCAAGAACACAGAAGAAGTGGGGAATTACCGACCAATCTCTCTCATCAACACGGATGTTAAAATCCTCTCCAAGATTCTGGCATTCAGACTGCAAACCTATATGCCCAGATTGGTACACTCGGACCAAACGGGGTTCATAACGGGCAGGGAAACTAGGGACAGCACGCTCCGACTTTTTACGATCCAACACCTAGCGAAACACCTGAAGAAAAAGCTACTTCTGCTCTCCACGGATGCAGAAAAAGCATTCGATAGGGTGGACTGGCTCTTTATGACGGAGACATTGAGAACAGTCGGTATAGGGGACAGGATGTTGACCTGGATCACAACATTATACCAGCAGCTGAATGCTAGGGTGAGAATAAATGGAGCACTAACCGACAGTTTCGACATCCAAAATGGCACCAGGCAAGGCTGTCCGCTATCGCCGCTCTTATGTGCACTCACCTTGGAACCATTCCTAGACTGGGATTCGAAAAACATAAAGTAGCAGCATATGCTGGTGATATGTTGTTTTTTCTCGATAACCCGCTCGAAACCATACCACGGCTAATGGAAGAATTTCAAAGATATGGAAACGTATCTGGACTAAAGCTAAACTTATCAAAATACGATGTTCTGAACATCACGGTACCAGAGATGGAATACGAGCGACTGAAACAAAGGTTCCCCTTCCAGTGGTGTACGGAACAAATGAAATACCTAGGGATATGGATTACACCCGAGGCGAAAGATCTATACACGCATAACTAAGTACCTCTCCTTCCCAACTTCTTGGGAGATCTCAAGAAATGGAACTACAACCACATTTTGTGGCAGGGATGCATAGCAGCTGTAGAGATGAATGTTCTGCCCAGGATACTGTATCTGTTCCACACCATACCTCGGATACTTCCACAAGCTTTCTTTATACTGCTCAGGTCAGCGATCCTTCGGTACATATTGAAGGGAGAGAGAACCAGGATTAGTCACGAAAAACTATGCCTACCAAGAACATGGGGTGGACTTGCCCTACCGTACTTCGGCAAATACTATCAAGAGACGATCCTGCAATGTCTCAGGGAAATACACACGGACGCACCCCACAAATGGTGGGTCTCCCTGAACAGAGCTATCACAGACAACCGCCTACACTCATTTATTTGGCACAAGGAATCGGAGGCCACAAAGGACCTTGGGGAAGACTCCCCCATTGAACAGACACTCAACACATGGAATGGGTTGAGAAAGGCACCGTACATCTCTCCGAAGTCAAGCCCATTGATCCCCATCACCCACAACACAGACCTAGGAGACGGACTCCCCTCATCCGCATGGCCAATGACAAATCAGGACGGATGGCCAATGACAAATCAGGACGGTGATGACGGAATCGGGCATAAAGACACTGAGGGACCTAACAGACGGAGAGACATCCACATTAATGCAGCAATTCCACTACGCCCAGTTGAAACATTACTACCATAACCTTCCACACAGGACCAAACTGCACAGGGACCTCACCTGGTACGAAACGCTTTGCTTCCACACACCGGAGGTGGAGGGCACGGTTTCAGTTATCTACCAACGTCTGATCACCGGAGAATGGGACAAGAAGGACATGTACAAAAGGCAATGGGAAAAACTTACTGAACAGACCTTCACGGATGCCCAATGGGAGAAAGTACTAGTGCTACAGCACAAAAGCTCCTCCAGCTCTCACTACCAGGAGGTATTTTTTGTCAGTAAAAGCAAAAAATTCAAGAAACCACTGTGGTACTCCGCAGATGTGTCCAAAATAGTTAAAAACAAAAAGTTAGCATTTAGGAATTATAAAAAAAACCAGAGTGAGGAAGACAAAATGATCTATAAGATTAGGCAGAAAGAGGCTAAGCAAGTTATAAGAGCTTCCAAATCACACACAGAAGAGAAAATAGCACAGTCAGTAAAAAAGGGGGACAAAGCATTTTTTAGATACATAAATGAGAAAAGAAAAGTAAAACAAGGATTAGTTAGATTAAAAACAAAAGAAGGAAGGTATGTAGAAGAGGATAAAGGTCTATCTGACTGCCTCAATTAATATTTTTGTTCTGTATTTACAGATGAAAATGAAGGAAAGGGACCTCAGTTGAGAAAAAGGATAAATGAGTCATTTATTACACGTGAGTTTACAGAGGAAGAGGTTCTATTTCAACTGTCAAAGTAAAGACAAATAAGTCAATGGGACCTGATGGAATACACCCAAAGCTATTAAAAGAGCTTAGTGGTGTACTAGCAAAACCATTAACAGATTTATTTAACCAATCATTATTAACAGGAGTAGTCCCAGAAGATTGGAAGTTAGCGAATGTTGTGCCCATTTACAAAGAAAGGTAATAGGGAGGAGTCGGGCAACTATAGGCCAGTAAGCCTTACTTCAGTAGTGGGGAAAGTGATGGAAACCATGTTAAAGGATAGGATTGATGAACATCTAAAAACACATGGATTTCAAGATCAGAGACAACATGGGTTTACTTCAGGGAGATCATGCCAAACTAATCTTATTGATTTTTTTGATTGGGTAACTAAAATTATAGATCAGGATGGTGCAGTAGACATTGCTTACCTAGATTTCAGTAAGGCTTTTGACACTGTTGCACATAGAAGGCTTATCAATAAACTACAATCTTTAAGTTTGGATTCCAATATTGTTGAATGGGTAAGGCAGTGGCTGAGTGACAGGCAACAGAGGGTTGTAGTCAATGGAATATATTCGAAGCTTGGACTTGTCACCAGTGGGGTACCTCATGGATCTGTACTTGGACCCATTCTCTTTAATATTTTTATTAGTGATATTGCAGAAGGTCTTGATAGTAAGGTATGTCTTTTTACTGATGATACTAAGATATGTAACAGGGTTGATGTTCCAGGAGGGATAAGCCAAATGACAAATGATTTAGGTAAACTAGAAAAATGGTCAGAATTGTGGCAACTGACATTTTAATGTGGATAAGTGCAAGATAATGCATCTTGGACGTAAAAACCCAAGGGCAGAGTACAGAATATTTGATAGAGTCCTAACCTCAACAACTGAGGAAAGGGATTTAGGGGTGATTATTTCTGATGACTTAAAGGTAGGCAGACAATGTAATAGAGCAGCAGGAAATACTAGCAGAATGCTTGGTTGTATAGGGAGAGGTATTAGCAGTAGAAAGAGGGAAGTGCTCATGCCATTGTACAGAACACTGGTGAGACCTCACTTGAAGTATTGTACACAGTACTGGAGACCATATCTCCAGAAGGATATTGATACCTTAGAGAGGGTTCAGAGAAGGGCTACTAAACTGGTTCATGGATTGCGGGATAAAACTTACCAGGAAAGGTTAAAGGATCTTAACATGTATAGCTTGGAGGAAAGACGAGACAGGGGGGATATGATAGAAACATTTAAATATAAAAAGGGAATCAACACAGTAAAGGAGGAGACTATATTTAAAAGAAGAAAAACTACCACAACAAGAGGACAGTCTTAAATTAGAGGGACAAAAGGTTTAAAAATAATATCAGGAAGTATTACTTTACTGAGAGGGTAGTGGATGCATGGAATAGCCTTCCAGCTGAAGTGGTAGAGGTTAACACAGTAAAAGGAGTTTAAGCATGCGTGGGATAGGCATAAGGCTATCCTAACTATAAGATAAGGCTAGGGACTAATGAAAGTATTTAGAAAATTGGGCAGACTAGATGGGCCGAATGGTTCTTATCTGCCGTCACATTCTATGTTTCTATGTGAACTACAAATTGCTCTCCCAATGGCACCGCACGCCATTCCTGCTCCACTGGATTAACACGGCGATACCGGATACCTGCTGGAGATGTGAAGACAGCCGAGGAACTGTCAGACACATATGGTGGGACTGCAGAAACATTAAACCATACTGGGAAGGCATAGAGAGGGAAATAAGGACCAAACTGCACAGGGACCTAACCTGGTACGAAACGCTTTGCTTCCACACACTGGAGGCGGAGGGCACGGTTTCCATTATCTACCAACGTCTGGGTAAAAAGAAAAATTTAAAAAGTAAAAAAATATGTTTGTACTACATAAATATTGTATTCATAGAATTCTGCTATTAGCCAAAAATAAGTATAATCTGTCAGGTGAACAGTAGGCAAGAGAAAGCAGGTCAAATACCAAAATGTTATATAATAATAAAAAAAAAAGATATCATGTTGTTGACCTGAACAGATATCAATAAAAAGAAGAAAAAATAAAAAAATCTAACCAAAATCAGATGGAAAAAAATGCAAAAAAAGAAAAACAAACAAAAAGGGGAAAAAATTTTTTGTATATCTTAAAGGAGGTAATATCCATCTCTGAGTTGACTTTAATTATAGATATGTCTGTAGAAAAATGGGAACATATAAGAAAAAAAAGAAAAAAAGGGGGGGGAGTTATATCCTAGAATGTTTATCGTGTGTCCAAGAATGAGCTGAATTACAAATATTTATTAAAGTCTCTCGGGTGGACAGTGTCCAGTGCTTTGATCCAGTACCTTTCTCTTTGGAGCAGCAGTCTTGATCTGTCACCACCCCTGGATAGAAGAGGGACATGGTCAATAGCCATGAACTTCAATGTAGGGAGCCGATGTTGTGCTTCAAGGAAGTGTTTAGCCACCGGTTTATCTGTTCTCCCCTCTCTGAAAACAGTCATGATCCCTGATCTGTGACCACGTATTCTGTCACGAAGGGTAAAATCTGTTTTCCGTATGTAGTGCCGACCACAAGGGCATGATATCATATAAATGACGTGGTCAGTAAGGCAAGTGATATGCTAGTGAATGAGATATTGTTTGCCTTAATAGGGATGAGCGAATGAAGGACCTGTGAGCATATGACCACGTCACACACCCAGTACATTTAAAACAACCCTTCTTTATATGGATCTTTCAGGACTCAAATTGAGTCCACAGACACAGACTTCAAGGAATCCATGTGTAAAGTGGAATTAAGACAAAAATGTGGTTCTTTGTTGAGCTCATTTGCATATGCCTACCCAGAATCCCTTGAAGTAGTGAGAGCACTGTTAAAGTAAGATTTCTGTTGGAAAAATAAGTCTTATGGCTTGACTGGTGTGTGTATTTGTGTTTAGCAATGTATACATACATACATACATATGTTTTGACAATAGTCCTTTTGGACTGAAACATCAACTTTTTAGAATATGTGCTAAATAAAAGCATCACTGTGGTACACATTTATAAGACCTCTGAGTGCAATCTATTTGGATACTACATTTTGGCTGAAAGCCACACCGAGGCAGTTACATGACGAGGGAGCCTGTGTGCTGTGCACGATGATTTGCATACATATATATATATATATATATATATATAATTTATTAAAAATCTGTAATCCAACTTTAACAGCAAGAGTAGCTTGCTTTTTGGTAATTATTACAGAGATATTAAAATACATCCTCTTAGATGTTGCTGAACTACAATACGCATACAACCATCTTGTAGAAGGTTGTAGGATTGCCTAGGCTTGTAGAAAATCATGAGCATTGTAGTCGTAAATGAGGGAGCAACAGACTACTGGTTGTTATTGTCAAGTATAGTTTTTGTGAAATATTTTGCAGATCAGACAGTTTTAGGATTCTTTTCACCAACATACCATTAACAGAACATAAAAACGATGGGAATAAAGTGATATTAAAGGCTTCTGCTGACTGATACAGAAAAAGACGGTGTGGTTTTCCGTTAACACTAAAGAACACTGCTAATATTTGGCTGTAAATTTGCGTGGTTCGTAATATTAAAATTTTTAAAAGGTGAATAGTAAAAACAATTTCTATGTATTTGAATTATTATACACTGCAAGAAAGGCATCAAATGAAAGGGTGAGTCTTTAAAGATGCAGTCTAAACACCATAACCACTACAGTGCAATGTGGTTTAGTATGATATCAGCAGTTCCCTGGCACTATCCCACGTCCAATGTCCCTTCTCTTCCCACTCTGGAGGACAAAATTAGTTGGCTGGAAGTAAAAACGTCCTTGTCTATGCTATCAAAAAGGAGGTCAAACTGGAGGCGCTCAAGTGACCCAGGTAGGTATCAAACTAGTAGGAAATATTTTAACGACCTGACACCATAACATATATAGCAAGCTGTATTGGTTATGGTGTCAAAACTGTCCCTTTAACGTAGTTATTAATCCCCCCATTACATTGGATGGGGAGAAGTAGGTGTACCTATGGATGCTAACATAGATTGCTTATTTCGTACCCACAACACAATTTCCTTAATCATGTGGAGAAATGAGAGGCATCCTTCTGGGTCTTTTTAAAAAAAAATAATTTTAGAAATTTTTTTACTTTAGAAAATTGATCTGTCAGTAGTTTTTTTTTTTTCGTAGTTCTTGTTGCTTACTATATGCACGAGTCAACTTTTTCAATTCGGAACTAATATTTAGAATGTTTTAATTCCTCTATCAAATAGTGGCTTCATTCTTAGTTTTTTTTTTTGCTTTCTGTGCAATGTGTAAGTGTGTATTTCAAATTAATGTGATGGGTAACGTTCCATGACACCACAAAACCCACATCCTTGCTTCCAGTGCTGGATTTAGGGTTTCTTGGAATTGAAGATGAATATGTTGATGGGCATAATGAGAAAAGTCAAACTTGCATTTCCATTTTCACAGTAGCTTTTACAGACTACATACTGATATCTAACAACCATACGTCTAGTCCAGGTGGCATCAAGATTCAGCCTTGTGTGTGATTGAAATATTGCATGTCTTGCTTGAAGGCTGCGCACATAGCAAGACATCAAACCACCATGCGCAGACTGAGTACTAGCAGAAATTTATTTTTTTATTTTTTTCCTTTTTACTTGTACATCACATTTTATTTTATTTTTTTGTCTTAGAATTTTTTTATTAGCAAAAATACATATCACAACAACAACAAAAAACAAGTTATAAAAAAAAAAATATATATATATCCCAAGACATATATACATGAAGTTACATAACACTAAAACAAATCGAGACAGGCTATCAGAATTGGGGCCATTTAGCCATTTGGCTTGTGTGTAGTGTGTGTGTATCATTGAAGTATATACATTACTTTATTTTGTGTTACTTTCCAGCTAACATCTACTTACAGAGCTCTTGCCCGGGAAGTGGATAGTTACTAGTATTACTCTATGGCTGGGGAGTCTGCATCTAACAGACCTCCTTGCCCTGATTACTGTTCCTCTATATCAGAATTGTATTTGTATTTGTAATTGAGCCTCGGAATTGCAATATTAAGTGTTAAAGTGAAGAAACCGACCATGACATAACCTAGATTATTAATTTAATACCTTCATACTAATGCCTTAATTTTCTTAATTAATTCAGAATACATAGAGACTAAATTAATATGTTATTTAAGAGCTATTCCCGTCTCCATCTCCAACTGGAAGTGTACATTGTTACATAGTTACATAGGTTGAAAAGAGACATGTGTCTAATAAGGTCAGCCTTCCTTACATTTGTTTTTGCTGTTAATCCAAAAGAAGGCAAAAAACTAAAGAGGTTTAAATTTGTTAACCTTTCTTCATAGCTGATATGTTCCATTTATTTTGTAGCCCGCCTCTGCACTTTTAGTGCCATAATATCCTTCTTTAGAACAGGCAGGGATGTATTTACCACAAGGCAAACAAGGCATTTGCCTAGGGCGGCACTTTCAGGGGGGCGCCAAAAAATGCCACCCAAGCTCCCAGACAAATGCCTTGTTTGCCTCGTGTTCTGGGGCTGTCCACCTTACTGTGAGTGAATGAGTGTAGCTGTCAGTGTGTATCTGTGAGTGAATGAAAGTGTGTGTGTGTCTTTCAGAGAATGGGTGTGCATGTGAGTATGTGTCAGTGTGTGTATGTTATTTTATATGTATCTGAGAGTGTGTGCCTGTCAGTGAGTGGGTGCGTCAGTGTGTGTCTGTCAGTGAAAGTGTGTGTTGGTTAAACAGTGTGTGCCAATGACTGTATTCGTCAGTGAGTGTCTATCAGTGCATGTATCAATGAGGACATGTGTCTGTCAGTCAAAAAAGTGGCCTTGACACGAATTGGGAGGGGCAATTTAGATTTTGGGGGTGCCCGAATTTAATCATGCCTAGTGCAGCACAAATCCAAAATACACCACTGAGAACAGGTGCCCAAAATTGCACAGCATATTCAAGATGTGGTCTTACCAGTGATTTATAAAGAGGCAAAATGATATTCTCATTCCGAGAATTAAGGCCCTTTTTCATGCATGACAATACCTTGTTGAGCTTGTTGGCTTTTGAAATGTTCTTCAGTAGGTACCAAGGTTTTGGCTGCCATTTTAAAAATGTATCCCGGTTCAGATGGAGGAGGGCAGTTTCAGGTTGTCTATTTAAATTGATGTCTAACAGTAGTTTAATTGCAGCACATACTAAGTTCCAAAACCCCATTACTCTAGGACAATTCCACCAAATGTGTAGCATTGAGCCCTCCTTAGTTAAACATCTCCAACAACTAGAAGAGTTTGTCAGAGAGATTTTTACTAAGCTTGTTGGAATTAAGTATCACCTTTGCATGATCTTAACCTGGGTCTTTAAGATATTACGCCAATGGATATGTTTTTTTTTTTTTAAGTTTCATAAATAGGGAACACCATTCTTTATCGGAAATGACCTTTGTTAATTATTTCTCCCATTTAGTTTTTTGCTTGTATATCATCTGCAATAGCATTTGACCTTAATAGTTCTCCTGATATAAAGTATGCTGTTTCCACTTTTCTACCATGTTTTGCATCAGTTTCAATTTATTGCTATTCAATACTAAAAGGTGTTATTTCACAAGCAGAAATGCATATTATGAGTGTAGTGCCACTGAACATTTACATTTGGCTGATTTGTGTCTATTTCAAAGCATTGGCCTGGAGCTCCTGCTCCATTAGCCCCTATGTTAATTTGACTCTGCTCGTTTCTGTTTATTTATTTTTGCAAGTGCCTGGTAGTGAAAAGGTTAACGAGAAAAGCTACACTATAGAAGCAACCATTACCTGTTGTAGTACGATTAGAATTTGATAATAGAATGTGTCTGTAAAAATGAAAAATATTGTGATAATTACTAGACCTTTGAGCACATTACAGACATCAGACAGGGACTCATTATGTATAGTTTTGCTCAAGCTTTTTTTCAGAAAGTAATTATCAAATTCTACAAAGCGTTTTCTTTAAAGGAATAGATTTATTTCAATTTAAATGGAAAAGGGGAGACAGCATAAATGAATTAGACAAAAGAAGGCTCTAGATATATTGATTGCAACCTTTTCAGCTTAATGTTCTAAACATTGATTTTGATATGAAAGTATTTTCATAATGCAATCTCAGACTGTTTTTCTTACCTCCTCTATTTTTCATGAAATTCCAACATTTTTAAGATGTTTTCATATTTTATGTGTTTTAAAAATGACTGTGTTCAGGACACATATTTAAAACAGAAATCTCCCTTCACCCTTTCACGCAAAAAAAAAGCAATTACCCAATCTCCTGCTAATTAACCCTATCAAAAATTTATGTTTCCTACAAAGTTTACAGCGCAAAGTTTCTCAGACAATTAAACCTCTCCACCATTTCTTAACCATTCCCTCTTTTTATTTACTCTTATTCTTAATCTATAGTCACACCTTGTCAATGCAAATGTATTACCTTGACAATTTGCATCCCAATTTTCTCTGCCAATTATTCCTCTTTAATTTGCATGACTATTCAACTGGCAATTAAAACATACTTTGCTCTACATCCCAACTTCCGAAAGTTTTGTCTCCCACTACTCCCCAGTTTATGCCTTTATATTTTTATTAAAACTGGCATAAGATTTTCCACTGTCCTCTTCACTCGTGTCATCTCTGTGTATTATTCTGCATTGCACCAGTCCAAAGCAATGATAGAGGTATGCGCTGCAGGTAAATGCATGCCCCTGTACCCTAAATGTCAGGATGACCATCTACAAGGGAAAGATTATCACAATTCAACATCAGGGCCTTTCGAAGAAGAGATGACTCTTTTTGAGTTTTTACAATTCACTTGTTACCTGGTTTGTTGACTTGATTCTCTGTAAGTATGTTAAACTTGAGTGTGAGTTTCATCGACATGGATTTTACTGTACATAGAAAGATAACTAACAACAACTCAGTTTAAATTTAAAAAATGAAAAAGCAAAAATAATGCGGTAAGTTGTCACCAGACCCCTCGTTTACCTTAAAATCTAAGTGTTTTTTTTGTTTTTGTTTTTTGTTTTACATTATGTTTAGAATATCAACCCTTGACACTAGATAGGAAATTCATATAAACAAGAAGCACATTCTTAGAATTGAAACAGGTTCCCCCATAGTGCATGTGACCATAGGTAGTGGACTAGTAGGGAGCCTCTCCCCACCTGGTTTAGTTTTCTCAAACAAATGGATTTATTAAACAAGAAACACTGGAGTTTGGTGAATTAAAAATCAAATGGAATTGAGTTTGGTGAATTAAAAATCAAATGGAATTGAGTTTGGTGAATTAAAAATCAAATGGAATTGAGTTTGGTGAATTAAAAATCAAATGGAATTGAGTTACCCACTAAATAGTGAGTTATAGTGAATTGAACATCCAAACTCTCGAATTGTTAAATTGACCTCATGTTCATGAACATGATATCTCCATATAGTGTGTAGACATAAGAAAAAGTAATATTTGCCTGATATTATTTTCATTCAGATGAAGGGAATGAAAACAAATTGGGATCAATGTCTGTTAATTCAAAATGTAGAATCCTCACAAGTATTGAAGAGAAAGCATTGTGTTTGTTGTAGTCTTAATATCACTCATCATTCTGTATAATGGGTGTATTTTACAAATTGAACAGTGGGTGGAGCTATAACAAGTACACACAGTCATAGAATTAAAGGGACACTATAGTCACCAGAACAACTACAGCTTAATGTAGTTGTTCTGGAGAGTATAATAGTTCCCTTCAGGCTTTTTTCATGTAAACCTTTTCATGTAGACACTGCATTTGGCCCCACCCCCATGCCGATTTTAGCCAATTCAATGCTTTCTCTATGGGAAACATTGGATTTGCTAAAAATCGGCCATTTTGATGATGTCACAAAGGGGACGGAGCCAGCACCGGCGGACCCGCACAAAGCTGGAAATAAGGTGAATTTCAAACTTTAATAGGGGGACTAAGGGGGTCAAACCACCTAAATGGTGGGTTAAACACTATAGGGTCAGGAACTCATGTTTGTGTTCCTGACCCTATAGTGTTCCTTTAAGTACTGTTTGCCTCTGTGTTCCTATGACTCTGTGGTGAATTGATCAGCTTACACTTCCTTATAGAGATGTGTATGGGCGGAAAATTAGTTTTGCTTCGCTTCAGTTTGTGACTTTTCACATTTTCATCTAAAATAAGGAAATTATTGATTCTTAACTAAATGTAATAAAAAAAAAAATACTGACTGTATTATTTCCATTATTCCAAAGGATAACAAATTATGGTGCTGCTGTTTTTAGTAGATCGCTCCCTAATTTGGTATCCTTAAAACAGCAATCCCACATAAGGGTACCAAATTAGGCACCTGTTGTGTTTAGTAGATCGCTCCCTAATTTGGTACTCACGTAAAGCTATCAAATTAGAGATAAGCCCCTCATTCGGTACCCTTAATTATGGCAATCCCACATAAGGAAACCAAATTGGGAGCTATATACTGAACAGCCGGAAAAAAAAAAAAAGCCCTTTTCTTATTTTGCAGTTTTAGCTGTTAAGTAGATAAGTCCGAAATAATTAATTTCAATTCATTCCAAATTTTTTTTTTTTTTTTCAGTTTATTTTATTTTGTAAAGGATTCGGAAATGTGGATGCTTCTAGAACGAAACAAACTGCACATGTCTAAATCATTGACCTTGATGTTAAATGCCCTGTAATTATTTCATGATGTCTTTTCAGCTAGCATAACTGACATAGTAAATGACTCAAATCATTATTTGCAAAAATTTGCCCCCCTCCCCCACCCCCCCAAAAAACCGCATTCTGCTCTGATTGATCATAAAACTCAGAATGGTTCAAATGTTGTCAGCCATATTTACTTGTTTTATTTATGCTCAATTCCCATAGTTTAATATCTTATCGTTCTATGCTCTCATCTTTCCCATGCATAATTGAAAATGAAATATTCCAGTGTTTAAATATAATCTGGATGAATACAGGTTGATTGGATCTGTTGTCAGAGCACATCTGTGTTTATAGCTTCGGGGCTTTCTTTCAAAAACACACGTTTATAGCATGTCATTATTTAGCAACAGTATCAACAAACAAATACACTGGCAGCTAAGTCTTGTCAGAGAACTTTAATATTCTATATGATAAATTAATTACCCCTTTCAAGGTAAAATATTACTTTTAAGCACTGTTTAGTTAATTTGGCTGTCATATACCTTGTAATACATACAATGATCAGCCACAATATTAAAACCACCTGCCTAATATCATGTAGACCCCCTTGTGCTGCAAAAACACCTCTGATGCTTTAAAGGCATGGACTCCACAAGAACTCTGAACATGTCCTGTTGTATCTGGCGCCAAGACATTAGCAACAGATCCTTTAAGTCCTGCAAGTTGCAAGGTGGGACATCTATGGATCAAATTTGTTGTTCCAGCACATCTGACAGAACAATCGGATTGAGATCTAGGGAATTTGGAGACCAAGGCAACACCTTGAACTCTTTGTCATGTTCCTCGACTGATTCCTGAACACTTTTTGCAGTGTGGCATGGTACATTATCCTGTTGAAACATTGTTGCCATGAAGAAAGTGTATGTAATCTGCAACAATCTCTAGGTTGGTGATATGTTTCAAAGTAAAATCCACATGAATGCCAGGATCCAAGGTTTCCCAGAGCATGCTGCCTAATAAATCCCACCCATTGACAGGTGGTATTGTAATGATTTAATCAACGTTATTCACTTCATCTGTGAGTGGTTTTAATGTTGTGACTGATCAGTGTATTGCTTGGTCTGTTTCAATGTTACAGATTTTTTGTTATCTAGGCCTATTTTTTTGGGTGGGGGGAGGTTAACTATTTATCTAATTCAACAATATATAATGACCAAGCATTTATTTAACCCACCTCAATGCTCTCCTTTTATTTATCTTCAATGTGCGGTGGTGTCCTCAGATTATTTCCTGATGGTTGTGTGGGTGTCTAAACAGGTTCTATAAACACTGCGTACTCACAGAACCATTTTGACATTGTGGCCTTTGCAAGAGAAGGCAGAAGCAGGGCCGGACTGGCCCACCGTGATACCGGGAAATTTGCCGGTGGGCCACAGCACCTGGGGCTGGGCTGACAGCACTATTCATCACTGGTTAGGATCCTGTAATCCCGGCCAGCCATGTGCGAGCTGTGCAGCCACACAAGGCCCCATGGGAGCAGGGGGCCGACACAGCTCGCACATGGCTGGCCGGGATTTAAAAAACAAACAAACAAAAAAAAATATTTTTAAATATTGTGGCGGGGCGGAGCTTAGCGTGCGGTGGGGTTTAGAGGGCGACGGGGCGGAGCTTACTGTGCGGCGGGGGCCCTGGTAACTGCAGCATGGGAAGCAGGAAGCAGTCCCTGCTTCCCCAACAACCAGTCTCCAGGAGCTCCAAAGGATGTGGAGGTAAGAAGCAGGTCAGTGTGTGTGACTGCCTGTGAGTGTGTGACTGTCTGCCTGTGTGTGTGTGTGTGTGTGTGACTGTCTGCCTCTGTGTGTGTGAATGTTTGCCTGTGTGCTTGTGTGTATGTGTGTGTGTGTGAATGTCTGCCTGTGTGTGTGTGACTGTCTGCCTCTGTGTGTGTGACTGTTTGCCTGTGTGCTTGTGTGTATGTGTGTGTGTGTGTGTGTGTGATTGTCTGCTGTGTGCATGTGACTATTTGCCTGTGTGTGTGTGTGACTGTCTGCCTGTGTGTGAGTGTGTGGCTGTCTGCCTGTGTGTTTGGCTGTGGCTGTCTGCCTCTGTGTGTGTGAATGTCTTTGTGTGTGTGCAAATGCTAGTGAGTGAGTGAGCTTCGGTGTGTGTGTGTGTGCGCATTTGCTAGTGAGGGAGCTTTTGTGTGCGTGCGCCTGCTAGTGAGTTTGTGTTTATGTGTGTGTGCCTGCTAGTGAGTGAGCTTGTATGTGTGTTAGTGAGCTTGTTTGTAGGGAGCATTGGTGTGTATGAGCCTGTCTGTGGTGAGCATGTGTGTGCAGTGAGCTTGTCTGTAGTAAGCCTGTGTGTTATCGTGAGCTTGTCTGTAGTGACCATATGTGTGTCAGTGAGCTTGTCTGTGGTAAGCATGTGTGTGTCAGTGAGCTTGTCTGTAGTGAATCTGTGTGTTCGTGAGCTCTTCTGTAGGGAGCATGTGTGTGTCAATGGGCTTGTCTGTAGGGAGAGTGTGTGCGCACCAGTGAGCTTGTCTGTAGTTATCTTTGTATAACCTCAACTCATTGTTTAGCGATCATTGCCCTTTAATATAATACATATAATAGTGTCTCTGTGCTGTAACATAATTGCTGTGTTCCATGCTCATTAAACCTTACAATATTTTATATTATCAAAATGCTACACATTGTGTTCATGATTTAGTGTAACAATGATTTTAAGACATTTACATTTCTCTTAAAATATATGGAATGTTCAATGACCAAACATTTTGGATCTGGTGCAGTACCTCTCTGTGCCACTAATTTGCTGTGATGCTGTTGCAGGCTATTGCACTCAGACAAGAGGGATCTGATTCTACTCTGATCTGGATCTCCATTGGATAACTTTCTCTCTCCTTCTGAGTGATCAATCCCTCCTAGAACATTAGTTAATGGTTAGTTGTTGGATGTTTGGCTGTTGTCCCTGTTTCTAGAGGCCTGCTCCCATTTGCTAGAGGCCTGCTCCCATTTTCTATAGGTCTGTTCTCATTTCCTAGAGGCCTGCTCCCATTTCCTAGAGGCCTGCTCTCATTTCCTAGAGGCCTGCTCCCATTTCCTAGAGGTCTGTCCTAGAGGCCTGCTCCCATTTCCTAGAGGTCTGTCCTAGAGGCCTGCTCCCATTTCCTAGAGGTCTGTTCCAATTTCCTAGAGGTCTGTTTTAATGTCCTAGAGGCCTGCTCCCATTTCCTAGAGGCCTGCTCTCATTTCCTAGAGGCCTGTCCTAGAGGCCTGCTCTCATTTCCTAGAGGCCTGCTCCCATTTCCTAGAGGTCTGTCCTAGAGGCCTGCTCCCATTTCCTAGAGGTCTGTCCTAGAGGCCTGCTCCCATTTCCTAGAGGTCTGTTCCAATTTCCTAGAGGTCTGTTTTCATGTCCTAGAGGCCTGCTCCCATTTCCTAGAGGCCTGCTCTCATTTCCTAGAGGCCTGTCCTAGAGGCCTGCTCTCATTTCCTAGAGGTCTATTCTAATTTCCTAGAGGTCTGCTCCCATTTCCTAGAGGCCTGTCCTAGAGGTCTGCTCCTATTTCCTATAGGTCTGTCCTAGAGGTCTGCTCCCATTTCCTAGAGGTCTGTTCCAATTTCCTAGAGGTCTGTTTTAATTTCCTAGAGGCCTGCTCCCATTTCCTAGAGGCCTGCTCTCATTTCCCAGAGGTCTGTCCTAGAGGCCTGCTCCCATTTGCTAGAGGCCTGCTCCCATTTCTTAGAGGTCTATTCTAATTTCCTAGAGGTCTGCTCCCATTTCCTAGAGGTCTGCTACTGTTTTCTTGATGTTTACTTTTTATTAATAAAAGTTAGTAAAGGAAGAAAACATAATAAACACACTTTCTGATTCAAGCAGTGGTAAAATAAAGAATACAGTCAAACAATATAATTGATTGTGAAGCGCTGCAGAAAATGTTAGCCCTCTATTATTATTATTAGTAGTAGTAGTATGAATTCTAATAATAAACAAGCAACAATATTGTTATTTAACCCCTTAAGGACCAAGGCTTCTTTGAGCTGCAAAGCGTTTGTGACCAAGGCCTTTTTGGCACTTTTGACATTCATTCTACCACAATTTCCCCCTGTTTAAATGAACCCATACATATCATATATATTTTTTTAAAGGGGAAATATGGCTTTCTCTTGATACCCTATACACATACATAATGCAATATTAAATAATAATAAAATATCAACAAATGGGAAAGAAATGTTTAAAAAAACTATTTTTTTTCTTAGTTTATATTTAAGAATTGTTACACACATAAAGCAAATAAAGACAATTAATTCAAAATAGATTCACTAATAAATTGTGATTGTTAAAATGCCCAATATGTCTAGGATTTTAATTAACTTTTTAAAGTTATAAAACAAATACTGCAAGGAATGAAGTATTTTTAAAGCTAAAACTTTGCAAAACTTGGCATCCTGAGATTTCAACTTTTATAGTAGTCACAGAATCCAGAGCCGCTACACAAAAATATATATTTGTAGAAAGTATTCCCCCCAGCCTACATAGCTAAGAGCGTTCTGACACTTTTTATTTAACCATTTTATTACAAACCTAGGTCAAATTAGTTAATCTTTTGTGTTTTTTTCCCACACGTCTTTTGGGGAAAACCACAGACCACATATTTGCCACTACTGCAAACACCCTTATATTTGTATTTTGTTACTGTTCTCGAGTAAAATGATACCCCACACGAAAATGTACCCTAATCCTGCCCTTTATCCTACTACTAATATTGTCCCTAATCAAACCCTTAATCTAACCCCTATTCCAACCCCAATTACGACTCATAATTCTATCCATAATGCAACCCATAATCTAACCCCTTTCCCTAAATCTAATCCATCAAATAAACAAAACTCTATGCGGTCCGGTCTAGGTAACTGTCCTTTTACCTATCGGAGGGTTAAAATTCTGTGTGTTGGGTCACTCATTATTCATGACAGTATGTGTGTGCGTATAGGTGTGTGTCTTTTTGTGTATGTGTGTTCAAGTATCTGTGTCTCTTTGTGATATTGTGTTGCATCCCACGGCAGCTAGAATAACAAGGAAGAGACCATAACAGTCACTCTAGAGTCAAGAAATATAATAGATCTGTAACAATTAAATTTCTATTATGGGAAACAATACCATTCTTGAGGTCCATGAGCCAAATGTAAATCACTCCACCTTACAGTGAACCTGTAATAAAAAGACATAGCTTACTTGAAATCACTCCCATACATTGAATACACCATAAATCACAAATATAAACATTGTATTCAATGTGAAATATATCGATTTACTCATCTTACCTCTGATCAAGCCTCACTACGTGGGTGTTATTCTTTGTGTAACACCCACCGAAACACCATCATCGACTCCACCTCTGCTCCACCTGGTCTTTTCTTTTTTTTTGCCCTGCTTGTGAAACATCCCTGAACAGGACAAATCTCCTCAGTGACGTTGGTACACTGCCTTAGTTGACTTCACGTCACTCTGTTCCTATACGCCCTATCAAGAGCTAGAAGCGCCGGCTAGGGAGCTGCCTTAGCAACCACAGCTCATGCACTGTGGTTGCGATGGGTGAAGAGCAGAGAGACCTCCTGTGGCATCGACTGACAGCTATTTTTAAATAGTTTTTTTCTCCTAATCTATGTATTTGCCAGAAAAACTGCTAGCATTATGTATAGATAGAATCTTGTGCTCAATCTAATGAGCATAAGATAATTGGTGCGTGAGAGGTCCCCTTTAAATTTCAAGGTTTATGATTAGTCTATAGTATCTTAGTGACACTATTTTCCCCATAGTACAAACTTTACCATTATATACTTTTTTGAAGTGGAGATATCTAAGTTATTCTTCATTAAAACGTGTGTTAGGATTTCTAATATGGTTGCTGTGGTCAGTTTTTAGAAAGCAGCCATTCTATTGTGACTTGATCACCCTGGTTAGTGTAACTATCTTATAAGTTTGGGTATGGAATATTTGTTTTTCCAATGTTGGCAGTAACTTCAATGCAGTTTTTATTTGTCTTTTTTCTAGATAAGAGTTGGCCGGTTGGAGGTCAATGTCCCACAATGTCCCTCAAGGTTTCTGACTGACCCCTGTTTGAAGTTCTAACTTATCTTTTTCCATAGATAATGCCACAGCATTCACTATTAATCACTGAGATGTCACAACAGGACATACTTTTTCATAAACGTACAAATAAACAGCATGTGCATAAATAGCACAGATTTTAATTTCAACAATACGTTAATGGAAGTCAGAATGATATTAATAAAATATCATCACTCAAAATGACATGACTGATCAGATTTTAAAATGAATATTTAAATCCAAACAATGAATAAATTACATCAATAGGTCGACAAAATGCGACATTCATAAAACTAAATATAGCATCTTCTTTACGTGGATCAATATGTTGTATGAAATTGTAGTAGCAATGAACATTTACAACCAGATAATGAAAATGTTAAAAAAAAAAGGTAATATATTGGATGTAGGCGAAGTGCATGTGACATATAACGTTAGTTTTCTTTATTAAATTACAAAAATAGTGAATGGATAGAGCTGAATCTCGTGATAAAATATCAAAAGTGGTGAAAGTACCATTCATATTGTATTTTCCTTACAACCACTGCATTCAGAAAGTTTGCAGTGAATTTGAACAAAAAAAAAAAAAAATAGAAAATATATTTAGGAATCAGATTAACTATGACCTTTATATGATATCAGCCGGGTCAGTTTTTCTGCATTTAAGCAGTTCAGGTCAAATTAATATCAGCCAATAAAGGTTTATCAGGAGCCATAAAAATATAATTTTTTAATAACTTTTATTTTAATTTCTATTGCAAACGTGTGGGAGGGGCATCTGAATATAACAAGGTTTGTATTCCTAACACTATAATGTTCCTTTAATAGCTTCATCAGAAATGATATATTGCGTTATTAGAGATACTTGGCCCTCTGAAATAGCTGGGAGATATACACTATTTAAAAAAACCCTATATCTTCTGGACTAGGTTGGTGACTACTTTAACTGTTTTTTTAAAAGATAAAGAGATTTATAAAATGTAGCACAAATATTAGGCATTGCTTGTAGGTTATAAACCTTGTAACTGTCTTCATTTAAGAAATATGTGATATTATAAATTGTGATTTATTTGTTTCTCTAATTTGTTGGCCTAAAGCCTACAAAGACAATATTCTGTTCTTTCAAGATGTATGATATTAATGGATAACTACTAATGGTAATTGTTTAAAGATATCATCTGAATGTGCTTATTTATGGGCATGTTCTAGACTTAGAAGTTGAGAAAGTTATGGTAAAAGCTTGTGCGACTTGCTTCTAGCAATATGCTTCCAGTGAGCCTTTCAGTAAAGCCAATGTATTAGGGCAGTGCAGTAAACTATCATCCATCCTCCATTGTTAAAGGTAGAACAGGTGCCAGGGAGATTTAATTTTAATAGGGCCATGGTCAGATCAATAAATCTTGCCTATGGTCAGATGCTATAATCCAGAGATGAGAGCTTTATCTAGAAAAAAGTCAGTTCTGGAGTACTTGGTATAAAAATGTTAGTAAAATGAATATTTCATGGTTACTGGGTCCAGTACTCTCCAAACATCATAAATGCAGTGTTCATGCATCAGTGAGTGGAATTTCTGACAACATTTAGGAACTGCCCTGCCTCCAGTAGTAGGTCACAGATTTAATATGTCTATTGAGAGGTTACCCTTCAGCTTTGAATGAGACAGTTGCCTCACTCTGCTTGCTGGGGCATACTGATCAGTATCCTATCCTTATAAATGCAGGAAAAAATGCTTTAGGCATGCCTGACAGATTTGCACATGTGTGAAGAATCTTCCCTAGCTAAGAGGCGTGCCCAGTAATGCAATCTGACAAAGTTTGTAGTAAGTTTAGAAAAATGTATTACATACTTTTCAAAGGTTTTATTGATTTATTTTACTTTATATATTTCTTTAAAAGTGTTTGCTTGCTGGTTTAGAAAAATGATTTTCAAGTGATGCATGTCCCTTTAAGGGGATGATATAGAGTAGAAAAGTAGTTATGTTTACTTGCCCTTCGCTAAATGAGTATTCTGAATGCATATGGTTGTGTGCCATTTCCCATAAAAGTGTGAGCTACAAACCAGGTGGATTTATTGAAAGTATTTTAATTTGTTGTTTTTTTTTGTGATGGGAAAAAATGAGATAATTTATAAACTAATAAAGGGAAAATAAAATAAAAGAGTCAGTGTATAGTGTATGGGAGATTAATAAAGGAGAACTGCCAAATGTTTTGCAGGCTCTCTCCAGTACTTCTAAACAGTAAAACCAGTAGAAACAGTTAGCTGTAATATATAATATGTTTCTGCATCTAGACTGTATAGGTCATACAGAACATTCTCAACCCACCATCATCTCTGAATTTCTTAGGGAGTTCTCATCGTTACAGGTATGCAATAACGGACCCTTAGAGTATGCAGAACCATTAAAATGGAGAAAACAAGAAAACTGCCACTCTATATAATAGTGGATGCTCTGCATAACCCACAACAGGGCAGAAATTGGTAACCACTCATAGGAAACTGAGGGGATTCATGATTTACTATGGCTAAGATCATGGTGTTAATTAATTTGGTACTCATCCTATTCCAGGATATCATAAAAATAAAGATTACATGAGGAGTTGCTATACATACAAATTCTTATTGTAGAGATTAAGTTGGACAAAGAAAAAGGCCACCCAATAGGTATTGGCCACTTCACAGCACAACCGGGCTCCTGTAACATTGGCAGGTCACTTCCTTCCAGATAGAGGAAGGAGAGAAGAGGCAGTTCCAGAGAGGAAGGAGTGGGCCAGCTCCAGACCCACATTCCCATCAGCCTCAACCAGCAGCAATACCTCAGGGAACCAACCCTCTGGCACACATTAAGTATGTTAACAGGATGGAAGCTAAAAATATAAGAATCATGACATTTATGTATGTATGTGTCAGTGTGTGTGGGTCATTATGTGTTTTTGTATCAAGGTGTGTGTATGTGCCAATGTGTGCATCATGGTGTTTCTATGTGTAAGTGTGTGTATCTCGGTGTGTGTATCTGAATCTTTGTTTATGTTTCTTTGTGTATGTGTATCAGTGTGTGTATTTATCGTTGTGTTTATATGTGGGTACCTGTGTGTGTACATCCCAGCAATCAAACACCTACACTACATGCAAACACACTCCTGCAATCAAATGCAAACATTACATACAAACACACCCCTGTATTAAAATGGCAACATTATATACCAACACCCTTTCATTCAAACACCGACACTACACAGAAAAGCACATCTGCCTTGAAAAGCAACACTACATACAATCTCACCTCTGCATGTATTCAAAAGTACATCATTGCATTCCAATGGCAGCAGTACATGCAAATATACAGCTTAATGCACACATATACTTTATACAAAAACATGCTTACATTCAAATGCACAAACACTGCTCACAAGTACAACCATGCAAGGATGGGCAAATGGTAGACCCTAACTGGCATAGCAGCGGGCGAGTTGTACAACAGGTGGAGATCTAGCTTTTGGTCACTTTACGCTAGGAAGAGACCTCAAAAAGTGTCTTGCATCAGGACCTTCTCTACATTAGTTCTACCACCGAACTCATCAGCATTTTATAGCAGGACTATCCTTATGGACTGGATCAGTCGGATATGCAAGTAGTACAGATTCTCTTTGTAATGGCACAAGTGAGCAAAAAACAATTTGAGACCTGAGCATGGATATACCAAAGAGCAAGCTATTGAACTTTCCCTGAGCTTTTGCCTGTTCTTAGAGTTCTCATATTCTATGTTTTTCCTTCAAGGTATTTCCAGAGTACCCTCCATAGACAGAGCAAATTCCCTGCAGCCATCACTGGTGATGGCTGCGGGCATTGGACACTTCCGCCCAGTGTCAAGAAGCATCAGGTGTAGGGAAAATACTGAGACAAAGTAGTCCCTCCTTTGTCTCTCTATATATTTTGACTGGGTTGGAATTTCAATGACATTCCAACACAGTCAATATGAGTATTTCAACGGGATGTGCGTGGGCAAAAAAATTGGTTCAGTTTGGCACTTCCAAATTCGGGGCTTTGGCAATTCTCCCTAATTGGGTTAGGGGTTAGGTTTAGGGCTAAGGATAGGGATAGGTTAGGGGTACCACAACCACTTACACATCTATAGGGCTCACAGTGTCAGGAATCAGCTTATTAGTCTACATTCCTGTCATCATTCACGTAATTTTCCCTCCCTCTCATGTTTTCACTTTTCTGAAATCCGAAGAACTTCTGTACTTCCAAAATTTGGCAATTCGGCAATTCGGTAATTCGGCACTTCCCCAATTCGGTTCAGCACTTGCGAAATTCGGAAATATGGCAATTCGGACATTTGGAAGCATCCATATGTCCGA
Organism: Pelobates cultripes; assembly: GCA_933207985.1. NCBI lineage: Eukaryota > Metazoa > Chordata > Amphibia > Anura > Pelobatidae > Pelobates > Pelobates cultripes. The sequence continues at coordinate 30,121,053 of OW240915.1, forward strand.
ATTGCCGAAATTTGGCCGAATTTACATTCGCAACGAAACAAATTGCACATGTCTAGTATTTCATAAAGATGTTATCTTTATGAAATACTAAGTTTTCTGGGGTGGTGACAGTGCCGCTTTATGGCTGATGTGTTTGAGGATTTATATAGAGCAACTATCTTCATTGCCAGCCAAGTCATGCCTCCCTAAAATGCACTTCTGATATTAGACTTAAACACATTTATGGGTGTGTATAGCACATTTATAGCACAGTTTACAAGAGTGTACACCAAGTAAATTTTTTGTTGCAAATTATTAACATTTATTGAGCAGTCAATAGTAAATGGCATTTATGTTTATTAATCAAACAAAAAAAACTTTACTCATGATACTTTTATTACCAATTAAACATTGCTTGAGAAATGAGAAACAAAATATTCTATTTGTTACTGCAATAATAACAGGAGATCTACCAAGTCAATCTATTTCTGTAATAGTAATTTCAACCAGGCAATTATATAACCCAGACTGAGGGAAAGTGCTGGTAAGTGCTTCAATGAAAACTGTCATAATTTTTATTATTGAAAATAAAAGCTTACATTTATTATAGGCTCAGTGTGCATTATTTTTAATTGATACATAAGTTAATATCTCTTTTCAGCTTACCATTGCTCTATGGAGGCAGCCATTCATAACCCCTTCATTCAGAGGGGTCTGTACACAGCCAGAGGTGCAAACTCACCTGACAGTCCACCAGAGCACCGGGAAACCCTGGATCAGCAGGGAATCAAGAATGACCCTCTTCTCCCCCACCCCTCCCCCAAAGAAAACAAAGAAAAGGTCAACAGGACGGGAGGCGAGGCACAGCTGAATAAAAAAAACATGTAAAAATAAAAATATTTTTAGAAACGCACAGCATGGATGCGTGAATTTTACAATCACATGTATTAGCGCTTGTGACCAGTCCCCGTGTTATAGCATACAGTGGTATAATCCCCACTTAAGGATTTATCTCATTTAGAAGTGAGTTGCATATGGAGAAGAAGGTCTCTGCCTTTTTCCTGCCCAACCAAGCCTAGTTCTTGCACTTCACCCAATTAGTTTTTTGGCCTCGCCCACTTACATAATTCTCTTGGTGTTTCAGGTCACATGACAGACGGCCTTCATCCGTGTCATATGACTCAGTTCCTTCTCCTCTAGTGCCTCCATTACAGCTCGTTTTTATACATAAATTATATTTTAGGTTACAGTATTATCTAGATTTTGAAAATATATTCACCTAAGGTAGGTTGCGCTTGCAGGTCCACCCTTACTGAATTAGATCACCAGAGAGTAATGTCTCGGGGCTTAACACCTATATTGAAAATAGAAACGAAAAAATTCAAAACGCTCTCACGCAAAATAGTTTTTGTGTGTGAGCGTTTAGCTTGAGAAATAGTTAACAATGTTAAATGTGCATTTAACCAAATAGTAAAGAGAGCAGGTGTTTATTATCAAAGCTTGTTGGCTGAACCTCTGACTGATATATGGAAACCATGATAGTAGTACCCTTTCAATATTTGGCTTTATTAATTTATTTGCCAATGTAGGGGGATTATCTAAATATCAGGGTACCATATTAAGTAGTGCAAATTGTCGCACTGTTAAGATGCTAGTTAGGTGAGATGGTTTGGTATGTTAATTACCAGAATAGTGTGGATATCTGTCTCCAATATGTGGAGACTTTCCACCAGAATATTCCGGTAAGTATAATCATGGGCTGCAGTTATATATACACATCTTAACAGGAATGAGAACTGTTAGTAGATCTGCCACAAATTAAATTAAAGGTGGAACCAGTTAACAGTGGGTAGTAAGGTTGGCTGACAGGGGCTTGCAGTGTAGGGGTTAACAGTGGGATGTGAGGTTGGCTGACAGGGACTGGCAGGGGAGGGGTTAACAGTGGGTAGTGAGGTTAGCTGACTGGGAATGGTTAACAGTGGGTAGAGAGGTTGGTTGACAGGGAAGGGGTTAACAGTGATTAGTGAGGTTGGATGAAAGTAAAGGGGTTAACATTGAGTAGGGAGGTTGGCTGACAGGGAAGGGGTTAACAGTGGGTAGTGAGGTCGGCTCTCAGGGAAGGGGTTAACAGTGGGTGGGGAGGTTGGCTGACAGGGAAGGGGTTAACAGTCGGTAGGGAGGTTTGCTGACTGGGACTGGCAGGGAAGGGGTTAACTGTGGGTATGGAGGTTATCTGACAGTCATAGTACTTTAAGCTAGATTTTCATGAGACAGGCATGGAAAATGAAACATGCTAAACAAAAGGTACATTCGAGTAAACTATGTGTGTGGTAGCATGCTAAGAGAGACTGTGTATCTATACAGTAGTTAGTCAAGTATAGGCTCATTAGTCAAGCTAAGATAAGACATGAGTAGGCCCACATAGTGGAGCTTAGAACCACCTGATAGGCAAGCGCACAATTTATTGTATTGTGACTCCTATCCAAGGTTACTAAATTAGCATAGTTACATCAATAGTAAAAATAAGGCAACTTGGGGCATGGTTCATGTTTTAGGCATTATGGTCACTGGCAGCCTGTGCTATTAGTAGAGTGATAATGGTATCATGCATGTAGACTGCACAGTGAGCCCGTAACCCGGCATATCAAGCCCGGATTGTGTACGTCAGAATCCATGCCATTGGAAAGCAGCCCCATTCACGCAATACTGATTAAGCAAAATAGTAGGACTAGAGTGTCGTAATAGGGATGGAGTGCTAAGTAGTGTGCGTCTTATGGTTATAATATATACATGCTAGGATAGCAATGAGTCAAACTCAGCCTAAATGGAGTAAGTTGCCATTTAGAACTGGGGTAAAGTTCTCCTTGGGTGGCAGACTGGACCCTGTCCTCCGACCATGCTGTCAGACGATCCCCGTGCTTGGCAGGTAGGAAGCCGATGCTTGAAGATCTCGGAGAGGGATGGCAAGCTGAGGGCAGAAAGAGGCCTTTCCCCAGGCCCAGGTCTGGTATGAGGTCGGCATTTGTTTCCCGCAGACCCGGGAACTAAGCAGGACCGGGTCTCTTCCTGTATGGGTGCCACGGAAGGCCCTGATCTTCCTCCTGCGGTGGGCGGCCCTCAGGCAATTCGGGTAATGCCAACGAGGGGGACTCTGGACGACACTCAGTCCGGGTGGGCATTTAACACGTGATACGTGGGCTGGGCAAAGTGCTGTGCCCAAGACACGCCCATTCCGCCTTTCTGCCTCAGGTCCCTCCACCTTCCTTCCTTGGGTAGGAGGTGGTTGAGCAATAGAGCGCTGCTCCAGCTTCTCCCAGAATCGGGTGAATACTGAGTCCAGCTGCGTGAGCAAAGACTGCATGGGTACAGGCCTTGGTGAGCAATTTGTGTCCGCCATTTTGTGGGGCCCGGTGTAGTCGGAGCCAGTGCCGCAGTAGGCAGTAGGAGCCAGTGACAGTGTGTGTGCCGGGTTGGTGTGGACCGGGATAACCCCTGATGGTTCTTAATGGGGGAACAGGAGCCCAATCTGGAGTCTGCAGTGAGTTGTGGTAGCGGGAGAGCAGCTGTCTCCCCCGGGCTGACCATGCTGCAAGGCCGCAAGATTTGTCTGCTCAGAGCTAGCGAGGAAGTCCACATATGTGGTATCAGCTCGGAGGGCAGAAAGTCCCTGTTCGTAAGTAGGTCAGATTGTGCCGGTTTGCAGGCTCTGCTCCATGAAAATACGGTAGAATTAGCATAACGATGCAGGAGCTGCTGCAACTTGCGTCTGATCCAGTCCATGGTCTGGCCCCTACCCCGTAGTAGCTAATTTTATAGCGCAAGTGCGTTTTATTTATTTATTTATTTTAGAAAGGGTTTTTTTGTCAAATATGTACTTTTTTTCCTATGTGTGTCTATGAGGTGCTGTGTGTGTGAAGGGTGCTGTGTATGTGTGTGTTTGTGCATGTGTGTGTGTGTGTGAGGGGGGCAGTGTGTGTGAAGTGTGCAGTTTGTGTGAAGGGTCCTGTGTGTGAGAGAGAGGTGCTGAATGTGGGTGAGAGGTGCAGTGTGTGTGAAGGGTGCAGCATGTGTGTGTGAGGGGTGATGTATGTATGTGAAGGGAGCAGTGTGTGAGAGGTGCTGTGTGTGTGTGTGTGTGTGAAAGGGCAGTGAGCGTGTAAAGGGGCAGAGCATGTGTAAAGGGGGCAGTGGGTGTGAGGGGAGCAGGTGTAGGTGTGTGAGATATAATGCTGCAAGCCCTGGTGGTCCAGGGGTGGCATGTTCACTTTCACCTGCATCTCCTACGGCTGCAGGCTGACTCTCCTGTCCCCCTGTGAGCACAGCACTGTATCGGAGTGTTGCCATGGTAACATGCGGCAATGCTCCTACCAGCCTGCTCGCAGAAGGATGACAGAGCCTCCCAGGCCCTTCCCTCCCTCTGCTGGAACTAAGTGCAAGCAGGCCAGTGAGGGAGATCTTTGATCTCCTTACAGCCCAAGAGGGCTTACAGCAAGGCTGGCTCTGCATGGGCCAACAAGGGAAATGAAAGAGCCTCCGCTGCTGGCCTTGGTCCATGGCCATGCAGGCCCACTGGGCATTTTCTGAATCCACCACCACCCACCTGAAATCCCAAACTGCCCAGTTGGTTTTTAGGGACCAGGTTGACTACCCCTGGTCTAAGAGGTAACTGTGGAGGTTCCCTTTTTCAGTGATTTCTGACACAGGTAATCTATTGTATTATTAATTTTTGCTTATCCTCTTTGTATTTGTTCAAAACAACAGATCATCCTATGCACTTTATGCCTCCTTCTGTAGACCAAGCAGGAAAAAACATAGGGTGATCTGCCATCCATCTCCCTTTCTGCTTGTAACCACCCATAGCAAGCTTTTTCTCATTCCCTTCTTCTTCAAGGAGCTTCCCCCATGAGAGATCAGAGTTTATTATTTCAGACCACTTCAAAAAGAGCCTGCAAGCTCCCCTGGGAATCTATCCTACAGTAAGAGCCAAATTCTATTATTTTATGAGATGTGCAAGCCAGGTTCATGTATGCTTTGATCGGGCAATTCCAAATTTAACCCTCTGAATTTTATTTTCTTTATTGTGTAATTTAACTTTTTTTCCCCAAACAATTTGTATCCTATTTCTACCAACATATATGTCGTAACTGTTCTAGTTCACAAACGCATGGCGACTTTTATTTAATATTCTATTATCATACGCATTAGTCATCGCATTTTGTCAACCTACTAATCAGACAACAAGATCTGGATTCCCGAGGATAGCATGCAGGGTTCTTTTTTCTCATTTTTATACTTCAAAGATCACAGAAAACAAAATTATTTATCCTCTTGCTTGAGAGAACCCCCCACTAGTAGCATTATATTTAGAAAGCTCTCAAATCTATTAAGTTGTCCTATCAACAGTTTGGTAACGCTGAGTTTTGTTACTATTCCCACACAAGACATATTTTCTCTGCAGGGACACTAACTGTCACTAATTCATTATTCTTGGCTTAAATGTCCCCATTTACTAACCAGCATCCTGCTATTGTTCAGGATCACTCAAATCAATCACTTTTCCTTTTAAAACATATCTGGGTTCTGACCTTCTAGCTCTCAAGTGGCTTGCATCACAAGAAAAGGATTTTAATTTTACTGTTACCAGGATGTTTAATTCTAAAACTCAGAATGAAGATGGGGATCACGACAAATGATCATCTCAAAAAAAACTTGCACAGCTCTCTGTAGATGGGAGTGTTGACTAAGCAAACACTTTTTAAACTACCATGCTTTTCACATAACATTTATCTTAAGTGCTTATGTACTAAAGAAGGTCTGAAAGGTTTAGTCGCTACAAGAACAAAATATATCTCCGAGCAGGGACTTGTCTACCATTTTAGGTGATTTAGACAGCTAGTAACACTTGCTGTCCAAGTTGGCAGGTCAAGAAGAATAGAAATAGCAGTCTGGGGTACTCAAGATTGCTTCCTAAATATCTGTTCCCTTTGCTACCAACAATAGGGATTCTGATCTGGTAACAACTTGGACCACATTCTACCAATCTGCAGTGGTGGCCCTTGTATTAAACCACCACGAACAGAACTTCTGAATATTCTGCCTCTGGGTTTTGGGATTGAAGTGTTAAACAAAATACGTTTGTTGGGGTAAAAGCATTGTGATTCCTAAGTAGCTTTACTTATTTTATAATAATGTTAACATGTCCTTTTTCCAATTCAGATGCTTCATATTTCTTCCAGAACACTGTCTTTCCAGCTCTACAGCACAGAGGGACTATAGCCAACTAAACACGGGGTACCAATATTCACTAACTTGTTTTTATCTTCATCAGTCTTAATATCAGTGGTTTCTTTTTATGCAGCATCTCTCTATGTAGCAGTCTTACGAATGCAGAATCATAATAACATTTCCCTATTTATCACGACAGTTGAACATTCCTTTTTAACAGATCAGATAAAAATGTATTAAGGCCAATAGCTAGTTATCAAGAAATGCATCTAAACTAAAAGAAATAATGAGTAAATAAAATATTTAACAGGGGAGTAAGTGAAAGACAATAAGAGATCTATTTTAGATATTTTGAGACCTCTATCCGGATCAGTTAAACTTTATAAAAAACCATAGCGTATCTCACAAGCCTCCCCACTGTCCAATGAAACTAGGTGATTGCAATTTGGGGGTAGTACCACTATTCTATAGAGGTCCACATGGCTTCCGACTTTGGATGACATAAGCAACCTCAATCTCAAACACTAAAGCGGAGAAATTACGTACTATAGAATGAGTTGGTGACCTTTTTGTCCTCATTCTATACCTTCCTGATGTGTGCTGTGCAATCTTCGCAAACAATAGTTCACACTGGGATTAACAGAGCAATACTTGAAATTCAGGCACACACAAACTTTCAACTCATTTTTTTCTCCTGTGCCTCCTGTAATGAGTTAATGTTCAAAATACAAACTATTTCCCGTAAGTTAATTCTGACTTACTGACCATGACTCAGCCAACATACTTAAGACTGATTAGATGATGGGCTTAATCTGTTTCCATTGTTTGTTGGCGTCTGGGCTGTACGTAACATGACATTTAGGCAGATAAACTCTGGGACATGCACCTACCTGACAACATTTACCTATTATAGTACCTGGCTGATGGCTATCAGACCTTCTCCCTTTTAAGCCATCTCTTTACCATTGACCTCTGCACATCACTGCTTGTTTACCACCATCTCTCATCGACTAGCACATTGGTTTTTACTCTTCAACATGCTAGCCTTTTCTTTCAGCACTGTTAGAACAAACAGCAGAATTCTATCAATCTGCTTAATTATGACAATCCAAATCCCTTCAGATCTCTGTTTAACATGGGGGCCATTTCTGCGTAAGCATGTCCTAAAGTCACCCAATTCAAGAGGGTGTACAAAACATTCTTACAGGGGTGTTCCTTAAGCCCTGTGATCTAGACCAAGGGTGCCCAAAAGGTAGATCTTCAGATGTTGTAGAACTACAGTGAACTAGAGTGACAAAGCATCATGAAAGCTGTAGTTTGAAAACAACTGCAGATCTTCCTTTTGGGCACCCCTCATCTAGACCCATTGGCATACTTAGAGAAGCACTTACACATCATGTTCTTCAGCTTTTCAACAAAATGACTATAGCAGCCTGGAAGGCATTGTCTTCTGTTTGACTTTGCGAGATGGTACCCACTTTGTCCTACTAATTGGCAGCCACAGTTGAAACTTCATATCCCAAGATACAGGTTCCCTGACAAAAGTACAAATACTCCTCACAGTATTGCTCTTTCTGGTAGTGGATTGAAGCCGATTGCCATTGATAAAAAAAAAACATAGAAACTGTTTACAATGTGTAAAAAAGGGTTCACAATGTGGCTATTAAGCAGCTGTAATGGTTATGGTGCGCTAAGCACCCCACAGGCCGCCATCACATCATATTCTGCATATTCTGTGTAACAGTAACATTTCATTAACCTGACAATGTGCACTGAATAGCATTGAGGTTTATGCGATAAACAGGGTGTTAAAAAAAAAAGAGAAATGAGGAACAAATATTATCCGAAGTAGCTGCAACTGCAGGATATTTCCAATTTGCTCCTTTTGGTTTAAATGTTGCTATTCCACTGTCAATTTTCCACAATTCCTGGCACCATAACCTTAACCCCAATGTCTTCTGCCCCTCTCCACATTTGTGTCTAAGACCTGAAACAAGAAAGCTCAGACTGAGCGGTGCTGATAGGCTGAGAGTGTCAGTAGCTTCTCATTCACAAAATGGCTTGAAAAACATACGTATTTTTATTAAGCTGAATGGGGAGCTAATGATGCACTCAGCCGATCAGCTACACCCACTCTGAGGCTGCCTGTTTTCAGCCTGTTGGACTCGAACTGATATGGAAGACTCTGGGGTTAGATTGTGTCACGATTCGGGGAACCAAACACGCCAACACACACACACACACAAAGTGCCGTACCGGACCTTAGAGTGGCCGGGCTAAGCACACAAAGAATAGTCAGAAAACAAGCCGAGTAAGGGGAACCAGAAGACAGAATAACGTGAAACAAGCCGAGGTCAAAGGGTAGGAGAAAGTCACAGAGTCGGATAACAAGCCAGAGAGTACGTAACCAGAAGCACAAGTTCAGAATCAATACTAACAAGCAAAGACCACAACAGGGCGAAGAGGAACAGGAAAGGTAAGTATATAAATCCAAGGTTAATTCTGATTGGATAATTTCCAATCAGAATTAACAATCACACGTGGGAGATATCTAAACCTCCCACTGTGATTGAGGCACTGTGCCTTTAACGCCGGGTCAGGTGACTGACCCCGGCGTTGTTAAAGTGGGCGGTCTCCCAGCGTGCAGCGTCATGCTGCCGCTGGGAGACACAGAGGAAGAGGCGGACGGCACCCGTGGGAGAGAGGGTGCCGCCCGCCGAGCACACGGCTGAAGGGGGACCGCGGACGGATGGAGGGTGAGTGCCGCGAGCGAACTGCAACCTCCCCGAGCAGCCGCCCGCGGGACGCCTGACAGTACCCCCCCCTCGAAGACCGCCCAGAGGGTGGGAAGCAGAAGGCTTCAAAGGAAACCGGGCATGAAAGGAGCGGACTAAAGAGGGGGCGTGCAAATCAGAGCTCGACACCCAAGACCGCTCCTCAGGGCCGTAACCCTTCCAATCCACCAGGTATTGCAGCCGACCCCTAGAAACACGAGAGTCGAGAAGGGCAGCTACTTCGAACACGTCACTAGAGACAGTACGAGGGGAAACGGGCCGTCCGAGAGGACGAGAGAACCGGTTACACAGCAAGGGCTTCAAAAGCGAAACGTGAAACGTGTGCGGAATACGCATGGAAGGAGGCAAGTCCAGGGAGTAGGAAACGGGGTTAATCCTACGTAACACTTTGTAGGGACCAAGAAACCTGGGAGCAAACTTCATGGAGGGGACCCTGAGACGGAGGTTCTTGGAGGACAACCACACCCTATCACCCGGAGCATAAGAAGGGGTCGCACCCCTATGGCGATCAGCGAACTTCTTCTGAGCAGCTGCTGAACGAGACAGCGCAATATGGACCTGATCCCACGTCTTCCGTAAAGAGGCGAGGTGCTGGTCCAAGGCGGGCATTCCCTTGTCAGAGAACGCACCGGGAAGGACAGAAGGCCGAAACCCATAAGCAACCTCAAAAGGACTTAAGCCAGTAGACGAATGAGACACCGCATTCCTGGCAAATTCAGCCCACGGAAGAATGTGAGACCAGTCGTCCTGGTGCACATTAGTGAAGCAGCGCAAATACAATTCCACAGACTGATTAGCACGTTCGGCTGCACCATTCAATTGCGGGTGATAGGATGAAGTGAACGACAAGGAGACCCCCATCTCAGCACAAAAGCCCCTCCAAAACCGAGAGACAAATTGCGGGCCCCTGTCAGAAACGATATCCTGAGGTACCCCATGCAAGCGGCACACTTCCTTGGCAAACACCTGGGCAAGCTGAATCGCAGAGGGTAGTTTCTTAAGTGGAATAAAGTGGGCCATTTTAGAGAACCTATCCGTCACAGTTAATATCACCGTCTGACCATCAGAAGGAGGAAGGTCTACAATAAAATCCATGGACAAGTGGGTCCATGGTTTCTTGGGTACAGATAGAGGCATCAGTAGGCCTTGGGGTCTCATATTAGGAGACTTACATTGCGTACAGACCCGACAAGCCTGAACAAAATCCACTACGTCTCGCTTGAGTGAAGGCCACCAGAACTGTTGAAGGAGGCTCTTATAAGTCTTGGTAACCCCCGGATGACCAGCAGTTTTGGCGGTGTGAAATAATGTTAACAACTTTTTTCTGTCACTTACTTTCACGTATAGTTTACCAACAGGCTTCTCCTGAGGCGCTTGGGTTTGGTATGTCTTAATATTCTCAAGGAAGGGAGATGAAACAACCAAACGGGTAGCAGCTATGATCTGAGAAGCTGGTACAATAGGTTCAGGGGTTGGGTTAACAAATTCTAAAGGTTCATACTGTCGAGAGATAGCGTCAACTTTGGCATTACGGCAACCAGGTCTATAGGTAATAATGTATTGGAATCGCGAAAGGAATAGAGACCATCTAGCCTGTCGGGCGGACAACCTTCTAGCATCGGTTATATAGGAGAGGTTCTTATGATCTGTCAGAACCATAATTTTGTGTCTAGAACCCTCTAATAAGTACCTCCATTCCTTAAAAGCTAACACAATAGCTAAGAGTTCTCTGTTCCCAACATCGTAATTCTTTTCTGGATCAGACAATCTTTTAGAAAAGAAACAACAGGGATGGAGGGGTTCGTCATACGATAACCTTTGTGATAGTACTGCTCCCACCCCCGATTCAGAAGCATCTACTTCCATAACAAAGGGGAGAGAAGGATTAGGGTGGTGTAGTACTGGAGCAGAGGCAAATGCTTTCTTGAGAGTTTCAAAGGCTTTAAGGGCTTCAGGAGTCCAAACCCTAGGGTGTAGACCTTTTTTAGTCAGCTTTGTGATAGGAGAGATAAGTGGTGAGAAGTTTTTTATAAATTTTCTATAATAGTTAGCAAAACCTATAAAACGCTGGATAGCCTTAAGTCCTTGGGGAAGTGACCAGGACAGTATAGCTTCCAATTTAGCAGGATCCATACTAAAACCCTGTTCAGAAATTATATATCCCAGGAATTGCACAGAGGTCTGATCGAACAGACATTTTTCTAACTTACAATAAAGTCCGTTCTGTAATAATTTTTTAAGCACCATCCTAACATGTTTATGATGTGACTTCAAATCAGGAGAATATACAAGTATGTGGTCAAGGTACACCACGGCACAGACATGCAATAGATCCCTAAGGACATCGTTTATGAGATCCTGAAACACAGCAGGAGCATTACACAGTCCAAAAGGCATGACCAGGTATTCATAATGCCCACTACGCGTATTGAACGCTGTCTTCCACTCATCATTCTCCTTTATACGGATAAGGTTATAAGCTCCCCTGAGGTCTAGTTTGGTAAAGTACTTAGAACCTTTAACGCGGTCAAACAACTCAGTGATGAGGGGGATAGGGTAGGCGTTTTTAACCGTTATATTGTTCAGACCCCTGTAGTCTATACACGGCCTCAAATCGCCCTCCTTCTTTGCCACAAAAAAGAAACCAGCACCAGCAGGAGAGGAGGACCTTCTAATAAAACCTTTCCTTAAGGATTCTCGTATGTACTCCTCCATGACCTGGTTTTCTTTCTAGGGGGCATAGTGCCCGGTAAAAGGTTTATGGCACAGTCATAGTCACGATGTGGAGGTAGCTTATCTGCCTCCCTCTTTTCAAAAACCAATGCAAGATCAGCATATACAGAAGGGACAGAAACAGAGAGTGGTTTAGCCGTGGGTACGTTGAGTAAACAAACAGGACGTACCTGAGCCATACAGTCTCGTTGACAGGATTCCCCCCAGGATAGTATATCCAAGCAACCCCAATCGAGAACAGGGTTGTGTTTCACCAACCAGGGAAAACCCAGAACGATGGAAGCAGTAGGGGAGTCAATTATTTGGAAGGTTAACCTTTCCTTATGCAAAACACCTACAGACATCACTATTTCTTGGGTCTCATGGGTCACCAGAGGTTTCTCAAGTGGTCTACCATCTATGGCCTCAACGACCAAGGGTGTGGCCTTTTGGATCAAAGTTAAGGCTGCGGTTTTAGCAAAGTTCTCATCCATAAGGTTGTCTGCCGCACCTGAATCGATCAAGGCTTTGGTGGTTATGGTGGTTTTATTGACCAAAAGAGAAACCGTAATAAACGGTCTGGAGATGGACACATGGGGGGACAAAGTCATAACACCCGAGGCCGACCCCTCTCTAGGCCTTAGGTGCTGTAGTTTCCCTGTAACTTAGGGCAGGCATTACAGTGGTGCCCCCTCTTTCCACAATAAAGGCATAACCCCTCCCTTCTACGATATGCTCTTTCAGCCTCAGTTAGCCCCGTAGCACCCAATTGCATGGGTTTGGGGGTTGGTTGACTAGGAGCGGGTAGTGCTAGTAAAGCAGTAGAGGGGGGAGCAGGTAATGCCCGTGTATCCATCCGTCTTTGACTACGCCTCTCTCTAATACGGTTATCAATAAGAATGACATAATCTATGACATCATCTAGAAGAAAAGGCAATTCCCTGGATGCTATTTCATCCAGTATGTAGGCGGCCAAACCCTCCTGAAAGGCTGTTACGAGGGCATCATTATTCCAAACCACTTCAGCTGCTAGCGTGCGGAATTTGATAGTATAATCCGCTACAGATCTATTACCCTGTCGTACCCTAAGCAGAGCTTTGCCAGCAGAGGCAACCCTACCGGGTTGATCAAACGTACGTTTGAAAGCTGTCAAGAACTCTACAAAGGACATGGGAGATGTATTCTCCCACATGGGGTTAGCCCATGCTAAAGCTTTCCCGGACAGGTGGTTAATCAAAAAGGCAATTTTGGATCTGTC
>OW240915.1:30134121-30532101 GCA_933207985.1 Pelobates cultripes
GATCTAAGTCACTTCTCAGAATAAATGCAAGGACAAGAAGAGAAAAAGGATACGAGGAAATAAATACAATTTTTCAATGTATCAGGGAATAAGGACACAAACTTAAGAGGAGGACTTCCAAGGTGGTATTTTCTGAGATACTTCCTGCAACATGTGCTACAGTGGGAAGGCAGCAGGAGATTACTGAAGTTAATGCAGTGTCAGAACTAATGCAGAGAGGGCCCTGGTGCAAGAAAGATTTCTGAGACCCTCTAGCGCAAGAATGTTAGAGTGACATTTAGGGATTGGATTAGATGTGTGTATTTTAGTACGTTTTTTAGAGGGGATTGGCAAATTGATTAAAGCTATATTTCTGAGAAAAAATTGCAACAAATATATTAAGTAGAAAGTTAATTTAGGTAGATGTTATTTCATTATGCACTTTTTTTTCTACTAATGCAAATGCCATAATGCTACTAACATTGTGTTTGAAGCTCGTCGATATTGTTGTGACAAGCATTTTTTCAAACTTAAGACTTGTCTCTCATTTGGTCCAATAATAATAAAACTACCTTGATTAAGGCATACATAGGGGTATTGATGTACTGAATACAATTTGGCGTGGGGGTAAATAGTTGGATATGTCAGTTTAAAATAAGTTAATGTCAAAATGTTGTTAAACAAAGTCATCAACTATACAAAATTATAATGGGAGGCTTGTCTTTCCATATCCTTCTTATGTGTCACGATTCGGGGAACCAAACACGCCAACACACACACACACACAAAGTGCCGTACCGGACCTTAGAGTGGCCGGGCTAAGCACACAAAGAATAGTCAGGAAACAAGCCGAGTAAGGGGAACCAGAAGACAGAATAACGTGAAACAAGCCGAGGTCAAAGGGTAGGAGAAAGTCACAGAGTCGGATAACAAGCCAGAGAGTACGTAACCAGAAGCACAAGTTCAGAATCAATACTAACAAGCAAAGACCACAACAGGGCGAAGAGGAACAGGAAAGGTAAGTATATAAATCCAAAGGTTAATTCTGATTGGATAATTTCCAATCAGAATTAACAATCACACGTGGGAGATATCTAAACCTCCCACTGTGATTGAGGCACTGTGCCTTTAACGCCGGGTCAGGTGACTGACCCCGGCGTTGGTTAAAGTGGGCGGTCTCCCAGCGTGCAGCGTCATGCATGCTGCCGCTGGGAGACACAGAGGAAGAGGCGGACGGCACCCGTGGGAGAGAGGGTGCCGCCCGCCGAGCACACGGCTGAAGGGGGACCGCGGACGGCTGGAGGGTGAGTGCCGCGAGCGGACTGCAACCTCCCCTCGCAGCCGCCCGCGGGACCCTGACAGTACCCCCCCCTCGAAGACCGCCCGGAGGGCGGGAAGCAGAAGGCTTCAAAGGAAACCGGGCATGAAAGGAGCGGACTAAAGAGGGGGCGTGCAAATCAGAGCTCGAAACCCAAGACCGCTCCTCAGGGCCGTAACCCTTCCAATCCACCAGGTATTGCAGCCGACCCCTAGAAACACGAGAGTCGAGAAGGGCAGCTACTTCGAACACGTCACTAGAGACAGTACGAGGGGAAACGGGCCGTCCGAGAGGACGAGAGAACCGGTTACACAGCAAGGGCTTCAAAAGCGAAACGTGAAACGTGTGCGGAATACGCATGGAAGGAGGCAAGTCCAGGGAGTAGGAAACGGGGTTGATCCTACGTAACACTTTGTAGGGACCAAGAAACCTGGGAGCAAACTTCATGGAGGGGACCCTGAGACGGAGGTTCTTGGAGGACAACCACACCCTATCACCCGGAGTATAAGAAGGGGTCGCACCCCTATGGCGATCAGCGAACTTCTTCTGAGCAGCTGCTGAACGAGACAGCGCAATATGGACCTGATCCCACGTCTTCCGTAAAGAGGCGAGGTGCTGGTCCAAGGCGGGCATTCCCTTGTCAGAGAACGCTCCGGGAAGGACAGAAGGCCGAAACCCATAAGCAACCTCAAAAGGACTTAAGCCAGTAGACGAATGAGACACCGCATTCCTGGCAAATTCAGCCCACGGAAGAAGGCGAGACCAGTCGTCCTGGTGCGCATTAGTGAAGCAGCGCAAATACAATTCCACAGACTGATTAGCACGTTCGGCTGCACCATTAGATTGCGGGTGATAGGAGGAAGTGAACGACAAGGAGACCCCCATCTCAGCACAAAAGCCCCTCCAAAACCGAGAGACAAATTGCGGGCCCCTGTCAGAAACAATATCCTGAGGTACCCCATGCAATCGGAACACTTCCTTGGCAAACACCTGGGCAAGCTGAATCGCAGAGGGTAGTTTCTTAAGTGGAATAAAGTGGGCCATTTTAGAGAACCTATCCGTCACAGTTAATATCACCGTCTGACCATCAGAAGGAGGAAGGTCCACAATAAAATCCATGGACAAGTGGGTCCATGGTTTCTTGGGTATAGATAGAGGCATCAGTAGGCCTTGGGGTCTCATATTAGGAGACTTACATTGCGTACAGACCCGACAAGCCTGAACAAAATCCACTACGTCTCGCTTGAGTGAAGGCCACCAGAACTGTTGAAGGAGGCTCTTATAAGTCTTGGTAACCCCCGGATGACCAGCAGTTTTGGCGGTGTGAAATAATGTTAACAACTTTTTTCTGTCACTTACTTTCACGTATAGTTTACCAACAGGCATCTCCTGAGGCGCTTGGGTTTGGTATGTCTTAATATTCTCAAGGAAGGGAGATGAAACAACCAAACGGGTAGCAGCTATGATCTGAGAAGCTGGTACAATAGGTTCAGGGGTTGGGTTAACAAATTCTAAAGGTTCATACTGTCGAGAGATAGCGTCAGCTTTGGCATTACGGCAACCAGGTCTATAGGTAATAATGTATTGGAATCGCGAAAGGAATAGAGACCATCTAGCCTGTCGGGCGGACAACCTTCTAGCATCGGTTATATAGGAGAGGTTCTTATGATCTGTCAGAACCATAATTTTGTGTCTAGAACCCTCTAATAAGTACCTCCATTCCTTAAAAGCTAACACAATAGCTAATAGTTCTCTGTTCCCAACATCGTAATTCTTTTCTGGATCAGACAACCTTTTAGAAAAGAAACAACAGGGATGGAGGGGTTCGTCATACGATAACCTTTGTGATAGTACTGCTCCCACCCCCGATTCAGAAGCATCTACTTCCATAACAAAGGGAAGAGAAGGATTAGGGTGGTGTAGTACTGGAGCAGAGGCAAATGCTTTCTTGAGAGTTTCAAAGGCTTTAAGGGCTTCAGGAGTCCAAACCCTAGGGTGTAGACCTTTTTTAGTCAGCTTTGTGATAGGAGAGATAAGTGGTGAGAAGTTTTTTATAAATTTTCTATAATAGTTAGCAAAACCTATAAAACGCTGGATAGCCTTAAGTCCTTGGGGAAGTGGCCAGGACAGTATAGCTTCCAATTTAGCAGGATCCATACTAAAACCCTGTTCAGAAATTATATATCCCAGGAATTGCACAGAGGTCTGATCGAACAGACATTTTTCTAACTTACAATAAAGTCCGTTCTGTAATAATTTTTTAAGCACCATCCTAACATGTTTATGATGTGACTTCAAATCAGGAGAATATACAAGTATGTCGTCAAGGTACACCACGGCACAGACATGCAATAGATCCCTAAGGACATCGTTTATGAGATCCTGAAACACAGCAGGAGCGTTACACAGTCCAAAAGGCATGACCAGGTATTCATAATGCCCACTACGCGTATTGAACGCTGTCTTCCACTCATCATTCTCCTTTATACGGATAAGGTTATAAGCTCCCCTGAGGTCTAGTTTAGTAAAGTACTTAGAACCTTTAACGCGGTCAAACAACTCAGTGATGAGGGGGATAGGGTAGGCGTTTTTAACCGTTATATTGTTCAGACCCCTGTAATCTATACACGGCCTCAAATCGCCCTCCTTCTTTGCTACAAAAAAGAAACCAGCACCAGCAGGAGAGGAGGACCTTCTAATAAAACCTTTCCTTAAGGATTCTCGTATGTACTCCTCCATGACCTGGTTTTCTTTCTCAGAAAGAGGGTAGACCTTACCCCTAGGGGGCATAGTGCCCGGTAAAAGGTTTATGGCACAGTCATAGTCACGATGTGGAGGTAGCTTATCTGCCTCCCTCTTTTCAAAAACCAATGCAAGATCTGCATATACAGAAGGGACAGAAACAGAGAGTGGTTTAGCCGTGGGCACGTTGAGTAAACAAACAGGACGTACCTGAGCCATACAGTCTCGTTGACAGGATTCCCCCCAGGATAGTATATCCAAGCAACCCCAATCGAGAACAGGGTTGTGTTTCACTAACCAGGGAAAACCCAGAACGATGGAAGCAGTAGGGGAGTCAATTATTTGGAAGGTTAACCTTTCCTTATGCAAAACACCTACAGACATCACTATTTCTTGGGTCTCATGGGTCACCAGAGGTTTCTCAAGTGGTCTACCATCTATGGCCTCAACGACCAAGGGTCATCAAAGTTAAGGCTGCGGTTTTAGCAAAGTTCTCATCCATAAGGTTGTCTGCCGCACCTGAATCGATCAAGGCTTTGGTGGTTATGGTGGTTTTATTGACCAAAAGAGAAACCGTAATAAACGGTCTGGAGATGGACACATGAGGGGACAAAGTCATAACACCCGAGGCCGACCCCTCTCTAGGCCTTAGGTGCTGTAGTTTCCCTGTAACTTAGGGCAGGCATTACAGTGGTGCCCCCTCTTTCCACAATAAAGGCATAACCCCTCCCTTCTACGATATGCTCTTTCAGCCTCAGTTAGCCCCGTAGCACCCAATTGCATGGGTTCGGGGGTTGGTTGACTAGGAGCGGGTAGTGCTAGTAAAGCAGTAGAGGGGGGAGCAGGTAATGCCCGTGTATCCATCCGTCTTTGACTACGCCTCTCTCTAATACGGTTATCAATAAGAATGACATAATCTATGACATCATCTAGAAGAACAGGCAATTCCCTGGATGCTATTTCATCCAGTATGTAGGCGGCCAAACCCTCCTGAAAGGCTGTTACGAGGGCATCATTATTCCAAACCACTTCAGCTGCTAGCGTGCGGAATTCGATAGTATAATCCGCTACAGATCTATTACCCTGTCGTACCCTAAGCAGAGCTTTGCCAGCAGAGGCAACCCTACCGGGTTGATCAAACGTACGTTTGAAAGCTGTCAAGAACTCTACAAAGGACATAGGAGATGTATTCTCCCACATGGGGTTAGCCCATGCTAAAGCTTTCCCGGACAGGTGGTTAATCAAAAAGGCAATTT
The DNA here is from genome assembly GCA_933207985.1 of Pelobates cultripes. Lineage (NCBI taxonomy): Eukaryota > Metazoa > Chordata > Amphibia > Anura > Pelobatidae > Pelobates > Pelobates cultripes. Next base: position 30,139,417 of record OW240915.1, read on the forward strand.
TGGATCTGTCAGTGGGATAGGAACGTGGATTCATCACCAAATGGATGTCAATTTGGTTAAGGAAACCACGACACAATGCTGGGTCACCGCTGTAGCGTTGTGGCGGTGTCATGTGAACAACATGAGCAGGAACGGGTACCGGAGTGGGAATGGGTTCGGGCACAGCAGCAGCAGCCTCCTGGACGGCAGGTTGCAAGTGTGCAGTACGAGCCAGTATGGTTTGTAAAGCTTGGGCAAACTGGTCCATACGGTGGTCCAAGCCATCCATTCTAGCCTCCTGATTAACTAGGAGCTGTGGTATGTCAGCAGGTTCCATTATGGCCCTGTTGTAATGTCACGATTCGGGGAACCAAACACGCCAACACACACACACACACAAAGTGCCGTACCGGACCTTAGAGTGGCCGGGCTAAGCACACAAAGAATAGTCAGGAAACAAGCCGAGTAAGGGGAACCAGAAGACAGAATAACGTGAAACAAGCCGAGGTCAAAGGGTAGGAGAAAGTCACAGAGTCGGATAACAAGCCAGAGAGTACGTAACCAGAAGCACAAGTTCAGAATCAATACTAACAAGCAAAGACCACAACAGGGCGAAGAGGAACAGGAAAGGTAAGTATATAAATCCAAAGGTTAATTCTGATTGGATAATTTCCAATCAGAATTAACAATCACACGTGGGAGATATCTAAACCTCCCACTGTGATTGAGGCACTGTGCCTTTAACGCCGGGTCAGGTGACTGACCCCGGCGTTGGTTAAAGTGGGCGGTCTCCCAGCGTGCAGCGTCATGCATGCTGCCGCTGGGAGACACAGAGGAAGAGGCGGACGGCACCCGTGGGAGAGAGGGTGCCGCCCGCCGAGCACACGGCTGAAGGGGGACCGCGGACGGATGGAGGGTGAGTGCCGCGAGCGAACTGCAACCTCCCCTCGCAGCCGCCCGCGGGACCCTGACAGATTGTTTGTTAAATGATCACTATAGGGTCAGGAACACAAACATGTATTCCTGACCCTATAGTTTTAACACCGCCATCTAACCCCCCTGGGCCCCTCATGCCTCCATAAATATAGTAAAATATAGTAAAATGCTGTTAGACCCCTGGGGGGCTGGAGATAGAGAGGGAGCCCCGCTCCCTATATTTTAATAATATCGCGGCCGCCGGCCGCATGTTGGTACCGCCGGGTGGTTACTCCTCTTGCGGCCAGCGGCTCCATCTCCTGTGCTGACAGCTATGCTGTTGTCAGTATCAGTGAGTGTGCTGGGCGAGGGAGCATGGAAGTTAGCTCCGCCCCCTCCCTCAGTCCTCCTGTAACAAGGTCAGCAGGCACACAGAAACAGAGGGCAAGAGGGAAGGGGGAAAGGGGAAGGGAGGGACAAATAGAGGGGTAATAGAAACACAGGGGAAGGGGGGACACAGAGACTGAGGGGTAACAGAGAGACACCAGGTTGGGGGGGGACAAAGAGACAGAGGGGTAATAGAGAGACATAGGGCAAGGGGACACATAGACAGATGTGGTAATAGGAGCAGGGATGGGGGGCACAAGAGGGTAAGAGGCACCAAGAAGGGGGGCAAAGAGACAGAGGGGGTACTAGAGACAGGATGGGGAGGGCAAAGAGAGAGAGGTAATAGAGACATAGAGACAGGGGACACATGAGCAGATGCAGAGGGTAATAAAGAGACGAGAAATTAGGGGGGACAAAGAGGTAATAGGGAGCACCAGGAAGAGGAAATAAAAGAGACAGAGGGTAATAGAGAGAGACATAGGGTTGGGGCAACAAGAGGGGTAATAGAGAGACACATAGGGTTGGGGCAGCAAAAGAGGGAGTAATAGGAGCACAGAGAAGGGGGGACCACCCAGAGACAGATGGGGTAATAGAGAGACACCAGAGAAGGGAGGACAAATAGACAGGGGGTAATAGAGAGACACAGGGGATGGGGGTACAAAGAGACCAAGGGGTAAGAGAGAGACACAGGGAGGAGAGGGGAGAAAGAGACACACAGAAGGTTTGTTGGGGGACAAACAGACATACAGTAGGGAAGGGGAACAAAGTGACACAAGATTTGTGGGAGGCAACGCTGGGCTGGGAAAAAAGAGACAGAGAGTGGCTGGGAGAAGAGAAAGAGGCACACAGAGTCTGGAGTTAAAAAGAGACACACAGATGAGATTTGGAAGGGGAGAAAGAGACAAAGTGTCTGAGGCTAAGAACAACACAAAAGGGGCTGGGGGAAAGAGAAATACAGAGGCTGGAGAAGGTTAGAAAGAAACACACAGGGTATGGGATGAAGTAAAAGATGCACAAGAGAAAAAAAGGAGACGCTTGGAGACAAGATACACTAAACGAGGTAAAGGTAATAGACGTAAATTGATGTGATCCTGACAGTAATACACACATATATATATATATATGCATGTATATTGATGTGTGTATTAGTAACATATAATTATGCCTATAGTATTTACACATATAGTAATATACATTTATATATTCATAATACACACATAAATGTCATTAATATACATATATTACATACATATATATATATAATGAGCACGTATTGGCCCAGTCTTGTTGCTAGTTGCATACTCATGCACAATAGCATATTCAAAGTGAAGAGCGCACCCATAGAACTTCAAAATAAACAAGATTACTTCTTTTTTTTTTTAGTTGTGCAACTGCAGACATTCAGCATTTCAGTACCATTACTAAAATGTCCTTAATAGGCCAAAGTAGTTGTACTGAAACATTGATTACATGCAAATGTACGTCTACTTAAAATAAAGGCGCTCTTTTGTTTCTTTTTATGCCCTATATGCGGTCCTTCGTTGGAGTAAGAGTTTTCAATTTCAAGTTATTTTTTCACCCTCTTTATCAGCACACTATGCTGGCGTGACGCATTATTGGGCTGGTATAGAATTTTTTTCCAGGGCTGCTTTTAGTTCCCAGTCCGGCCCTGCCCACAGGATTGGCTGAGACTGACAAGGAGGCAGATCAGGGACAGAGCCAGCATGATTCAAACACAGCCCTGGCCAATCAGCATCTCCTCATAGAGCTGAATTGAATCAATGAATCTCTATGAGGAAAGTTCAGTGTCTGCATGCAGAGGGAGGAGATACTGAATCACATGATGTTGTGCACAGTGCTGCCCTGTGCTCTGCTGACTGCAGATCTGAGTGGATGGAGGCATGTTATGCCTCCATCAACTCCAAAGTCCCTCTGGTTCACTCTGAGTGACTGCAACTGGAGGTGTTCCTAGCTTTCAATGTAAACACTGTATTTTCTGAGAAAATACAGTGTTTACATGAGAAAGCCTTTCTCATGTAAGCACTGTATTTTCTGAGAAAATACAGTGTTTACATTGAAAGCTAGGAACTATATTGAAAGCTAGGATTAAGCTGAAGTTGTTCAGTTGACTATAGTGTCCCTCTAACCTCTGAAGCTAACCCGGCGTTAAGGGTCTCCAATGAAGTTGTCATAGTGCCGATATTGTTCCTTGAAGTGTATAAAAACTCATTGGGTGAAAAATAAACTCTGCAAATATAGAAGATCATTGTTAGTAATATAATGATGATTATTCTCATTATCATTATTTTTAAAACTTGTATTTCAGACAGACCCACCCAGCTCATTAAAGGATACACGTAATACTTATTTAAGACCTCTCTGCACATAACATCTGCCTTATTATCGTTTTAAGAACAATACAATCTAAACATGAATGTCATAATTCTAATTCAGTTCCAATAACGGGATGATCATGCTTTACTGACCTCACTAGATATTTGAATATGTAAGTAAACCCTTTGTCAATATTAACAAAGGACAGCTTTTAGGAGAAATACACTTTTGTGTCCCTGTTAAAGCCCTCCGGGTTTGTTTACTGAAGGGCTAAAGGCTCCACCACGCCTACACATTTATATACTGGCACCAGAGTGTCCATGTGAAGATATGCTTCAACTGGAAAAGGCAATAGTTTTACAGATAAGTGTGCAATTATCCGAGGACAATACAGGCATTCTCCCTTTAAAAAGCCCATTATAAATCAGATGAATTTCATTTTTCCTACTCTTCAAAAATGCACTTACTTGGAAATTGAATGAACAATTAATACATGGGAAATGTTTGTAATGAATAAGGATTTTTTTTTTTTACATTTTATCATCATAGTAATATGTACACATTAAAAGCCATTGTGTTAAGCTCCACTGTAATAATGGCCATCGCATATTAACATTAGTCATGGTCAAAATCAACGACTCTTAACCATTTGATATGTACCCAGAATTCAATGCTCATGTTGAGGTATAACTGGGTCCAAGCTGGAACTTGTATATTTTACCTATCCAAGTCCTGGGCAACCATTAGTGCAGGTAAGTCTGCAGTAAAGGAAGAGTCGAATGAAGCTGTTTGTCTTGGAATTCATTTTATTATTTATTATATTGCATTTTAAAATGTCTGTCTAATGTCACTATTAAAAAAATATGTCCCAAAGCTACACTGTGCATTTTTTAGGTCCTTGTTAAAAAAAAAAACGGAACCTTTTGGTCTTAGCAAGCGACAAAGAAAAAGAAGACGGTTCTTATATAACGATTTAGAATTAATTAGCATTGCAATTTTCTATTTTATTTATCATTTGGGAGATTTATTTATTCATGCTGCAATGCAAATTTCGTGATAAGAACAGAAAATCTATTTTGTATCATTCATAACAAATCCTTTGAAGCCGGTCTTTCCGTTTGGTTCTGATCTGTTTTTTTCTAGATTACTTTGTAACTATGTATCCTCTAAAATCAACCAAAGTTGAACCATTGACTCGCCTTTTTATGCTGTTGTATACATGAATCTGTTGTGGAAAGGTAGAGGATGCCACACTCACCAGGCAACCAAGGTGCACCGGATCCGAGGTTAGCTAAACCCCAATTCTAGATATGTAAATAAAATAGTGGTCCAAGCACTCAAGGTAATAGCCAAAAAAGCAGCTTTATTGGACAAATACAGCAACGTTTCGACCCAGCTCAAGCTTGATAAAGACCTGGCTGGGTCGAAACTTTGCTCCAATAAAGCTGCTATTTTGGCTTTTACCTTGAGTGCCTGGACCACTGTTTTATGTTGCATAAATGAAAGTAACATGAAGGAATAATATAGATACACAAGGCACACATGGCTTTCGTGTCAGATGATGATCACTAAATGAGCACTCCTTTTTAACTATCAGATCCAGTAATGATTTGGTTTAATACGTAAAGTTAAACATTTTATTAAGCTGAATGGGGAGCTAATGATGCACTCAGCCTATCAGCTACACCCAGTCTGAGGCTGCCTGTTTTCAGCCTGTTGGACTCGAACCGATATGGAAGACTCTGGGGTTAAATAGTTTGTTAATGGTTTAACCTCTGAAGCTAACCCAGCGACAAGGGTCTCCAATGAAGTTGTCATAGTGCCGATATTGTTCCTTGAAGTGTATAAAAACTCATTGGGTGAAAATTAAACTCTGTAAATATAGAAGATCATTGTTAGCAATATAATGATGATTATTCTCATTATCATTATTTATAAAACTTGTATTTCAGACAGACCCACCCAGCTCATTAAAGGATACACGTAATACTTACTTAAGACCTCTCTGCACATAACATCTGCCTTATTATCGTTTTAAGAACAATACAATCTAAACATGAATGCCATAATTCTAATTCAGTTCCAATAACGGGGTGATCATGCTTTACTGACCTCACTAGATATTTGAATATGTAAGTAAACCCTTTGTCAATATTAACAAAGGACAGCTATAATTTTGTAGCAGATTACCCAATTCATTATAAGAGTGCTAAGAAAACCTGCAATGAGCAGAATATCCGCCTCGGATTAGTGAAAGCAAGGGATGGTCCATGGTTTTGGCTTAATGAAGAAATATTTTAAAAGGCTTCTAGAACCAGAAATGAAATGCAATAAAACAATGCTTTCACTGGTGATTTTTTATTGCTATCAAATGTGCAGACTTTCCTAAAACTTATATAAATATGGGGTTCTCTCACATGCCAATCAATTCTTGGCATTCTATCCCAAAGATTTAGTGACAGAAATAACTCCGTCTTCAAGTGGTTCTTATGCTCTCTGTAACAGCAACTACATCATATAGTTGCTGTGATTATTCCTCTGGTCAGCACATTTTGCTCTTTGAAAAAGGAATATTTGAACAGTGTTAGTGCTGACAATTAGTGATGTCCCGAACGGTTCGCTGAACGGTTCGCCACGGACGGCGAACATAAACATAAACTTTGACCCTGTACCTCACAGTCAGCAGACACATTCCAGCCAATCAGCAGCAGACCCTCCCTCCCAGACCCTCCCACCTACTGGACAGCATCCATTTTACATTCATTTTGAAGCTGCATTCTTAGTGAGCTGTCCAGGAGGTGGGAGGGTCTGGGAGGGAGGGTCTGCTGCTGATTGGCTGGAATGTGTCTGCTGACTGTGAGGTACAGGGTCAAAGTTTATGTTTATGTTCGCCGTCCGCGGCGAACCGTTCGGGACATCAGTACTGACAATCCATGCAGCTGCAAATAGCTTTTGCATTGAAGACAGTGTGTCAGCTTTATGGTGGGTTTGGATATGTATTTTAAAAATATATATATACTCAAGCAGGGGGAATCAGCTAGGAGAGGGTATAATCAGGCATGTTGGTGGTATCACCCTTGAATCTGGTAATGCTGTACAGCTTACAGCGCTGAATGGCATATAATTATTTAATAACTCAATTCTGAATTAATTACAGATATAATTTATTTTTATTAAAAGTTTTATATTTATTAATTAGCTGTTTTAAAAAACGGTTCACATTAAATCTGCTACCACCAATTGAAATTAAACATAAATAAAAATGCTAATTTGTAGTTGCTGGTGGCCATCTCATCTCCAGGCTCATCCCCATGCGTTGCCAAGGCTCTACAGAAGTGCGAAGACCTGAGTTGTGCCAATTGGCATAGACTCTGCTGTCATTGCTTTTCAGTGGGGTTGGCCGATTTTGAATTGCTAGGTGTTAATTATTTTCAGTCCACGTTTTAACTTCTGAGACTACCATATTAAAATGTACCTTTTTTAATCATTTATTTTATACTAATCCAGTCCATTAGATTCAGCTGAACTATGCTTTTGCACCATTTAAATAATTTTTGTTCAATTTGTTTCCTACTGAACAAATGTATTTTCTTTATATTAATATCTGCTGTTTTGTTTGTTAATGAATATTGCTTAATTTCGAGAAGATATATTGAATTTTATTTGTCACCTATGAATAAGTATCAGCAGTATAATATTATTGTTCTGTGTGTACCCACAAAGGTGTTCAGTTTATTAAAAAAAAATTTTTACAGACACCATCCGAGCCACAAGTACCTTTTAACCAATCACTCCCTGACTCTGAAACATACATGGCTTATATTTCTAATAGCCGATATGTCCCTTGTTATATTTTTAAAGCCAAACTTGTCACTAAATGGTACAAATTATGGTGTTCCAGTTCTTACAATGTATACACATGTTATTTTGTTTAAAAATACAGGTAAGGAGAAGGCCAGAAGGGAGATCCCTGGCCATTGTCCCCATGATTCTTCAGAATTGAAGTTTTACAGCCACCGGGGATCTACCTTTGGACACTGCTGCAAAGGACAAATATAGTGATGATTCTGAGGTTTCAGAAAAGAGAGAAAAACTATTATTTCATAGTACAAATAAAGATCTCTTTCAAAATAAAATAAATATTTATTTATTTAATTCTAAATTAATGTATTTTTACAAAACCATGCCACGTTAAAATGATGTGAAGAAAATTGGTTATGTAACAGGGCACATTTATATAACATACACATGAATTGGAGGGCTGACAAGGGGTTGTAAACTGGAGGTGGGTTGGGACTTCTGTTTGCTCAGTTCTACAAAATACAGGAATTTTATGGGCCTTTGCTAGCCCAGGAATTTGCCGGTTCATGCATGATCTGGTGGCTTGTGCCCTCAATGCCCTGTAGATCTGGACTGGCCCATTGGAATATTTTCTTATGGACTTTGGTATCTGAGGTTGACCAAGCTTCTAGAACTACAATGAGTATCCTCCAGAGAGTATAGCAGGTCTTGATGTGTAGCTCTTAAAAACGCTAGTGATTATAGCCAGTATAGTAATCCAAAGAGCAATCCCAGGAGCAGGGATTATAGCTGGTTTTGCAGTTCCCTAAAATAAGAGACATAACTCTGTATTGAGGGTGAAGTAAGACTGGTTTAATGGTAGCCACACTGGCCTTTTATGCAAGTCCCCATTAAAGGGGTACGCCCACATGGACTTTGTTGGGGACAGGGACACAAATTTACAAACCAGTCATAATACATTGACAATGTAAGGCCCTCCCACACATGGCATACAATCCCTCCCCTCTGCCTGGGAGATAATTGAGTCAGATACGGCATTAACCCAATTATCTCCAGGCAGAAAAAACAAACATTTCTAAAAAGTCCCAAAAGTACCCCAAAACACATAACACACATTACATCCACTGATAGCCCTGATCTGGGTGACCAACATATCCAAAAATCACACAGATCAGTTCAGGGTTTCAAAAATTTCCTGGAAGTCTTATTTTTGACCAACTGTGCACATAGTCCTATGCCCAAAACAGTTCCAAGGAATCAGGGCTAACGGTCGGTCTTTCTGTCTGGAGTACAAAAGAACATACCTTACATGAACAGAGCCTTTTCAAGTGCATTGGGCAAGGTATATTGCAAGGCCCATAGTCCTGAGGCAAGAGGCTGGCCAGCAGGCCCCTCCAAGAAGAATTCATGAAATAACTTCTATATATGTTCTTTAAAACATTTTACTTTTTTGTGCCCTTTAAACAAAACAGTAGAGATGTCATTCACCATTTGGAGAGGTACCCTGTTGCTTAAAAGTCCCAGAGCTACAATCTCAAGTGTACAGAGACAGTAAACAAGTGTATCCAGCACGTGCAAAGTCCCAAATACACAGGTTGATTGGAATCACAAAAGCAACATTACAGCCTGCTTAGGGGCTTTTATCATGGGACTTCAATTTGCCGGATCTGCTACATTTGATGTCTGTCTACTTTTAAAACCTTTCCTACACATATTATTATTATTATTATTGGCATTTATATAGCGCCAAAAAATTCTGTAGGACTTTACAATATTATTGAACTAGAAACCACTGGGCCCTGGTGCAAAAGTTGTCCTGGGCCCCCCTCCCCCCATATGTCTACCCACCACCCCATACGTCCCCGTGCCCCCACACATCCCTGCACCCCCCCCCCATAGTTTAACCCACACCCCATACATCCCCACACTTAACATTAATGACTTTTTCATAAAGATTTTGTATTAGCTTATCCGGTCTTCATTGCCTGGGGAAGGATTTAAATGTCATGTCACATGTTTTGGCACTTTATGTTAATGTTTAATTTTCTAGATAAAAATCACATGGTGCATTTTATACACGGTTGTCAGAGCCAAAGCTTCCTACTTATGAAAAAGTATGCCTTTTCTGGTTTGAGTTTTATTATAAAGTAATGCTTTGTTTCCACTGTGGTTTATAAAATAAATAATTAGAAAATGGTGGTATTAAACCATATTGAAACAATGCAACCATTGTCATTTCTTAGTGTATTTTTTTAATCATATTTTTCTGAATTACATCCAGACTATTAACAATAATTACACTGCAGTACTACAAAGAGTTTGTAAGCACAATATGTTTTTAGAATTTGTGTCCATTGTAATGGTCATGAAATCTATTTGATACAGTATATGCTTCATGGTTTAATTAAACAAAAAAAAACTTGTGATGTTTTCACAAAATAGAATATGTTTGGAGGGCTTTTTTTGAAAAAAGGAAATCTTTGAAGGCACATGGGAGATAAAAGGAATTATATACAATGATCAATTCTGTGTACCCATGAGAAAGCAGCCTCTCATCAACTTATTTATAAAATGTTTGCTCCACAATGTGCATTTAAAAAAATGAGAAGTACCATTTTGTCTCTCTCTCTCTCTCTGAATTAGTGATATAGGCATTCTAATAGAGCACTGTTTAGTTAAGGCACCCCTTTCTTCCTACACGTACTGTCTTACTATGTACTCGGGGTTTACACTTATCAATATTCTCTTCTTATATTTGTAAATATTTTGGTTCTCACTCTATTTTCATTTTGTTTCGTTGTATTTATCTGTCATCACTTGTAACATTCCTCTATTTAGAGGTTTGCTGACAGCTCTTTAATTAGATATTATTCAAACGTCGCTCTATTTTTGGAAACGTTGTATATTATATATCTTTATTGGAGATTAAATAGTTCCTTTAACTAGTATCAATAAAGGATACGTCTTCACACATTTTTTCTCATTTATTTTTGGTCAGGGTATTCATTCATTTTAGTCTAGAATACAATATATGCAATTATTGATTTGCAATAGAGTCTAGTGATAATTTATCAACCCCTAAAGTACTGTTACTCTGCAGGTAATGATACATTTGGATATGCAGTCAGCAGTCTTGTTGCACAAAGAAAATTTGCAAGAGCACTCAGAATCCCACAATAATACATAATAGTTCTTCCAATGCTTTAATTCACTCAGCATTTTGCTACATCACCAAATCCTGCATTTTAGATGTGGCCTACTCTATCAATTCCTTTGACAACCACCAAGCAGTGCTTAGATATTCTGGAGCACCTGTTACTTGCAGTCTTCTCTTGACGCCTTTCAGTGTTCCTGTATTTGCTAACTCAATCCGTTTTCAGCTCCTGATTCATTCTCTGACTTTACACATCACTGCCACGTAGCATTACAAATAGGCTTGATCAGGCCTCCTTGTTCCGTATCCATCATCTCTGAATCTCCAGATAGGTATTATTCCAGATAAATACCTCATAATTTTTGTTTTTCGTTTTTCAGCTGTGCTTTGAACCATGGTTCTGATCACACTTAAGGAACCTGTCTAAGAGCAAGACGTTTCCAGAATCAGTGCCGTGCACCTCTGTGCGTTTCCATTCAAGAACAACTAACAACAGGATCCAACACCCAACACATGAGTTTCAGAAAGTGCGCCATCATCTAATTAGAGATGAAGGTTGCGCAGATGGCAAAACAATTCAACAATGAATGACTTAGATTAGGGTAAGTGAGGTAGAATAGCTGTTATCAATGCGTAGATATTACAGGAATACAATGAGTATATGTCAATACCAGAGTGATAAAGGGTGTCTAAACAACTATAACAGTGATTATAATATAACCTAAATAAATTCTAATGAGTGGAACTGCGTGGATTATAACAATGATTACTGCCCTTTCTGATAAGCTTTGTAGAACATATTTATAAATGACAGAGAATGCAAGAATTTTGTACAATCAGTAAATTAGATGTACTATAACTCAGCAACTAAACATGTCTTTGCGGCTGCGGCAGACAGCTTCTTTGATCTAATGCCTTTGAATGAACTTACAGAATAAATTAAATGGGGAGGATAAAGCAGCATTCTTTCCTATTTTGTGAAAGTGACCTTATGAGCAACCAGTGCAGTGTTTGTTTTATGAAAGTGTCTTTGAACCTCAGCTACAGAACATATTACCACATAACTTGGCATGATAGTATATTTAGCAACATTATCCTTTTTATTCTACAGACATAGATTGGTGCCAGTCTGCTTCCTAGTTGTGGTTTTCAGGCTCGCAGTTACCTATAGAACACTGTGTATGAGAAAATAAAAATGATTTTGTGGACATACATGTTAATATAATTTAGGGCAGACATGTCTTTAGTGAACAGCATGGCCAGTCCATATGATCATCTTGGGCTGATGGTTTAAGACAACATGAAATATATAGAAAGGGTTCATCAGAAAGGTTTTAGTGATGTTAATATAGCAGTGTGTTCTTAAGAGCACAGTACCATTGCAAATTGCTTCATGAAGTCTCTATTATCTCGCTGTAGGTACTGTGTATTAGAATGTAGTTTTCACATCTGGAACATTGGTTCATAACACCACAGCACATTTTGGTGCACATCTAGAGCATTGTTTCAACACCACAGCACATTTTGGTGTGCCCAGGAAATACGTATGCCATGGTGACTGGTGTGATGTAATTTCCTTAGTTGTAGAGTGGAGACTGAGAGAAAGGAAGTACCATGTGCAATCTAAAATATAGAATGTTTGAGAAATGTAGCTAATTTTATAATGATGAACTAATGAAATGTTATATTTTTCTAAAAGGAACTGACAAAGAGAAGCAAAGGAACGGGGAGAAGGAAGAAGGAAGAAGAACAAGACACAGTTGAGTCTGCCGCCTTAAGGAGGAGAAGCTTGACAGCTATGACTTTACCCTCCTGGGTGAAGAGCCTGTGTCCAGCTGGTCACAGGTAACACCACCTCCAAGGACAGCCAGAGGAATGTCAGCAGATGGCAAGCCCACCACAGGTTTGGTGTACACCACTGCCTCCTGCATTGACCCCACCACCATCTCCTCTAATGACCCCACCACCACCTCCCACAATAGCCCCACCACAGCCTCCTCCTCAGCTTGGCTTGCTGGACTCTACTACATGGACATCATTAGAGACACTGCAATGTTTACATTGCAGGGTTAAGACTGCCTTTTGTGGCGCTTCCTGATGCTTCACAGAGTTTAACTCCATGAATTGATGCTGGAAGTCCTCACGGTTTGCATGAGGATATCCAGTGTCTTCAAAACCCCCATAGGAAAGCACTGAGTCAATTATTTTCTAAGGGGGAAGGCCTAATGCTTCATGTTCCCCTTGTGATGACATCGGAGGAGACAGAGCCAGCACCAAGGGACTTCATTGCCGGAATCAGGTAAGTGCTGAAGGGTTTTTAACCCTCTCATTGTGACGGGGGTGGGGCAGAGACATTATAATGTTAGGACAGCTATGTATTCCTCACACTATAGAGTTCCTTTAAGAGTAACACAATTTATTTTTTTCCATTATGTGTCTATTCCTAAAGTGATGAAAAAGCCATCTAAAAATTCTGTAAGCACGTCTAATTGACATACTTGTTCATGATTTCTTTATATATGACTTGTTCATATATTTATATGTATAATTGCCCTGTGGGTTCCTGTTGTTGTTCTGATTTTTTATGTCTGTAAATTGTTCATTTGAATGATACATGCACTTTACTTACACGAAGAATCATTTCATATTTCTACATTATATATCTGGCATTTCCGTTTACTTCTATTGCAGCTTGAAAGGTTCAGCTTGGTTGTGTGCTTCAGGGTCAAAATGTTTTGTCACAAATGTAACATGATTTTTTTTCTTACACAATGTATTGAATCTTTGAGGCTCCTTATTTTGTGTCTTTCCAGTGGTGGTCAGTCACTAATGGTGAGATTTTGCAGTTGGGAAACAGACGCTACAACTTAAACATCCACTTTAGGGTTTAGCGGCTAGCCAAAACAAGATTGGAAAATAATAATTACTGTAACGGACCGTTTTGCACACAAGGGGTAAAAACCGTTTAGGCGATCAGCCCCCTTTCCAGAGATCCAGGCACAGCTACTGCAGAACACCAAAACTCACGAACTGGATACACAATAGCACTCCAACTCCCGAACTGGAACCTCCCAAATAGCTGCTAGCAGACGAACAGGAAAAGCAGACGAACAGCTTACACTCCTGGCAATCAGTCTCTAACAGCATACAGTGAATCCCCCCAAGAACGAGACAAGGCTCCGTGTTGAGGGTCAAGCAGTGGTCTGAGGTGCTGGCACACCCAGCCTGGTTTTTATTACAGTGTTTCAAATACAGGACCACCCACAGGGAGGGATAAAACAACCAATCACATCACAGTTACATCCCACATATTCCCTCCCCTTATCCTGAGAGGAAACTCAATTATACATACAGTTAAAACATACTTTCTACCCAACTCTCATAACTCTAAAACCATACATCACATTCACATAAAATTACATATGCACAATCAATCCATTCAGGGGAACAACATATTCAAAAATGGCACAAATCAGACAAGGGGTTCAAAAGTTAGTAAAAAGTCCTTTGTGACTAAATGAAGCATGGCTTTCTGCCCAAACCAGTTTCAGAGTCTTCTATCCTGGAGATAAGTAATTCAATTATCTCCCAGGACAGACACAAGACTCCATTAAGCACATGGTTGCAAAAGACACAAAAAATACATAAAGTCACATTTTACACATAACACACAGACATTTCACATATCCCCAGATAGCTCAGGTCTGAGCGCACATTATTAAGTGAATGGCGCTCGGACCACACAAATACAGTTTAATCGCCATGGAGCCAAAGTCTTTACAGTCAGTTTCATACGAATGGGCTCCATGGGATTCCTATCTTGGGTATAACACATTCAAACAAATCTACTGAACCCCAGGCAGAAAAGCACGAATACAGCTTTTCTGCAGGCAAAAATAAAGTCTTTAAAAAGGGGGCCATAGTCCAAAGGCAGCAGGCGAGCAACCAGGCTTCTCCAATGCAATGTGGCGAGATTGGTCTCGTCACATCTCTCCTCTTTTCCAAACAGACTAACAGGGTATCTGACCTCCTGCCGGTCAGTGCCCTTGTTAGTCCAGCAGCCCACCCACAACAAATAATCAACAGCACAGCCCACCCACAATGAATGGTTACTACACCTGGGTAAAGGAGAAGCTTGTCCATGTCCAGGTGCCTCACCACGGCTGTGCTGGGTACGGGTACGCTGACTTGGTGGGTTGCTGCGTGGGCAGAGACCAGCGGCACTCTGCCCTGTTGCCAGCGCCACTGGGAGGGTAGCCTGGTGGAAGCCTGGTTGTTGGAGGGGGAGACCGACTGTCTCCCCTTTAAATACACCGCTCTGCTGCTGCTGCTGGAGACTGACTGTCTCCTCTTTAGATGCACAGTCCTGCTGCTGGAGACCGACCGTCTCCCCTTTGGTTACCCATCTCTGCTGCTGGAGGGGGAGACCGACTGTCTCCCCTTTGGCTAAACAGCCCTGTCGCTGGGGGCAGGACCGACCGTCCCTACCCCCTGTGCTGGCAGTGTAGAGACTACGGTCCCATCTGCACGGTTGTGGGGCTTACTGTCTCCCCCTGGTACATTAAGCTGCCGCTGGGGAGAGGGGGTAACAAGCTCCTCTCCCATACATACTTCCAGCTGCGGGGGAGAGAGACCGACTGTCTCTGCTCCCAATACAGAGTCCTGCCGCTGGGGAATGGAGACTGGGCTCCCAATTCCCAAAGCATCATACTGCCGCTGGGGAATGGAGACTGGGCTCCCAATTCCCAAAAAATCACGCTGCCGCTGGGGAGGGAGGACACTGCTCTCCTCTCCCTGAACTTCACACTGCCTTCCCGGCATATCACTTGGCTGCTGGGGGGCAGGAACAACTACCTCTGCCCCCTGTAACTCAGCCTGCCGCTGGGGAGGGAGGACGCTGCTCTCCTCTCCCTGCACTTCACACCGCCTTCCCGGCATATCACTCTGCTGCTGGGGGGCAGGAACAACTACCTCTGCCCCCTGTAACTCAGCCTGCCGCTGGGGAGGGAGGACGCTGCTCTCCTCTCCCTGCACTTTACACTGCCGCTGGGGAATGGAGACTGGGCTCCCAATTCCCAATAAATCACACGGCTGCTGGGGAATGGAGACTGGGCTCCCAATTCCCTGCAGGACTGGTGGAGAGACCTCGGTCCCATCTCTACCGGCCACCTGGGGTTCTTCCCAGTAAAACTGTACCATCTCGTCCCCTCTGAATGGGTCTGGCTCTGGGTCTGTCATGCTGCTCTCCCGCTGCGCCTTCTCACTGTATTGGAACAGCTGCTGGTAGCCCTGTTCTAGCTCCATCTCCCGGGTTACCAGGTGGACCAGGTCTTGCTCAATTTCGTGAGTGTCGTCCCAGTCATACCTGCTCTCCCTCCACTCCAAAAGATCACTGAACCGGGCTTGTGTAGGGCTCCCAAATTCAGGCTCTGAAAAAGCCTCCCATAACAAGCCAGGACCATCAAACTCCTCTCCCTCTGGCTTGTCATGCTCGGCTGTCCAGGGTAGGTACTGTGCCCCATACCACCAGAGCGCCTGGTAGGCATCTTCCAGCCAAATCTCCTGCCATACCCGGTGCTCCAATTCCTTCACCCATTCATCTAGGGGCTGCTCTCCCAGGAAGGGCATCCGCAGGGCTACTCGCTTCTGCAACCGCTGGTCTTCCTTGGGGAGTCTCTTGCCCCGCTGGTACTCCACAATGCCCAGTGCCTGGTACCAGATGCCTTTACGGACTGCATCTCGGTCATCCATGGCACCCTCGTCATACTCCACTGCTGGTTCCATGCTGGTGCTGTCAGGGTCGCTGTACTGGGACATGAGTTGCCCTCAAATTGTAAAATCCAAAGAAATGGTGTCTCCTGTAGCTGTCCTTCTGGCTGTAGGAACGATCCCGCCGCTTGCCACCAATTGTAACGGACCGTTTTGCAAAAAAGGGGAAAAAAACGCTTAGGCGATCAGCCCCCTTTCCAGAGATACAGGCACAGCTACTGCAGAACATCAAACTCCCAAACTGGATACAAAATAGCACTCCAACTCCCGAACTGGAACCTCCCAAATAGCTGCTAGCAGATGAACAGGAAAAGCAGACAATCAGCTTACACTCCTGGCAATCAGTCTCTAACAGCATACAGTGAATCCCCACAAGAACGAGACAAGGCTCCGTGTTGAGGGTCAAGCAGTGGTCTGAGGTGCTGGCACACCCAGCCTGGTTTTTATTACAGTCTTGCAAATACAGGACCACCCACAGGGAGGGATAAAACAACCAATCATATCACAGTTACATCCCACATATTCCCTCCCCTTATCCTGAGAGGAAACTCAATTATACAAACAGTTAAAACATACTTTCTACCCAACTTTCATAACTCTAAAACCATACATCACATTCACATAAAATTACATATGCACAATCAATCCATTCAGGGGAACAACATATTCAAAATGGCACAAATCAGACAAGGGGTTCAAAAGTTAGTAAAAAGTCCTTTGTGACTAAATGAAGCATGGCTTTCTGGCCCAAACCAGTTTCAGAGTCTTCTATCCTGAGATAAGTAATTCAATTATCTCCCAGGATAGACACAAGACTCCATTAAGCACATGGTTGCAAAAAGACACAAAACACTTTAAAATACATAAAGTCACATTTATTACATAAAACACAGACATGTGACATATCCCCAGATAGCTCAGGTCCGAGCGCACATTATTAAGCGAATGGCGCTCAGACCACACGAATACAGTTTAATCGCCATGGAGCCAAAGTCTTTACAGTCAGTTTCATATGAATGGGCTCCATGGGATTCCTATCTGGGGTATAACACATTCAAACAAATCTACTGAACCCCAGGCAGAAAAGCACGAATACAGCTTTTCTGCAGGCAAAAATAAAGTCTTTTAAAAGGGGGCATTGTCCAAAGGCAGCAGGCGAGCAACCAGGCTTCTCCAATGCAATGTGGCGAGATTGGTCTCGTCACAATTACCATTATTCTTTTGGGATCCTGGTGATGTACTTAAAATTAAGGACATGAAATAGTGCAAATATTGTCTGATATAGATATTTAAAGCAGTTACACAATTGCACTCACAAATTTTTTTTATAAAAAGCACCTTCTGGGTGCCACCCAAGATGTCAAATGGGCTGTCCACCGAGCCAGTAGATGGAAGTTCCAGCACACTAAAAGCCAATCCAAGGATGTATTTCTCCAAAAGTTAAAATCACGGTCCTATGCGTTTCGTCTTCATTCGAGGACTTCCTCAGGGACCCGTGTGATTAAAAACAATATACAGTAACACAGTGCAAAAATATAGCCTAATGATCATCTCCCACAGTTCCCTTTAAATAGGGCTAGCCCCAAAAGTTTATTGGTGGTCCTCGAATAAGGACGAAACGTGTAGGACCGTGATTTTAACTACATTTGTGCATTTTACAATTTTCTATCGAATAAATATCTTTTTGGAGAAAAATATAATTGGATTGTTTTTTAGTGTGCTTGAACTTCCATCTACTGAGTCGGTGGACAGCCCCGTATTTGACATCGTGGGTGGCACCCATAAGGCGCTTTTTCCATCGACAATTTGTGAGTGCAATTGTGTAACTGCATTATATATCTATATCAGACAATTTTTGTACTATGTCATGTCCTTAATTTTAGGTACATCAGCAGGATCACTACATTTGTGTGTATATATATCTATATTGATTGGTTACTACCTGGGAGGTAACCTTGGAAGGTACCCAAGCTAAGTATTTTAATTTTATTTTTGCACAATTCACTGGTGTTTAGGTGGATTGATCACAACTATACCATTATTCTTTGTCTGAAAAATGATTGGAGTTACATTGTGCAGCACCTCCACTCCTGTATCCATGATGTTGAAGTGTGCTGTAATGAGCACCTTTGTCACTTTAACGCTCACAATTTTGAACTTTATTTGAATTTATATGTTTCACAAAATTTAAACGTTTTTTTTAAAACATTTACATGAATTGATGAACTAGATTTAAATGTCCAAAGCAGTATAGGATATCATAAGTCAAAGTATAACTAGGATGTGAAGTTGCAATACCTAAGAATTTACACAGTTATTCAATAAAATGAGAATTCAAAGTGAATTTCAAATTGTAGGCCAAAGTAAATGACCTGAGAGAATAGCTTGCTTAGATAATTTTTCCAATTTGGCTATTTTGCCCTTACATTTTTAGATTTACTTTGAATTTACTCCGAATTTTCACTTTTTGAGCAACCCTGTTAGAAAAGAGAAGAGAAAAATTGTGATTTCTGAAATACCATACAAATCAGAATTATTTCTTTGCCATTCTTTCTGCATTGCATTGGGCTGGGCTTGGACATGGATGTTGGAAAATTTGAATGGTAGAACCCAAATTGTAGCAGATTTAATGTTTGGCAGATGGTTGTGGGTGACGGAGTAAATCGATGATTTTTTTTCAGTTGTTTGTATTATGGTTTTTCCAGTTCAGCTATGCTGGGGTTCATTTAACTTTTTAGTCACTCAAAGTGAGTCCCCGACATGCAATTTAAATGGAATTTATGGTAATTTGTTTGTCATGCTTTATATATAACACAACTGACACTGAATTTTTGACTTTTTACTGTTTTCTTTTCCACTGTGGAAAGATTAACAGAGAGCAATATTTTGTTAAAGGACCACTCTAGGCACCCAGACCACTTCAGCTTAATGAAGTGGTCTGGGTGCCAGGTCCAGCTAGGGTTAACCCATTTTTTCATAAACATAGCAGTTTATGAATGGGTTAAGCCTTCCCCCTAATCCTCTAGTGGCTGTCTCATTGACAGCCGCTAGAGGCGCTTGCGTGATTCTCACTGTGAAAATCACAGTGAGAGCATGCAAGCGTCCATAGGGAAGCATTGATAATGCTTTCCTATGCGACCGGCTGAATGCGCGCGCAGCTCTTGCCGCGCGTGCGCATTCAGCCGACGGGGAGGAGAAGAGGAGGATCGAAGGAGGAGAGCTCCCCGCCCAGTGCTGGAAAATGGTAAGTTTTAACCCCTTTCCCCTTTCCAGAGCCGGGCGGGAGGGGGTCCCTGAGGGTGGGGGCACCCTCAGGGCACTATAGTGCCAGGAAAACGAGTATGTTTTCCTGGCACTATAGTGGTCCTTTAAAGAATAAAAATAAGATGTAAAAGTTACATATTTATTCTAAATAAGCAGTGCATTTAATGTTTTAAGATATCTACAATGATTTTGCCAGATTGTCAGGGTTATTCAGAATTTAAAGTGAATTGAAAGTGAAATTAAAATTAAAATTAAAGATTAAAATAGCTGAAGTAGAACAATTCTCTAAGTTAGTCATGCTTTCATGAAAGCTATAACCACTGCAGGGAGCTATAACCAATGCAGAGAGTTCGAACCACTGCAGAGAGCTATAACCATCACAGAGGGCTATAAACATCACAGAGGGCTATAACCACTGCATGGAGCTATAACCAATGCAGAGAGCTCTAACCACTGCAGAGAGCTATAACCATCACAGAGGGCTATAACCATCACAGAGGGCTATAACCACTGCAGGGAGCTATAACCAATGCAGAGAGCTCTAACCACTGCAGAGAGCTATAACCATCACAGAGGGCTATAACCACTGCAGGGAGCTATAACCAATGCAGAGAGCTATAACCATCACAGAGGGCTATAACCACTGCAGGGAGCTATAACCAATGCAGAGAGCTATAACCACTGCAGGGAGCTATAACCACTGCAGGGAGCAAACACCATTGCAGAGGGCTATAACCATCACAGAGGGCTATAACCACTGCAGGGAGCTATAACCAATGCAGAAAGCTATAACCACTGCAGAGAGCTATAACCATCACAGAGGGCTATAACCACTGCAGGGAGCTATAATCAATGCATAGAGCTATAACCACTGCAGAGAGCTATAACCACTGCAGGGAGCTACAACCATTGCAGAGAGCTATAACCAATGCAAAGAGCTCTAACCACTGCAGAGAGCTATAACCATTGCAGAGAGCTATAACCACCACAGAGGGCTATAACCACTGCAGGGAGCTATAACCAATGCAGAGAGCTATAACCACTGCAGGGAGCTATAACCATTGCAGAGAGCTATAACCACTGCAGAGAGCTATAACCACTGCAGGTAGCTATAAAGACTGCAGAGAGCTATAAACAATGCAGAGAACTATAACCACTGCAGAGATCTATAAAGACTGCAGAGAGCTATAACTACTGCAGAGAGCTCATGCCTTACACTCATGCCTTACACTCATTTTTTTACTCTCTCACTCCAACCGACAATCGATCTCATCCTAGACCCCATGCATGCAAAACCCATTCACACCTCCTGTCACTTTCTCTCCTCCTACTTCTAGCAGCTGGTGATGTCTCTCCCAATCCAGGGCCCTTCACCTTCTCTACACACATTAAGAAAACCAGAAAGCCCACAAACCTCATCACAATACCCTGCCCTTTACCCTCACTTACCAAAATTAATTGTGCACTCTGGAATGCCCGCTCCACCTGCAGTAATTTAAAATCAACAACCATACACGACTTTTTAATCTCAAACTCACTCACACTGCTTGCACTTACAGAGACCTGGCTGTCCCCCTCTGATAGCGCTACTCCTGCCTCTTTATGTTTCGGTGGGCTACAATTCTCTCACACTCCCAGACTCAACTGTAAAGGAGGCGGCGTAGGCATCCTTCTCTCCCCTCAATGTACCTTTCAACCAATCATAACTCCCCCTGCCCTATCCTTTTCTTCTTTTGAAGTTCACACTGTCCGCCTATTTAAACCCACTCCTTTAAAATTGCTATCATCTACCGCCCCTCCGGTTATCCTAGACTATTCATTGAGCACTTTTCTTCCTGGCTTACCCACTTCCTTTCATCTAGCACTCCTTCCCTTATACTTGGGGATTTCAATATCCCAATCAATAACCCCAATTGCACTGATGCCTCTCATCTGCTCTCTGTAACCTCCTCCTTTGGCCTTACGCAATGGTCCAATTTAGCAACCCATACAGCAGGAAACACTCTGTACTGCCTCTAATCTCTCCAATATTCCTTTTCCTTTATCTGACCACCATCTGCTGACTTTTGACATTGGCATACCTAAGACCCAATTGACACCACCGTCTGAACATCACTCTCACAGGAACCTCCAATGTCTTGACCTAAAGCATTTCTCCACTAATCTCCAAACTCTAATTTTACCTATCTCAAACCTCACCTGTCCTAGTTCTGCAACCTTCTTCTACTATTCCACCCTCTCCTCTCAACTAGACATCATGGCACCATGTACATTTAAACGCCGCAGGCCCCCCCAACAACAACCCTGGCACACCAAGCTCACTCGATACCTCCAAAAATGCTCCAGAACTGCTGAACACTGTTGGAGAAAGTCTCACTGTGCATCTGACTTTCTCCACTATAAATGTATGCTGAGCTCATACAGCTTGGCTCTTTCCTCTGCAAAAGTTAATTACTTTAATACCCTCATAACCACACTCTCCCGCGAACCCAAACGACTATTTCACACATTTAACTATCTTCTTCGCCCAGCTGTTCCTCCTCCACCTACTAACTTCACCGCCTCAGACTTTGTAACTCACTTCACTGACAAGATCTCTACAATCAGAGAAGAGATCTCTCATCTTTCTTCTTCCCCTCACAATACTTCCAATAACTTCACTCCCTCTGCTATTCTATGTTCATTCGCACCCGCTATATTGGAAGAGGTTTCTGCTCTGCTCCAGTCCTCCCGCCCCACCACCTGCTCCCTAGATCCAATTCACTCACATCTCATCCGTAGTCTGTCTTCTTCTCTTTCTCAACCTCTCACTAAAATTCTTAATCTCTCTCTCTCTCTCTGGTATATTTCCATTGCCCTTCAAACATTCTAAAAAAGCCCAATCTTGACCCTAACAACCCCATCCAACTATCGTCCTATCTAGCTACTGCCTTTTGCATCCAAGATCCTTGAAAAAATTGTGTATGCGAGATTGACAGACTTCCTCGAGTCCAACTCTCTGCTAGACCTGCTTCAGTCTGGTTTTCGCGCTAAGCACTCTGTGGAAACGGCACTGACCGAAGTATCCAATGATCTACTCGCTGCAAAATCTCGTGGTCACTACTCTATCCTAATTCTCCTTGACCTGTCTGCGGCTTTTGACACTGTTGATCATCCTCCGCAATATCGGTCTACAAGATATTGCTCTCTCCTGGTGCTCCTCCTACCTCTCCCAGCGCTCTTTCAGTGTTTCTTTCTCTGGCTCTGCTTCTCCTCCCCAACTCCTCTCTGTTGGTGTCCCCCAAGGTTCAGTCCTTGGTCCCCTACTGTTCTCCATCTATACTACCTCCATTGGTAAACTCATTAGCTCCTTTGGCTTCCAATATCATTTCTATGCGGATGACATGCAAATCTACCTGTCCTCTCCTGATCTCTCCCCGTCCCTTTTGACTAGTGTCTCTGACTGCCTCTCTGCTGTTTCTAACTGGATGGCTGCCCACTTCCTTAAACTAAACTTGACCAAAACTGAAATTCTGGTCTTTCCTACCTCAAGTGTTGCTACTCCTGTGTCTGTCTCCCTCCAAGTCAACAGTGCTACCATCAGCTCCACCACGCAGGCTCGCTGCCTAGGTGTTCTCTTTGACTCCGACCTCTCCTTCAAGCCTCATGTTCAATCTATCGCCAAATCCTGTCATATCCATCTCAAAAACATTGCGCGCATCCGTCCCTACTTAACGCCAGATGTGACTAAGGTGTTGGTCCATTCCACTGTCCTTTCTCGCCTTGACTACTGTAATCCGCTTCTCAGTGGTCTTACGTGCTCCCAACTTGTGCCTTTACAGTCCATAATGAATGCAGCGGCGAGGCTCATCTTCCTGTCTGCCCGCACCTTCCATGCCTCACCCTTCTGTCAGTCCCTACATTGGCTTCCTATAAAATATAGCGCTCAATTTAAAATTCTGGTTCTTGCTTTCAAATCTCTACACAATGCTGCTCCCACCTATTTATCCTCCCTAATACACAAGTATGTCTCGTCTAGGCCCTTACTAACTGCTGAAGACTTACGTCTATCTTCTGTCCGTACTCCCACCTCTGATGCTCGCCTTCAAGATTTCCCAAGGGCTGCACCGTTCCTGTGGAACTCGCTTCCCTCCTCCGTTAGATGCTCACCCAGTCTCCACTCCTTCAAAAAATCGTTAAAAACCCACTTCTTCATAAAAGCGTATCAATTAAACTGTTAATAGCTCCCGACTGATTCCTCTTCTGCAACTGTCACTAGTCTAATACTATCCTTACCTTTTTGTGTCATTTTACCCCACTCCCTCTAGCATGTAAGCTCATTGAGCAGGGCTCACAACCCCTCTGTTCCTGTGTGTCCAACTTGTCTGGTTACAACTACATGTCTGTTCATCCACCCATTGTAAAATGCAGCGGAATTTGACGGCGCTCTATAAATATCCTAATAATAATAATAATAATAAAGACTGCAGAGAGCTATAACCACTGCAGGGAGCTATTACCGCAATTACCCTATCCAGGGCATTGGTATCCAGAGACCCTCAGTCCCACTTCAGCTACTGGGTGTGAAGTGCTCAAGTGTCCTCTGCTAGAGGTGAGGAAGCTGACCTGACAGAGGTACTCAGCCGGAGTGTGGTGGCTCCGTTACAGTGATATTTTAATAGGTGTTGCTTAATTCCATTTGAACTTATAGTGCCAACAAACACCCAACAAGTCCCCCTGCTTATCCCAAAATACTGCTGTGTCTTCTGCAACCTTTCCCTCAAATAAAAAGTATTTACCAATTTTCAAATCTGGCAAAGTCAGTCTCCCCATCTTCTATCTATTAATATAAAGAAGTCTTTAACCTATTCGGAGCTCATATTAATCTTGTACTAGATCGACATGTTCTTAGCCTAGAGGGGATTCAAAATGCAACACATATTTGAAACTTAGTAAAACAAAACAAAACAAGTCAGGCTGTGTAAAGAAGTCAATGTTCTTTTTTAATGCAGATAATTTGCATCACATGTAACATATCTAAAGTCAGTGTGTAGTGTAAGCCTTACTTAACAGCGTCTGAGCTTGTTGGCTGCAAATCAGGTACATTTCAAAACATTCTTGTTACACATTTGGAGATGCTTCAATATGGTGGTAAATCTAATGAATTCGGATTTCTGTTGGTTGAAGTCAGATGACAGTAACGCTTGTGAATTTCATCCTAATTTGAGTGGTAAAGAAGTATTTTTATACTTTAATCTGTAGCTTTGAGCAGGAACTGCATAATTATCATTAGAGTCTTCCCTCCCAAATCAAACAGGATATATTTCATATGTTCTGCAAATCAGTTTAAAATGAACTGTATATTGGACTTTTCTGGATCCTGCTCAGGTCCACTGCCATGAACATATGGACTGTAAATTACTATTATTATTATTATTTATAAAGCACCAACAAGTTCCATAGCGCTGTACAATGGGTGTGACTAACAGACAAGTATTTGTAACCAGACGAGTTGGACGCACAGGAACAGAGGGATTGAGGGCCCTGCTCAATGAGCTTACTCTATTCTATTTATTTCGCTGGCTCTGCTTCTTCTCCCCAACTCCTCTCTGTTGGTGTCCCCCAAGGTTCAGTCCTTGGTCCCCTACTATTCTCTATCTATACTGCCTCCCTTGGTAAACTCATTCGCTCCTTTGGCTTCCAATATAATTTCTATGCAGATGACACGCAAATCTACCTGTCCTCTCCAGATCTCTCCCTCTTGACTAGTGTCTCTGACTGCCTCTCTGCTATTTCTAACTGGATGGCTGCTCACTTCATTAAACTAAACTTGACCAAAACTGAAATTCTGGTCTTTCCTCCCTCAAGTGTTGTTACTCCTGTGTCTGTCTCCCTCCAAGTCACCGGTGCTACCATCAGCTCCACCACGCAGGCTTGCTGCCTAGGTGTTCTCTTTGACTCTGACCTCTCCTTCAACCCTCATGTTCAATCTATCGCCAAATCCTGTCATTTCCATCTCAAAAACATTGCGCGCATCCGTCCCTACTTAATGCCAGATGTGACTAAGGTGTTTGTCCATTCCACTGTCCTTTCTCGCCTTGACTACTGTAATCCGCTTCTCAGTGGTCTTACGTGCCCCCAACTTGCGCCGTTACAGTCCATAATGAATGCGGCAGCGAAGCTCATCTTCCTGTCCGCCCGCACCTTCCATGCCTCACCTTTCTGTCAGTCCCTACATTGGCTTCCTATAAATTATAGATCTCAATTTAAAATTCTGGTTCTTGCTTTCAAATCCCTACATAATGCTGCTCCCACCTATCTATCCTCCCTTATACACAAGTATGCCCCGTCTAGGCCCTTACGATCTGCTGAAGACTTACGTCTATCTTCTGTCCGTACTCCCACCTCTGATGCTCGCCTTCAAGATTTCTTGAGGGCTGCACCGTTCCTGTGGAACTCTCTTCCCTCCTCTGTTAGATGCTCACCCAGTCTCCACTTCTTCAAAAAAAAACGTTAAAAACCCACTTCTTCATAAAAGTATATCAATTAAACTGTTAATAGCTCCTGACTGATTCCTCTTCTGCAACTGTCACTAGTCTAATACTATCCTTACCTTTTTGTGTAATTTTACCCCACTCCCTCTAGCATGTAAGCTCATTGAGCAGGGCCCTCAACCCCTCTGTTCCTGTGTTTCCAACTTGTCTGGTTACAACTACATGTCTGTTCGTCCACCCAATGTAAAGCGCTGCGGAATTTGATGGCACTATATAAATATCATAATAATAATAATAATGCATGCTAGAGGGAGTGAGGTAAAGTGACACAAAAGGTAAGGGTAGGGTAGAAAGGTAGGTTGCTAAGATAGTACTCATCGAGGGCTTAGTGCAGGGGTAGGCAACCTACGGCACTAGTGCCATGCACGGCACTCAAGGTGTCTTTGCACGGCACTCAAGGCTGCTAGAGCCAAACAGGCTCTGGCCTATCAGGAGTCCCAGTGAAACTTCAGATATCTGCTAATACGAAGAGGTAGTGAAGGACAATCCTCAATTTATGCATTGCAGCACATAGAGTGAGTGATCTCAGATCACTTCCTCCCAGCACTTGTGAATGGGTATCCACACTGGAGTAGAGCAGCCTGCAGCTGCTATTGCAGCTCCTGTCCTTGACCTGTACCTGGCTAGCCTGGTCCCCACTGGAACCCAGGGAAGCCACCCACACTGCTAGATATACACAGAAATGCACAATAACCCTCCCCTCACACAAATAATACGAACAGCCCACAAACAAACATACAAACAATCCACACAAACACAACACCACTAACAATCCACATACATGCACACAATCCTACATGCAATACCCCAAACAGCCCCACAAATACACACAAAGTGAAATATCCATCCACACACAATTCCACAAGCAGCCCTCATACACAGCCCACATTCATATGTATCATACACAATACCATAAAGTACTAATGAACATATACAATATAATAGCTCATATACGCACAAATACAACGATACAAAGCAATTACAGTAAAAATAACAAGCAGAATACGGCAGCATACACATCTCAATTTAAAAAAATAGGATCGGCACACTACGGGACATCACAATCCTAAATCGGCACAGTGCTGCTAAAAGGTTGCCTACCCCTGGCTTAGTGTTTTGTTTTGATGACTGTTGCAGGAGAGGAATCACGGTGCGGGGAGGGAAAGCTGTTTACAGTTTAATTGATATGCTTTCATGAAGAAGTTAATTCTCAAAGATTTTTTGATGGAGTGGAGATTCGGTGAGAGTTTAACAGAGAGGGGAAGGATGTTCCATAGGAATGGTGCAGCCCTAGAGAAGTCTTTGTCTTTAATGTCTACCATCTTTCCGCAGAAAGGAGGGAGGACCCTGGGTATGCTACATGACTCTTATCCAAGTTATGATATCTGTCTTTTTGGAACCATATAGTATAGCTACTTTGTGTTATCCAAGTACCTGTACTTACTTTAGTATTCCCAGAAACAAACATTATTTTTACTTTCCGGTGGAATTTTGGTGAGCTACATTCTAAAAAACAGCAGCAAGTTTCTTACCACAATGTGTATTTATGTTTGTCACTTTGCATTTCAGGACCAGTCTAAAATATCACAAGATACATTCTATGTAATCTCTAATCCTGTTAGTCTTATCCCTCACCGTCTGTGAACAAATCTGGTCTTTTGTCCCAAATGTATTTGCTAGTTATTCAATTTCATCCCACATTTCAAATACATGTTACACTTGCAGATGTACAGGGAGTGCAGAATTATTAGGCAAGTTGTATTTTTGAGGATTAATTTTATTATTGAACAACAACCATGTTCTCAATGAACCCAAAAAACTCATTAATATCAAAGCTGAATATTTTTTGGAAGTAGTTTTTAGTTTGTTTTTAGTTATAGCTATGTTAGGGGGATATCTGTGTGTGCAGGTGACTATTACTGTGCATAATTATTAGGCAACTTAACAAAAAACAAATATACACCCATTTCAATTATTTATTATTACCAGTGAAACCAATATAACATCTCAACATTCACAAATATACATTTCTGACATTCAAAAACAAAACAAAAACAAATCAGTGACCAATATAGCCACCTTTCTTTGCAAGGACACTCAAAAAGCCTGCCATCCATGGATTCTGTCAGTGTTTTGATCTGTTCACCATCAACATTGCGTGCAGCAGCAACCACAGCCTCCCAGACACTGTTCAGAGAGGTGTACTGTTTTCCCTCCTTGTAAATCTCACATTTGATGATGGACCACAGGCAGGGCCGGATTAACATAGGGGCTGATGGAGCTGCAGCTCCAGGCCCAGGCCCATGGAATAGGCCCATTGATTTAAAAAAAAAAAAAAAAAAATTTTTTTTTACAAAGTACTCTTAGGGTTGCCAGGTATTTCTCATGTATTTCTTATGGTTGCCAGGTATTTCTCAGAAGTATTTCTCAGGTATTTGAGGCTGCCTAGCCGGTGCCAGTATCACAGTAATACCGGCAATACAAATGTCTGTCTCGGTATAAACAGAGATTATTCTACAATACCAGCGCCAGCCAGTAGGGGTCGCTGTTTGTGTGGACAGAGGCAGGGATAACAAATTGCAGCATCTCCCTCCCTGCCTCTCTCTACTCACTGATCCACGGGGAAGCAGCTCTGCACAGAGAGTCCAGACAACAGCTCTGAGCCTGCAAAACATGGGGACGGTGAGAGACTTCGGGATGCTGAGATTTTGGGACACTGGGAAACATAGGGACACTGTGGCCCCTAGTCTCTCAGTGTTCTCATGTCTCCCAGCCAGTGTCCCTAGTGCCTCAGTGCCCCCATGTCTCCCAGTGTCCCTGGTTTCTCTCAGTGTCCCTGGTATCTCCCAGTGTCCCTACTGTCTGTGTCCCTAGTCTCTCAGTGTCCCCATGTATCTCAGTGTCCCTATGTCTCTAAGTGTCCCCTAGTGTCCTAGTGATATCGGGAAACTGGGAGACATGGGGACACAGACTCTAAGGGACACATAGGGATACAAACACTAGGGGACACTGGACGACATGGGGACACTGAGACACTAGGGGACACAGAGACATGGAGACACTGAGTGACTTTGAGACTTGGAAGATATGGGGCACTCCCAGTGTCCCCATGTCTCCCAGTCACTGTCCCTAGTATCTCAGTATCCCCATGACTCCCAGTGTCCCTGGTGTCTCTCAGTGTCCGTAGTGTGCCAGTGTTCCTAGTGCCTCAGTGTTTGCTAGTCTCCCAAAGTCCCCTACTCTCCCAGTGTCTCAGTGTCCCCATGTCTCCTAGTGCCTCAGTGTCCTCTAGTATAAAAGAAAATCTCAGGCCCTCACTGTGATAGATTTAAGCAGGTTTATTGGACACTGCAACGTTTTGACCTGTACCCAGGTCTTTATCAAGTCTCCAGTGTCCCCTATGTATCAGAGTGTCTCAGTGTCCCTGGTGTCTCTCAGTGTTCTTAGTGCCTCAGTGTCCCCTAGTCTCTCAGAATCCCCTAGTCTCCCAGTGTCCGCATGTCTCACAATGCCCCCAAGTGTCTCAGTGTACCCTAGTATAAAAGAAAGTAATCTCAGGCACTCACTGTGATAGATTTAAGCAGGTTTATTGGACACCGCAACGTTTTGACCTGTACCCAGGTCTTTATCAAGTCTCCAGTGGCCGCGATATATCACAGTGTCCCCTATGTATCACAGTGTCTCATTGCCCCATGTCTCCCAGTGTCCCCTCATGTCTCAAAGTCACCCAATGTCCCCATGTCTCCTAGTGTCCCCAAGAGTCTGTGTCCCCAGGTCTCCCAGTGTTCCCTAGTATCTCAGTGTCCCCATGTCTCCCAGTGTCCCAATGTCTCTCAATGTCCCCTAGTCTCTAAGTGACATGGGGACACTGGGAGACATAGGGACACAGACACTAAGGGACTGGGAGACATGGGGACACAGATGTGCCCCCTTTTTGTGTATGTTCGCCACTTTCAGCAGAATGCTTATGTGATTTGTGTCAGTGGCCCACCCTTTTAACCCATCCATAGATTTCCTGCTTTACTGGACACTTCTGTTAGGGGGTATGGGTTTACTTGAAAGATGAAAGTGTGAGATTAGCATAGGGAATGTGTTTTCTCATAGCTGCATCCTATGAGTTTCCCTCCAGCACCATCTCCATCAGATACATGATGCTTCGGAGGTAGGACTATTAGTCAATAAGATTTTGTAATTAGGCCCATCATAATTGTCAGCACCAGGCCCACTGGGCTCTTAATCTGGCCCTGACCACAGGTTCTCAATGGGGTTCAGATCAGGTGAACAAGGAGGCCATGTCATTAGATTTTCTTCTTTTATACCCTTTCTTGCCAGCCACGCTGTGGAGTACTTGGACGCGTGTGATGGAGCATTGTCCTGCATGAAAATCATGTTTTCTTGAAGGATGCAGACTTCTTCCTGTACCACTGCTTGAAGAAGGTGTCTTCCAGGAACTGGCAGTAGGACTGGGAGTTGAGCTTGACTCCATCCTCAACCCTAAAAAGGCCCCACAAGCTCATCTTTGATGATACCAGCCCAAACCAGTACTCCACCTCCACCTTGCTGGCGTCTGAGTCGGACTAGAGCTCTCTGCCCTTTACCAATCCAGCCACGGGCCCATCCATCTGGCCCATCAAGACTCACTCTCATTTCATCAGTCCATAAAACCTTAGAAAAATCAGTCTTGAGATATTTCTTGGCCCAGTCTTGACGTTTCAGCTTGTGTGTCTTGTTCAGTGGTGGTCGCCTTTCAGCTTTTCTTACCTTGGGCATGTCTCTGAGTATTGCACACCTTGTGCTTTTGGGCACTCCAGTGATGTTGCAGCTCTGAAATATGGCCAAACTGGTGGCAAGTGGCATCGTGGCAGCTGCACGCTTGACTTTTCTCAGTTCATGGGCAGTTATTTTGCACCTTGGTTTTTCCACATGCTTCTTGCGACCCTGTTGACTATTTTGAATGAAACGCTTGATTGTTCGATGATCACGCTTCAGAAGCTTTGCAATTTTAAGAGTGCTGCATCCCTCTGCAAGATATCTCACTATTTTGGACTTTTCTGAGCCTGTCAAGTCCTTCTTTTGACCCATTTTGCCAAAGGAAAGGAAGTGGCCTAATAATTATGCACACCTGATATAGGGTGTTGATGTCATTAGACCACACCCTTCTCATTACAGAGATGCACATCACCTAATATGCTTAATTGGTAGTAGGCTTTCGAGCCTATACAGCTTGGAGTAAGACAACATGCATAAAGAGGATGATGTGGTCAAAATACTCATTTGCCTAATAATTCTGCACTCCCTGTATTTACTAAATTAAAATGAGTATTCAAAGTGAATTTTAAACTGAAGATCAACATTGTTGAATTAGAAAAAAATCTCTATAAATCATCTGTGCTTACAGTTGGTCTGGGTTTGGTGTAAATGTTGTATTCTCTTAGAATTCAATTAAATTTTTTTTTACTTTTAAAAGACTGTGATAATGTTTTCTTTATGTGGACATCTTCAGCATTTACACTTGTTTTGAACATAAAATATTAATATTGTATTGAAATATAAAATTATTTGAAACAATTCACATTTATGAAACAAAATACAATGAAGTGTATACACAAACACACACACAAACACGCACACACATATATACAAATACATAAATCTATCATCACATTTATTTAATTGATGTCAATTATTAGAAACAAAACCCTAAAGCAACCCAGAGATACAATGCAGAATCTGGATGACATTCTAATATTGGAAGAAATTGATCCATCTTGTTCCCTTCTGTCTGGAGCCTTCTGTAAGCTCGAGAGTTGGGTGGAGACTGTAAGACTGGTAAAGTCTCCGTAAGCAATGCTTTTAAATGATTAGAGAATACTGGACACCTTAGATGGAGTCAGCTTTTTGCCCTTCAGTCTTTTAGTATCCCAGTCGCGTCTGCCAGTTGTGTCTTCGAGCAGCCGTGCAGAGTTTAAAATGAGCTATTTAGTATTGATAATTGTGCAGCAGTTTTAAAATGATCAATACCAGTTTTCCTTCTCTTCTTCAGCTAAAAGCTAAAGAGACTAGTTGATGCGTAGATGACCATGGCAATTTAATTATACATCCCATTGATTTTTTATATGCTTTAAAATTATTTATAAAAAAAAAATAGTTACTTTGTTTTGGGACAACTGTGATATCCTCTAAAATGCATTTGAAAGAATTACCCGAAGAATGTACCATTTGGCAAACACATTTTCTTAAAGATAAGTTACTATAAGCAGCTGCCAAGATCCAGACAATTAACTGCAAATTTAAATCAGTATTAATGAATGCAATGTTGTTCATAATTAATGTAATCAAGTAAAACCAGATGCAATATACCAGCACCCCTAACTGGAATTATTTAATTGTATTAGATTTTCTCATGTAAAATTTATAACTTGATTAATTTCTTAAACTACACAGATTATTGTATATTCTGGGTAAAAAAAATAAATCACATCTTTATTGAAAAAATTTAAACTTTGACATCTTAGAATAGACTTATTCAATCCTTCTGTCCTCCACTGTTAATGTATCCCTGGGGAGGCCAATTCTGTTGAATGTGAGCCTACCTATGTGAATGCTGACTGAAAGACTATTGAACGTAGGGTCATCATTTAAGAGACAACTGACTGCACTGGTACCTTATGTTAACATCAACAGAAAGCCAGCAGAGCAGTGCTTCCTGTTGGCAGACTTGTGCCACTTGATCGCTATGACATAGAAATAAAAAACTCCAAGAGCTAAATAGCGTACATGTAT
This sequence comes from Pelobates cultripes, assembly GCA_933207985.1. Lineage (NCBI taxonomy): Eukaryota > Metazoa > Chordata > Amphibia > Anura > Pelobatidae > Pelobates > Pelobates cultripes. Next base: position 30,172,336 of record OW240915.1, read on the forward strand.
GAATGGTCATTAATTCTAAGATGGAATCCTTTGAGATATCAACGATTGACTGAGAGACTGACTTAGCCAGGTCCTGATTTCACTAAGTATGAGACGATGAGATGCAGACCTCTGTAAAAACATAAAAAGGAAAATACTAATTGTTATCTTTTGTATTATTCATTTTAAATGTGTGACACAAAATATATACAATGTTATTAAAATGTGGGTTTAACACCCGTCCTGGAGTACAATGTCCTACATTTGTCACATTGAAGAAGTCCTGGTAAGATATAATTACGATGGTGATTTGAACACCAGCTGTTCATTGCTTATTGTCCCTCTACAAATGTAGCTAACTTAATAAAGTTAAACGTTTGAGTTTCAGATATTAATCCATGCTCACTTGTCTTGCCTAACGACAATCTGGCAATACCTAATCACTTACTGCACAATACTTTATTCTGTCTTTTCCTAAACAACACAAAAGAATGTCAAAATTATATGCAGACCGATGCAACGTTAATTGCCAGAGTAATACAATTACAGAATTCCTTGTAAAATTAATGAGTTAATACATTTATCTGAAAATGTTTTTTTTCTATATTTTCTTGGATCACTAGCTTGAAGAATTCAACTGATACCAGCCTGCCAACATTTTTGCGCACAGCTGAATAACCTCCCTTGTTATCTTTGTGACACACTGTTTGTAGCGTGTTTGCCATCATGAGTTCAGCAAGGCCAATTTCCCATAGTAACCATTGTCTATGAGTAAAAGACATTTCAAGAATAGTCACTTACAACTCGCCTGATTTCACTGATTTTCACTGTAATAAACGTCAATAAATGAGACACTGTTTTAATGCCATTAACATGACTTAAAGGGACACTCCAAGAACTATTACAACTTGTTCTCATTGCATACATAATGGTCTAAAGAGTCCCCCTGTCCTTTTTTCTAAAAACAATATTTATTTATAACCGCAGAAATATGCAAAAATGGCTTCAACCATAAGCCCAACCCCCTCAGTGATAGATGTCACATGACAAAGATATACTTCCTTCTCTGCCTGTCCAAACATTCCTACATGTGTGTGCAAGACTCTATACAAATTACCTCCGGCATTTAGAGTCCCTTCAATGTGTAAATAGAAAATAAAATACTAAATAAATAAACAAAATTTAATATGTACAGAATGGGCATTTGACCTGTAGAAACTATAGTAATATGACTGAAATAATGAATTAATGACAATGGAAACATTTTAATAAAAAGGGGATGGGGCCTGGCAGCCAAGATGGCTGGACATGTTCTTGTTTGGCTGGCACCGGCTCAGACATTAACTGCATGATTCCTGCTAATTTATCTGCAAATAAAAAGGAAAATACTAATTGTTATCTTTTGTATTATTCATTTTAAATGTGTGACACAAAATATATACAATGTTATTAAAATGTGGGTTTAACACCCATCCTGGAGTACAATGTCCTACATTTGTCACATTGAAGAAGTCCTGGTAAGATATAATTACGAAGATAAAACCAATGGTGATTTGAACACCAGCTGTTCATTGCTTATTGTCCCTCTACAAATGTAGCTAACTTAATAAAGTTAAACGTTTGAGTTTCAGATATTAAGCCATGCTCACTTGTCTTGCCTAACGACAATCTGGCAATACCTAATCACTTACTGCTCTGAGCTATAAGCAAACGATCTACAGCTGCCATGCAACTCTTTTATCCTGATTTGAGGTGTCCTGCTGGAGAACTTACACTCATCCTGCTTTGAGGCCTACTGAGACTGACACTGAGCGCTTACCTCATTGTTAATGTTCTACAGCCCCATTACCCTCCCTTTTGGACTGGTGGGTGACATTTTGATCCCCACTGGCTCACAGGGATTACCTGAATAGAGGACTGCAACCCCGGTCCTCCAGAAACCACGTGGCGTGTCCAAGATGGCCACCATGCCAGACTTACCAACAATGCCAAGATTTTAAGCAATATGCCAGGATTTTTGGCATTGCATTCTAAGTCAACCTAAAATACTCAGTCCTTGAGCTGCACGGATGACCCAAGTTGTGGAGTCTACAACCCAATCTTCTTCTAGGCCAGGGGCCCACTTGGAGTTAGATCTAAGCAGTCGTCCATATACCTAAGGGAACTCCTGTGATTTGGAGAATCACAGGGCCTGCGATCCTGCCACCGGCAGTTGGGGGATCTATGGACTTGAGGCACTGGCCTCTTATTAGGCCTGGGGCCGATGATACGGGTATCTACTGCATTACAGATCACTATTTACCAAGCAACTAGTCTCCCAACATAACCTGAAAAGCCTTGTGAAGAAGAGTGGGGAAAATAGCCCTGGTGTGGAGTTGGGCTGTCTACTCTGGCCTACCTGCGGTTTAGGGTGATTAAACAAGATATTTCTTTATGTACCATTTCAGTTAATTATGTAGAGATAATTGCTCATATCTTTTGCTTTATAATACTGGTTGCTCTTATTATATATAGTACCCATTGGCACTCATCTCAATCATAATGTACACAGATCTTTGCCTATTCTTTCTTAAATACCTACTGACATATGACTCATTGTGATTTATTACTGGTGTTTCAGATTCAACAAATGCCATATGCACATTATATTTTGTCTGTTACAGTGATTGCTTACTTGTGCTTTTGTGGCAATATACGCCTCTTTGTATTCCAATGAACAGCAAAAATAAAAAGTTTAAAAATGCTAGAATGAAGTTGCACATATATAGCTGAAAGAATAAATATTCCATATTCCCACAATGTAACTAAGTATCAGTAACAGCACATTTTAATTGATCATATATAAAAATGATATATCTATAAAGGGCACAGGAAGACTGATTAGGTTTAGGATTTTTTTTTACATTATTTATTTAAGAATATGTTTGCATATACTGTATAGCTATCACACAGAAAGAATATACAAATAACTGTTCTCATCAGAAACGCAAGCCCATGCTTCAGACAATACCCTATGACAAACAAATGGTATAGCTGACAGATAATTTTCAAGTTTTACTATGGTGACCTTAAAGAGACACTACACTGCTCAAATTAAAATAAATTAATAAACAATCAATGTTTAGTAGATATTCCCCATATTGAAAAAAATCATGCATTTAAGCATGCATTTCTTCCTTGGGCTATATGTGAAACTGTTTGCAGAAGCTGCAGATCTCTTGTCTTAAGCCTTTGCAAGCCCTCCCCTTCTAACCTCACCCATACTTTCTGTGGCTGTCCAATCACAGACTTCCCAATGCAGCTCAATGAGAAATCTTTGTAGAACAGGTGCAATTGCTTCCTCTAGAGTTTAGCTCCACTGAGTTAAACAACCATAAATTAACAGGATCGGTAGTCAGATTGATGGCCAGCGGGTGTAACAAGGTTAATTAATAAAAATGCCAATTTCTGTTGGTATCTGTACTTTTTGTAAAATAAAATAAAAAGAGGACACATTCTTCACATAAAGTTTTTCAACAAGATTAAGTGCTTTAAGGGTCTGGAATGTCCTTTTAAAATGAAATTGACTTTGAATTCAATCTGAAACACACTTTAGATAATAATCCTGTATGTCTGTGTGAGGGCATAATATTATAAGGGTGAATTTGTCATAAGGACCTACAACAGCTAAACAAAATGAAAGATTGACATCCCTTACGGAATGGAATTTAAAAAATATTCTCAGCCCAATATGATATATTACACTGTTATTGAAGGCAGTAGCCTCTATCAGATTAAATAATCTATCCTGAATTTCATTAATTTATTACCTATATAAAAAAAGCTGATACTCAGAAATATTTCCATTTTCTTATGAAATGTGTGACTGCCAAACTTGATGTATATATTTTGGCAGCATCGTGTGCAACCAAATGCCATTGGAAATGGCTTTCCTCTCGTCTTCGGATACATATGTTGCAGGGGAACTGCAGTTCCAGCCAGACTCCTTCTGAGCGGCCTTGATTTACTAGTTTAGGTGTCAAATGGAGCTCTGGTATTTTTACATTATTTTCTAGGCAGGCAGCATTTCCTGAAATGTGTGATAGTTTAATCAAGGTCCCTCTCCTGACCTCTACATGACATTATTCATGAATAAAGCGGTCTGTTACTACCTCTAACACTGAATTTTCTCTGAGGAAATATTCTGTTAAGGGGTAACAGTTTTCCATTTCACTGTACGACTCTTCCCAGCTGCATATTATTTCACTTGGCTAACCCTGACAAGCTAATGGTATGTTTGGTTTCCAGTAAAGGTTCCTATTGAAGAGACCATTCGTTTTATTACAAGTACTGTACGCTTTTTGTTAAAGCAATACAGAGACGCACATACACAAAACAGGTTACCTATTGCACGCAAAGAAAGAGTCTATTGTAGGGAAAAGGGCTCGATTTCAGATGTTCTGTAAATTTTGACAAAGTTAAACACGACTTGTCTTAAAACAAAATAGTAACAATCTAGACATAGAAGAGAAAACAAATTATTATTCTGTAAATTCTGATTTTTTTGAGGGACTAGATTTTACCAAAAATTCAGAGCCTAATTCCATTCTCTGTCATATTACAATAATAATGGATTTGGATTGATAAATCATAATTTGTCTTGTAACAGGGTTCTGCATATTTTATTGCATGTCATCAATATAAATGTTATGTGTGAAAGTAGTCGGGGATAGTGTAGGAAGAAACCCCTCTTACTTATAACAACTTACCCAGAATAACTTGACGCAAGACATAAATGGTGACAAACAGGCCACAGCTTTATTTAAAACAATACCATTATTAACAAAACACATTAACATGACATTCATTAACCGCAACTTCCATTACCAGATCCTTGCCAACCATTTAACATAACCTGGGCGCTTGCCTCCCCCCTCGTCCATACACCACAATTGGCCTTCCAATACCATTCATGCTAACCACTGGCTTTTGCTCAGTGGGCATGTCCTTCACCAGGACTTAACCATACCATCCATGCTAACCACTGGCTTTGGCTCAGTGGACCCGTCCTTCATCATAACTTAATCCTGAAGCTAGGGGAGGGATCAGCCCTGAACCATTTCCACTGGACCGCTGGTCCAACTCTGACTGGCAAGGAGCCACAAACCCCTGCTGTTTTACCCCTAAAATCAGCGGGGACGCCCCACCAACACTGCCATGGCCTCCTCCAAAGCGTCTTGCAGTGCCAGATTGAAAAGATCCAGTTCCATGTCCGTGAGGTGGACCCCATCAGTGTGAAAATACATGGCCGAATTTTGTTCGAAAATGCGGTGCCGCACTGTACAACCCCCAATACTATGCACAAACTTTGATACCCTTTTATTTAACTTCACCCTAGTGAGCTCCATTGCTCGCTGGTCCCTCGTGCACCTCCAGTAGTTCAGTGAAATAACCTCCGACCATATCAAGTAGACGTCCAGGAGCAAAATCATAAGTTGTGCAAGGTCCCTGCATATCATGTCCCCCAAAACCCCCAACAGGGACCGCTCCCAAGTCATTACCCCCAAGATGAATCACTAAGGCATCCGGCACTCCCAGTAAATAGGATAAACAAATCAACTCCAGGAGCAGATGGACCCAGCGCATCACCCTATACCCAAACCATCAAACTTCCACTGCCACAGATGACTGTCCAAGACGAAGCCCCCGGGGACGAATACCAGCCCACTGCCAGGCCCAGTATACATAGGAGTTCCTGATCACCTACCCTCGCTTCACCGGACCTACGGAGAAAACACAGCGGGGCGAATGTAGGACCAAAACCTTCCCGATTCCCACCTACCGATCCTCCGAATAGCCATCTCAGAGAATCTCAACCTGGCCATCCGATACGAAATGAGTGGCCCCCAAACTCACTGCTCGCAATGCCCAAAGCTTCCAGCGACTTGTAAAAAACCTGAATGAATTGAAATCAGGACAGGTGTCCGCCTCGCGATGAACCAGCAAGGGGCCCTCCTCAGGCAGATGCAAGGCGCTGTACCGCAGGAAACCAGCCATCGGGCACACCACTGAACCTAGTACCTCATTCAGGGTTACCCACACCTCTGCCACCCGTATCCGTCTTGGACCAGCGCTGCAGGATTTGTACCACCCCACCTTGGCACATGACATCCCCCACCAGGATACCCACAGGGACGGAATTGCTCGTCATAGCGCCACCAACTAAGGCAAGCGTTCCACACTAAGTCCTGGTAACAAAAAAGGCTAGAACATTTTTTCGGCGCCTTTTCCCTGATCACGCTAGCCAAGATCGAGAAAGCTCGGATCCAATTCCCAAATGTTTTCGGGATCTTCCGGAACCGGAACTTCACCCGGTCCTTGTCCGAGTCCTTAAACTCTTTTTCGGGAGGGGACAGATCTTCCAGAGATAAAATCTCCAGAAACTCCCCTTTCCAGATTTTTCCTTCAAATGAAGACCCAACAGACCGGACCAGCACATATAGGCTGCCCTGTGGGCCGCCGGTGCAACCTCCGACCCCCTTGCAGCAACTGTCGCGACCGCCATCTTCGTGGCCCCCCAACCTCCCCTTGAACAGAACTCCCTATAGGGGAAGGGTCCCAACCGGCCCGTAACTGTGCATCAACGGACGTGGATTGCGCCAATGCCACCCACGTGCTGCGCTCCCACTGCAACAAAAAAATCCAAACATACTACTAACTAAACTATGCCAAGCCCGCTGCCCAGCTTTGCTAGCGCCCCCCAACCCAGAAGAGTTGAAGCACTCACCAGATGGCACCTGCGCGGACTGGAGCAGCGGAGCCGAACTAAGGGAAGCTGTTCCCAAGCCGGATAATTAATATGGCTGAGGGTAACAGAAAATATCTCCCGTTATATATATGGCCACTCCCCTTAACGTAGAACTCCCCCCTTACCTACAGGACCTCCTTTCTTTGAACTTATTACACTCCTCCCCACTCACACATGTCCCTGTTCCCAGCTAGCCCTTTGGTCTGCCTCCTCAGGGTCTCATCAGTTAAAAAAAAATTATAAATATAAAATTATAAAAAGTATAAGTCAATTCCAGCAACTTGATGTGACTGAAAGATCGGCTGTGGGTGGAAGTGTAAAATTTACTGAAGTCCTTGACAGCCCCACACATAAAATTCAGTCTTTTAAAAATAAATAGAATGGAAAAGAGGTAGTGATGTTCACAGAGACAAGGAAATATGCATATATTGTCTCCCAAAACACAATAGTTTTTGGGGGCAGCTTGTCTGGTCTACTAACTTTCTCTTACTTCTGTTATGTAATTGAATATGACTTGTGGAAAACCACCTAGAATGTTGTTCATATGTTCCATTCTTGGGTAATAATTTTATTTGGCTCAATTTATTTAAATTTGACAGCTAGAATGCTCTATTGTGTTCTCATTTGACCCTATTGAAACCACATTGAGAAGAATGAGTCCCTGCTAATTTCAGATAATTTGTCATTGCAGGACTCAGGCTTGTTTGAAAAAAACTCCAGCTGAATGGTAGCCAAAGGCAAGTGGATGTTCCTGGTAGAATTAAAAAAAGAAGTTGCTAAAGAAGAATATTATGTAACTGGAAAAAAAGTGTAGCAAGGCTATGAGATCATTAAGGGGAATAACAGTTAAAAGAAAGCATTGAAAAAAAACATGAATTTGTTTACTTTCCAAGCAAGGTGCCTTGGAATTTGATAGTGCTATACAAACATTTACAGGGCCAGAAAAAACAGCTATTTTGTAACCTGTTTTAAGAGGACTGTACAAAGGATAAGAGTTCACCAATTTAGACTTGAACAAAGTGAGATTTTGCATGCAGCACTGTAAAGGATTCTTCATAGTGAGAACAATATATGGAATTCTCTACTTAAACTTTTTTTTTAAGATTCCATAGAGATTGTTAAAATCAGATTGACATTTTACAGTCAACAATGGTATTATTTCTCTTTTTGAGAAACACAAAAAAAATTGTTTAAAATCTTTTTTTCACCTTTTTTTTTGGGGGGGGGGGGGATCAGCAGCAGAAACAGATGTATGAAATGTTAAAATTATTATACTTATTGTTATTACTACTCATTAATATTTACTCAAGATGAGTAATCAACCAGATCAATATCTAGGCATAATTTACCTTGTTGTTAATTAGCTTCCTCAAACTTGCTTCATGGTTCTTCATGAAGCCAGAAAGTTCTCATCACTGTCTTGTCACAGTAGCACTGATAGTCTGAGCTAAATTTGTGCAAAGTGAAAAAAATTGGTTCATCCGAATTGATTTGTCTGAAAAATAATCTTTTGTTTTTGGTGATTCTGATTATCTCCAAACGGCATTTTGGTTCGAACAAATTTTGACCATAAAATCGTTTCAGAAGAAAATGTTTCAGATGAAGCTAAATTTTACAAAAATTGGAAAAATATATGCATAATTCTATAATAACTACCTCTATTGGTCACTTTTCACTCAATATGTGAATAAAATCAACTTAGTGACTGTCCCCTTACCATCAAACATTTTTTTTTTTGGCACCACTTACCTCTATTAAAACGTACAGTCAATGACTTGGCTCAAACATTATGGTTGTTATACATATAGAGCAATTATGTTGAAATGTTCAAATAACGAGGCAATCACCATAGAAACAAATTTAAAAAAATGTTTCATTGCTCCATTTACGGCAATATCACCAACAATTACATAAATATAGATAACTCTTCTGTATGCAGCGGGACTAATCTCAAACCATTAAACATTAAAATAACACACTGGTATATTTATTTTGTTACAAAATACTGCAGATCAACAAAATATTGTACAAACACATGTTTACGAATATGAACAGATGAGCTCAGATCAGGATTTATAGAAATTCCAGAGACAGAGTAGAAGGAAAATTCTTAGTTGTACATCCCTCTAAATCAATGGATTTCCTATCAATCACAGAAATATTAAAGGCGGGCGATCCTTACGGATTAAGTTATTTAAACCTGTGTAAGGTGACCCTTTGAATTTTCCTTTTTCTTAGATAAATATCATACTTTTGAGAGGTTTTGAAGACAGCACTTGCCAGTCAACTTAATGAATTGAATACACCAGTGAGATTTTCCCATCCATTTTTTCTAATCCAGGCCAGTTTTATTGACTTAACAGATTCTGAAGAGATCACTACATTATGGAGACATTATTTATTTTAGACTCGGCAGGGATGGAGACTTTGTTGTTTATGAGCCATTGATTTCTAGGACTTACGGAATGTAGCAAAACCTCAGCTTGCTCTGATGTATTTATATAGGTGATATCTAAATATAAGTGTGTATATGTATGTATAACATCTGTCATTCTACCTGTCGTCTGTATTGTCCATTGTCAGTCATACTTTGCAATAAAAAGTTTATCTAAAGGCTTGGTGTGTGTGACGTCTTGCGATTCCGGGTCTCTAATCTTCAGGAAATAATGCGTCCAAGCTTTTTCCATGACTGGTTAGTTGGATAAATTGAATTATATTGTCTCGGACTCCCTGGCTCCCCTACTGATATGTCAGTAATTGGAAAAAGACTTGTTTAAGAATTAAAATATACATACATATGTCTGTGATTGAAGGTAGAAATTAAATTAGTGCTAGGTGATTAACCTCTTCATTATTTTTACAGTTTTACAATGGTGATACATGATATCAAGTATGACAAATAAAATAAAGTATTCAAAGACAGTCTAATGCGTTTTGTACGTACGCGCACATTTTTAGACTACCTTTGAAATTGTGCGAGTTTGCACGAAATGTGTTAGTCTCTCAGTGCCCATGTTACTTTCTTTATAATTGTTTGGATTTATTCATGGTGTGTATTGCTGTATGCAAATTTATTTACATTTTTACAAGATTAACAGAAATAGGGAAATGAAGAACATAAAGGTAATGGGCTTTTTCCGTTCTTTGGAGGCTTTGTTAGGAAACCACCAAACTGTAGAATAAGCCATTTGAATCTATCATTTGTTTGCCTCATGGTCCGCCGAGCTCAGGATCTATATGGTGAGAACATCCTTCTTGGACGGCTTTTTCTCAAAATTGATGAGTGGATTGGCTTTGTTTTGAGTAGCCTTACCTGAATTGGCTATGTAACCGCAGCTGGTTCCCCTATTTACCACTATAACATCTTAAAGCATAAAACTTAGCAGGGCTAACCATACAGATATCTTAGCCATAATTTTATATAGTTAGTAAGAGATCCTCTATTTAAAATATATAAATAATTGAGAATACAATATAAAATAAGGATTGTCTTGGAAGAAATAAAGTTTTGTCTTTTTAGATATTTATTATATAAAAATATAAATATAGACATATAAAATCCATTACAATAATTTATAGCAGAGTTGATAAGATTAAACTATATGCTTGCAATAGCATTAAAATAGAACAACATACCATCTGGAACATGTCAACATCTCTCTCAGTCATTATAATATGGAGCGACAGTGTCTCTGTCTCCAAATCTCTCCTCTGTCCCTTAAGGTACACATATTTATATCTTAAAAGGTACACATATTTATATCTTAGATGTTCATTTTAGGACCTCCCTTAACTTGGCAAAGATACAAGGCCATAACTAAAACGTAAGTGTGTACACGTCATGGGAAATTCCCTGACTTAGGACAAGATGACGTCTTAAAGTCTGATGATGTAGCATAGCCTTGTCCTGTTATTGCATTACTTGTTTTTGTATTAAGCTAAGGCAAATTGGCGTAAACATATTATGCACTAAAAGTTATTGCTTAAAGAAACATGTATGAAAAACAATATGTTCCATTTCTGACACCTTGTCAGTTTGCAATATCCCTTTAAGACAAAGTACACAGTTTAAAAAATACATTTTATTCTAAAACTTGTAATATTTGCATTTGCCCATAACAGCTACATTGGGCTTTATTAATCAGAAAGCCTTTTGCTGGTGTTTGGTCATATATAGTTGCCCTTCTTCTTCTTGTAGCATTAAGCAAAGTGTTAAACTCTAGACCCAAACTGAGGTCTAGAATTCTGTAGCTGATTTCTACTTGTCTGCACCTGAGTCCTTGCCATGTGAAATTGAACTAAATATGTTTCTGGTGACTTTGATCTTTGGATTGTTGAGTTATTTGCTGGTGACCCGTGTTGTGCTAGAGAACCCTATTCCAAACAAGACTCAAGACATGACAAAGAGGAGCTTACTATAGCATTAAACTTAATTGTAAGCATTGGTAGTCTGGTCCAGGATAGCTTATTTTCTACTGCTGACAACTCTCCACTGAATCTTAACAAGACCATTGGAATCAAATGGGAGTATATCATAGTAAGTGCTCCAATTTTTATCCTGTGGAATTAATCAAAGGACCAGGAGTGCCATTTTACAATCTTCAACTGCCCATAATGTTTACTATAGCAGGAGACTTAAGGGGTTAGTCTAGTGTCCAATGCAAACACATTGGAATGATCATATATTAATTAAACTGATTTTTTAACACCTACTTAAAATAAAAAAGAAAACAATATATATATATATATATATTTGGAGACATAATGCAATTTAGCAATGTTGTAGTTGAAATGATGTGTGCATGACCAGGGCGACTCTAAAAAAAAGAGATATTTATGTGTAATTGTGTGTAATTTGAATTGTTAGAATTGGTAGGTTGATAAATTACCCCAAATGAGATATATGCCCATTAATGCCTCAAATGCTTAAATACATGTTAAAAAAAAAAAACATGACCCAGTCATTTCCCCAAAACATAAGAAACCAAGGCTTTTGGAGTATTGTTGGACTTATGGGATATATCTGGGCTACTTAATTAGCCGTAGTGGTTGTATACAGTGTATCATAGGTTAAATGTATGGATATGGAATATCTACATGTGAATGGGTACACTAAATTAACTGTCATCTATACCTATATGATATCAATGTGCCTTTCTGTTTATGCAGATGCTTTTAAGCCATAAAATAGGCAACCAGTGGCAATGGTAACTCATAATTCTCACAGTCCCCAGCCGGAACACAGTGTTCTTTTAGCCACATCTGATATTGATAAATTGCCTATCCATAATGTTAAATTATATTAATATTATATTAATATTTATGGCAAAATATCAAATTGAAGATCAATCAAAAAAATATTATTTTGGTCTAATACTATGGCATTTAAGTTACTGGAATAACAACAACTCAATCATCTATGCGGCTGGAATTGGCTTCTCCTTGTGTTCAAAATTATAACCTAGAACAAAAGATACAGTGAAAAGTACACCGTGTACATCATTTATGGTCCCTTTAGCAATTAAAGTGTTAATATAAAAAATGTTGATTGTCAAAGAAACCCGATTTCCCCAATCCATTTGGAATCAAAGGATTCTTATTCTACAAGCATTTCGAAATGCTCTACCTAATTATTCTATAAATAAATAGCATTTTCTCAATGTTGAACTCTTCATAAAAGTATAGCTTGTGGCTGGGCAGCCTTGGGATTGGCTAAGATCGTCTTCCCCGGTATATTGTAATTAATCCCTACTCAGAGGTTTGAAGTAAGTGGTTTTATGTGTTATCCCTTGATCATTGTACTAGGTTTACCAACAGACCGGTTATTCTGTGGTGTGTTTAACTAAAAAGTCTCATAAAGACATTTTTAAACCCTTGTGGTTTTACGTTGCCTTCTGTCCAAGTTTTAAAAACAGACATAGTGACATTATTAGTGGCAACTCAAAAGCACCTAGTAGTTTAGAAAGCAACCTTTTCATGTCCGCTTTCAAGCTGAGATGAAAGATTGTAAAAAGCTTTTTCCTTTTTCCTTAGGGAATTACAGCTCACAAAAGTTCTTGTGTCCAACAGTTATTTTACAAGTCAGGGAAGATATTTAATGGGTCTTTTTCTTCCTGTATTGGGCCACAACTTAATAAATGATGTCTGACAGCTACTTAATTCTCATCATACTTTGGTTTGACCTTATTGTGTGTTTGAGATATCTGGAGAGTGTGTTTTTGCAAAGTACTCGTGCTGAAACTTAGCTGTAAGTCACATTGCGTGACGATCTAGAACACAGAATATACACATAAATATAAATATTTTTGAGATGCGTTCGGTGATACTTTCACCCAATTGAAAGGTTAACTGGGTTATTTAATATTAATGGGATACGACTTCTTAGAGTTCACCCTAATTTTTTTTAATGGATATTCTAAACATAACATTAGAAGATGCAAAACAAAAAGAAGAAAAAAAAAGAAAGATAACAAGCGATACTCTCCTCACGTGTGAGGTCCTTGCTTTAGCTGCTATCACAATACTATGCTGTCCTCAGGAAGTAGCTGAAATGCTATCAGCTAGTTGTGGCACTCCAACTATCTACAAAAGCAGATCTCAGTATATCCAGTACGTATCTCCAGTCTTGTTTATACGCAATGGCATTTTGAGAGAAGATTTAGTAACCAAAACCCCAGATGTTAGGCTGTAAACTCTCAGATGATAGAATTTTGGAAAATTGAACTTTAGCCCTTGTCATGTCAGGAATCAAAGGATCTCGTGTTAGGTGGACTGTCTTTCTGCAGATGTTCCATAACTGGTGTGCAGAGGCATTTCCCAATAAGGCAACAGTTCTGCTAAGCTGCTATTGTAGGAAAACTGGAAAGGGATGGAGAGAAGGAATTTGGGAAACAAAAGGCAGAAAAGAGAGATTGGTAAGAATCTAGCAATGAGTTAGGATACTTCTGTAAAAGAAGCAGTCACAAACAAAAGTGTGTGACTGTCAGAGTGGACTGTAATTTATGATCTTTTATTCAGAACTTTAAAAACCCTGCGGTACCCTAATCCCTAGCTTTTGACATGCTGCTATGGTTTGAAAGGAGAACTTGTATCATTTGTATCTGTTGAAGTGTGGTGAGCTCTTTAGGAAGCCCCTCTAGGGGCAATGGGCACAAGGATCATGAGTATATAGTGGGCCCTAGCAATTGGCTGACTGCAGCCCCTCTAAATACCGGTGGGCTCAAGTCCCAAATATTATTGGATCCCTGTTTATAGATATAGGCGACTACAAGCTTAAAATCCAAATAGTTGGATGGCTATTGGTAAATTGCATGCACAGTTACATACATGCTAAAGCTCCTTTGTGCATTTGTGGCATAGGGCACGGCTGGGTTTAGGATCTGTCCATGAAGTTGTGTATGAGAAAAGCCAGCTAACGTTTTACCATCTGCTACAGAAAAGAGTAAGCTCAGTTCATTGTTCATTTAAGCAATTATAAACTGTGCGCAGAACATGGAGTACACGATCATTTCAGGTGTGTTAAAATCAATTCTAAGCAATCACAATAAAAGGCAAAGTGCTACTATGTAACTAACACCCAGAAACACTTGAAATTGTCTCATTAAAACTAGGTTTTACAAAGCAAAGTTGTATTTAGCCATTGCAAAACTCAGCGACAGGTGAGAAACAGGTCAAATGTCATAGTAAAGTTAGTAAAGCCTGCAGTTACAGTGGAGGTGTTAAAACAAGCACAAATAGACCTAACCTCAGGGGTCTTCAAACTATAGACTTTATTTTTGTGAAATTCCTTTGGCAAATAGAGTGCAAAGAGCAGGAATGGGACAGATTGAACCGTTAGACTCTTTGTAGTCTCCTGTCCTTACAAATCCATAAAAAATCTACTTCTTTGGGGTATCAAATCAACAAACCAGTTAATGTATTCGCCATATATTTCTACGCTATTAATGTACCTCTTCATTTCCTTCACTAAATCTTTTTATCCATCTCGCAATCACATTGCGCAATATCTATGGTATTTTCATTCTTGCCCTCTTGAAACATCAAATATTTCATAATATTGTGGAACAATTTTGTGCCTTTTAAATAATTAATAATAATCACTATAATAATGTACAAACTTTAGTTTTATTCCAAGTTTTAAGACTGCCCTTTAAGTAAGATAGCACAGAATGCATACAATGGTTGTATAAACCACTTATATAGGGCACCAACCAGCAAGCACTTACCACTTCTGGGAAGCTGCAATGTATAAAAAATGTGTGCGTGACTTAAAATTTTTTAAAAAAATGAAAAATATCCCAGAATGCTCCTATGGTACATTGCTTCAGAATGTTGATAGCTCTATATATTAATAATAAGAATCGTAATACTTTACATATAACTTATCGGGATAATATTTATATATAAACTACTTGAACTGATGTGTATCTTTTTCAAAGCACCGTGTCATTATATTTACTTCTATGTATTTGTTTAGCATCAACAGCAGAGCCTTACGATTATAGAAAGGCAATATTCAGAGGTTAAGAAAGCCCCCTTTAAACAAGCTTACATTCTACGAGGATTTGAGATAGGATATATATAGGTAGTTGTCTTGCCCAATAACAGTTACTGGTGAGGTGGTCTGACCATGATTTGAACTTGGACTTCCCAGTTCTAAGACAGTGATATTGCGGCTCTAAGCTTCCAATTTACAATACATAGAGTCTCTCTGATACAATGAAGGAACTGTCCATTCAGTTAAAAAGATACCCGACAATCCACCTCAGCCCTTCTTAAGGGGAGTCTTAACCATACACATTACACGTTATCTGCCTGCCCACAAGATTATGATAAACAAACACTGCATTGACACACAAGATGACATACAAGAAGAAAGACACAGATGCAGCGCAGATAATTACAAAAAGGTATTTAGTAATGCTTTTACTGAGTGTAAAACACAGCCCACAAAACAGTGCATGGCCCCGGGGGAAACTTCTGAGCTTCTCAAACCTTTACATTCATGATTGACGGTGTTGTAATGCAAGACAAGGGAACATTTGAAGAAAAAAAACACAAGGGAAAGTTGCGATCATTGCTTAGACCTGTCCGCCATCTCGGAGAAGTGTTTATGATCAAATGTTGCGTTTATAGTACATGTTCTTTGAAATGTACCGCGCAGGGTTTTGAACGATAATGTCATCAAGTGGGAATCCTCAGTTACGCATAGAGTAAATGTTATAGCTATTGGAAAAAGCCGTATGACCCTGTTTTTATTTAATTATGTAAATTACGTATTCTAAGAGTGTTGTGATAGTGTAATTTTGGCTTCGGACGTTGCTCAACAAGCGGTTTATTTATCACTAAAGGGGAAGGGTTGAATTAAGGACAAAAACCACAAACAATCTAACTCCAGGCAACCTTGGCAGACAGCGACATAAGCCCTAAATGTTTAATTGAAATGAATGTTGTAAATATAAAGATACATAATGGGGAAGTATGTATTGTAGGAAAATAAGGCCCTCTTCTTGTGCCCGTGTTGCTCTCTCCCTCTCTCTGTCTGTATATCATTTACTATGATCTATTAATTAGTGGTACATACATAGAAAGGGAAATAATGCAGATGGAACAGGGTGATAATTAAAGTCAACAGTGTATCAGAATTAAATAACAAAATAAGCTTTCATCTGCAGCAGACATGTTCCTCCAAAAAGAAACCCAACACCCTATTAAAAGGGAGTTTAGTTTTCTATGTGTACGTTGCTAACCATGGTGATTTATGAATCTAGGACGTAGATGATATACTCATGCCCTGCTCTGTATGACAATAACTTCTGTCATCAATTAATATCAAATGACAATATCTGATCACATATGTTACGGAGGTTAATTTGCGTTAACACAAACCTCTATGACTTATTTTCCTAAGGCAATGATTTATAAACCACTGAAACTCAAGGAGATTCACTAACAACCTGTCCATTGGAATATTTACTGCACCAGAGGTGGACACATATGACATATTAATGATTGCCAGTTTAGTCAACTCAAATTATTATGCATATTATACACTAATATAAAATATTATTCAAAATACTAATATTATGGATATGAGAAGGTTCTATTGATCTGTCTACGGTCATATAATGAGTTGATACTGCCAGAAATGGAAACTAAAGGTTAGGATAATGATGTCATTTACTGGAGTGCATTTTCAATATTTTGCAGTGTTAATCCAAAATATTTATAGAAGAATCCTAAGAACTAGATTCACAGAATAATAAAATTCCTGTTCTAAAAATAGATACAGATTACTGAAAGGAACACTCTAGGTACCATAACAACTGCATCCCTTATCTTGAGGGATTAAACCATTTATGAATGGTTAAAGTCCAAAGTTTTGAAGACGAGGTTCGTCAGCTCTGCTCCCCATCTTCCAGTGATGTCTGAAGCTTCAATGAGGAAGCCTCAGACCCGGCACCGGTGATAGGCTGAGAGCTGACACTTATCAGCCTATCACAAGGTTTCCATACAGCAAACTGTGAGAAAGGTGCGTATGTATGAGAAAATGTGTCTTAGATCTTAAGGGTAAAATAATATTAAAAATAATAATAATTGAAATAGAAAAAAACATAAAATTCAAATGATACAATAAATCATAGAGAAAATGGATTCACACCGTGTGTCATCTCTACAGAATACTTGGGAAAAAACTACTTAGAGACAAATGTTGTGCCAAGTAATGTGCACCATTACCAATAAAATAATGACACAACTTTGCAATCCCACGTAATTTTTTTAAGGACAAATTTTTATTTTATTTTAAAAATACACATTCTCTTCTCCGTAGATATTCTTTGGTATTTTTTTTACTAAAATTGTACCAAATTTAAATCTAAATCAAAACATTTTGTCAAGAATCGCTTAAAATTATATTCACACCCTCTTGATTCCTTCAACTAAGCTAAGCATATAGCATTTTTTTTGTATTTTCACTGTTAAACCTTTGAATATTTCTGTCAACGTTTCACTGTTAATTTTTATTTTTCGTTCATTGATCCAAAGCATATTCAGCTTATTTTAATGACTTTTAATAACTTAGAAGTCAAAGCTAACTTCAAACATCCAAAGGACCTTAACGGAAGCATTACATCGAGTGAACTGAAACAAATTGTACTAATTTAATGTAATTAAGATGTGGACAAGAATACATTGTTAACCCAATGGATAAATATATTTACGAATATCCCAGCAATTAACTGTTATCTCGGCATTGGCAAGTTAAATAGTTAATGTTTGTTTTATGAAGTTGCAGCTAACTATTGGGAGCTGAATGGGTTTATTTGAAAGTGACAAGAAAGGCAAACTTTCTCTAGAAATCTATTTTATTTCTTAAGTTCTCTCTGAATCATTAAGCTTGAAAATTGGTCAACTACAAAGGAGAACAATCCCAAATTTGGGCCTCAAAGGTCCAGTATTCCACCTGTGAAGTGTAAGTGTGAAGTGTAAGCCAAGTTCATTTAGTTCCCTTTACATACTTGTCAAATTCACTTATTACAGCTCCGTTCCTCCATTGCCAGAGAAGACAGTTAATTCTTGTTCCATCCACTCCATCACCTAACACCGTTTAACGAGCATGACAGGCCCTGCTTGCTAATTAAGAAACTAAATTTGCAGTGTAAGGTTTGTTGTGTCAACAGGTTCCTGGAACAATTCGGTGATTGTTTTATGAGAAGATTGGGCAGTCAGAGTTGAGCATTTTCATGTCAATTATCCGCATTTACTGTCAAGGCCAGGAGTTGTTCTAGTGGAATGAAAAAAATAAAATAACGAGCTCCAGCACTGGCCCATGGAGGAACCCGCTGAACCCTAAACAGTTTGGTAAGTCCTATGTTGCTTTTCCATTATTGAGGATGGTACCAAGGTCAGGCCATATGTACTGTTCCCCAGAGATTAGCGACCCTGTTAAAATAAAAGAAATATTACTTTAATGTCATGTGAACACAGCTCCGCTTCCCCCCGCGCCTGAGATAAATGGTAGCTGGCATTTTTTCATGTGGGCAGATTTAGATAATAGCAAGATTTTTTAATAGCCATTAGCTAACTGTTCACGGACAATAAGTAGTTTTGACAATGTGTTCCCTAATCCCTCTTCATTACTGCCACACATAAACAGTTTTTGAAGTAATTAGAAAAAAAAATGTATGTTAACTTTTACTTTAGATTTAATTGCTTGTTACACTTTAGTTTTCTTTGTATGTTTTTATCCGTTGTTTAAAAATGATATTAGCTAAGAACACAGTTTACGTTTTTAGCTCTAATTCGCTATTTGAAAATAATTGTAAAATATGTGCATTGCACCTTTTTCAGATCTAATTGCTTGCTACATGTTATTTTACCCTTCGCAGTGTTTTTTATTGCTTATTTTATATCAGCTTAGAAATGAGTTAGTTTATATCAGCTTAGAAATGAATTCATATTTTAGAGCATAACATGATACTCCTTCAATTAGTTTAATTTGATATATAATATAATGTTGTTGCACAGTCAAAGTAAGAATAAGGTTACGCTGTGTGGATTCATTTACAGTGGGTAATAATGTTAAAAGATTTATACGCAAAAATGTCAGAACTTGCCTATTTTTACTTTTATTGCACCAATGAGTCTCTACAAGGAAATAGCATTATAAAATATGTTTTAGCTGCTAATTTATAGCAGCAACAATGATCAGAAAATTTAAGAGCACATAAAACACAGTTATTACCCTTTATTTTAGGAGATAGAAGTAACCTTTACTCTGTCTTTAAATCAGTGATGTAATATGGTTACTTTTAACAGTAACAGTACCACCAAAAGCTCAAGCAGGATTACTTTTGTTTAGATCAAGTTAAAGTAGTTTTAATTAGACACTGAAATAATTTTCAGTTCTTCAGAATTGATTCAGCAGACTTTGTAAAATATTTTTGATCGGAAGAATTTAGTCTGAAAAAAAATTTGGTCAGGTTCGAACCAAACATGTCAGGGAAGCCCTAATAATAATTTATTGTATTTTTCATACTGTTTAGCACAGTAAATTTTGAACTCAAATCATAAAATGTTGAAGGTAAACCAGTTTTGCTTTAGGCAACAAGTTAAATGTGCATTTGTCTAAATTATCACAAAAAGGTAAAATTACTGCACAGGATTTCAGATTGAAGCATGCACTTAAAATATTTTGGATTTTTGGAACCTAGTATTTCAGACCATTAGAATACTGGCATAAAGCGCAAAACACAAAGTTCAAGAGTTTTTAACTGGCTTCCTAGACACTGCATAGCTCCATAGGGGTTGTTGATTTTGGAAAGCGCATCTAGAGGCAACAGGTACAGCCCGAACTCAGGACTTAAAGTTCAGAAGAACTTGTAGCGTAACAGAGGTTTGAAGGGTGCTAATGACAAATGGCTCTATTTACTGACACTCAAATTAATAGAGAGTGGAAGCTAGAATTTTAGCAAAAATACTTAGCTGAGACTAAATGTTGCCCAATTCACCATATTTCCCCGTTCTCACATAATCTATTTTTTGTGAAGAACATGGTGCAGCAAATTAAATTATAGTCTAATGGTGATTCAAATAATCAATCATGGTAGAATGCCAAAGGGACTGTCTTTATTTGCTGTTCTAATTTAGGACTACTGTTTCTCCATCCATGTCACTGGCAGAACTACCGCCAGTGTTGTGGGGCTCATCTCTGGTCAGAGATCCAGTCAGGTGCCCGCTCTGTGCAACAGAGCCCCTGTCAGATGACTCAAATTTATCTGAATACCCGAGTCGGTTGGTGAATTCAGTTGCACTTATCATTTGACTTTCTGTAAGTATATTCCTAACTAGAAGGCATATCTGCTACAGTGGCAGTTTTCACCCAATAAACAAACTATTTAATACACAAAGCTTGAGACTATATACACAGATCAGACACAACAATAAAACCACCATCAATGCATCAATCAGACTTACTTGCATCACTTTTGTTAGGTACTAACCACTTCATACAGGAAACACCCACAAGACTTGTCGTTTCGGAGATGCTCTGACCTAGTCGTTTAGCCATTATTATTTGGACCTTGTCAAAGTCACTCAGATCTTTTCTCTTGGCCGTTAGTCCTGCTTCCAACACATGGAAGTCAAGAACTGGCTGTTCACTTACTGCCTAATATATCACACCCCGTGACAGATGCCATTGTAATGATATAATTTAATGTTATTCACCTCACCTGTCAGTGGTTTTAATATTGTGGCTGATAAATATATTTTGTTCATTTCCCCTGCTTTATGCAGAAATACTGTAAATGACACCCTTCCTTCTCTCAACTTGTATATCTGCAAAGTTCATTTTGTGTGATCCACGTGTGATCCACAATTAGGTAGCATTATGCAGCTAGGCAAATGGGTAATTAGGGAGGGCTTTGTGCACTTTAGCATGTGCAGGTTAAAGTAGCTGCATGGATTCAGCTTCAAAGTACAGTTAAATATTATTGTATATTGGCATTATCCTTAAACACAGATATTTTAAAGAACATACCTCAACTGACTGTCTTTTTTGTATTTTATTTTCCCACTAACTATATACAATTTAAAAAAAAAATTCCCTTGAGGGCTAAATTTCCAGATCTGTCTGATGTATTGCAAAAGCAGTCATACCATGTAATCTTGGTAATGTTATGCATCTCTATTATTTCTGTAATATCGTGAATAAATATTGACATATATTGACATTTGATGTATTTGTATACATTTTTATTAGCTATCCTCAAACAACAATCTGTATACAAATATTTTTTTTCTTTTATCATATATTGTGTGCTCCTAAAATAAATGTAGGTTTATTCATTATTTTTAGAAAGGCTTTCAGTGCTAAAGGGGTTAATAAGTGCAATGATATTCGCCTCCACCTGGAAAATTTGCAGGTCTTCAAGTGGTCGTTACAGTTCCACTTACAATGGCTTGGTTAGATAAAAATAATATTAATCTGTTGGGAATATGTCTTAAACTTGATTTATGGGAACACAAATTCAGGTGATAGAGGCACATTAAAATCATAAAAGACTCAGTTTGACAGACACATACAAGCTGATTTATCAGGTTAAGAAAGCTTTGTTCTAAGAAATAAAATTTCTTTGTTATTCATTACTCTGTCTTGTTGCCAGTCAGAATTTGTATCCTATAACACCTTAAACTTAAAACGCTTTATTGCTTAAAAAAAAAAAAAACGCATGTACAGGATTTCGAGCAATGACCTAATCTCTTATGGAAAGACCTAAACCCACTGAAAGGATTTTAAACCTTTTTCATCCATTACAATGAGCCCAGAACGTGCTGTAACTGGTAAAGGGATCTACATTATGACACAGTGTCAGACATTAAACAGTGATTATTTTAAAATTATTTTTGGATTATTACATCTTTGTCGGGAGTTATTTTACAATTTATCTACAGCTGGTGATTCATGTTTAATACAAAGATCATTTAAATGACCTGAACACAGACATGACTATTCTTTAAATTGTAAGTTAGCAGGAACTGACCATGAAATTGATCAGGATATTGACACTTGTATATCAAAATAGCTAAGCTAGACGAAAATATAGCGATTGATTTTTAAAATAAATTCCCTGATCACTTCCTAGAAATTTAGGTAGAAAAGTCAAATAAGGATCAGCGCTAACACGCCACAATATATATATATTATAAAGAGTGTAGGCAGCACACTTATAAGGAGAGGGATCCTCTCTAGTACCCCCCCAATACAAACATAATATAGAAGATAAAAATACAAAAAAGGGTGCTCCTGTGGGGAATAAATTTATAAATAGAATAAAATAAATTTATAAAATAGCTTAAACAGA
The DNA here is from genome assembly GCA_933207985.1 of Pelobates cultripes. Taxonomy (NCBI): domain Eukaryota; kingdom Metazoa; phylum Chordata; class Amphibia; order Anura; family Pelobatidae; genus Pelobates; species Pelobates cultripes. Next base: position 30,194,968 of record OW240915.1, read on the forward strand.
AGTCCAGATAACTTAACACTAGTCCAAGTAAGGTAATCCAAAACAATAGGGAACGATCTTTGTGGAGCAGCAGACTAAATAGATAATAGTGGTGTCATGGAATAAAACTTGAAATTCAGTAGGACATGTGGAGAAGAAACAGAAAAGGAAACTCCAATGGTATGGTATATTAATACACTGGGTTACAGAAGGTATATAAATGAGATACTACTCACAATATCCAGAGCTAAAATCCAGCTCTGGTTTGGAAAGCGTAAAGTTGAATAATCCCCACTCAAGGATATACGTGGTTCTTTAAGCTTCCAGTCTTGTGTAGTACTTTCCTATGGGAAAGCATTGTGATTGGCTTTGATCAACAGTTCTGAGGATGTCAGCCAAGCAGGCAGGTAAGTGGCAGAGCCAGCAGCAGCACACCTTAATAAAGGTAATATTTTACTATATTTAGGGTGGCTCGATGGTGTTTTTAACACTATAGGGTCAGGAATACATATATGTGTTCCTGACCTTATAGTGTTCCTTTAAGGATGATTTCTTTTCAGAGACGTCCCAATCAAACACAGAGAAATAAAACAACCAATGTGAACAAAATCAGCAATTAATCGGCTACCTATCGGGAAGCAGAGCATGATCTTTCTGTCTCTTTCATTGATTTATATGTTGTCTTCCATAGTTGCCAACAGTCCCATTTATATATGGACAGTCCCACTGCCTTAGCTCATGCCTCAGTATAAACATAAATTTTTTACCTCATTATTCCATTTTAAACATGGATTCCTTGGAGTTTATATTTGCTGTGTACAACAGCTTTGAAACACAACTCTGGAAGAGATGCAAAGCCAGTGAACCACTCAAGGAATCCATGTTTAAAATGGAATAATGAGGTAAAAAAGTGATTCTTTGTTGAATAATTTGCATATGTCCACCCAGAATCCCTTGCAATAGTAACATCACTGCAAACGTGAGATTTCTTTAGGAAAAAGCAGGTCTTGACTGGTGTGTGCAGATCTGTGTTAAACAATGTACTGTATTGACAATCCACTGACTTCAGGTGGAAGAGGTTTTCAATCACTTTTTTTCCCCGCCATAACTTTCTTGGTTATACATACATAAATTATTTTTAGAAATGCACCTATCAATATAGATTTTAAGCAACAAATCCTGCATGTTTTCTTTTTAGAAGCTATATTTAGTTTGTCCCCCAATTTGTTGTCATTTAACAGTACTGGGTTTTGTTTTTTTTAAGGAAAAATATATTTTTCTAACTTTTTGGCATCTTTCCTAGAATAAAGTGAATTTCTTCAAAGTCTCTTAGATCACAGATATTTAAAGGATTAAAGTACTAAATTAAAATATTTATGTTGGGAAGCAGCACCCCTCCGTTTTATTACATGACATTATTCTAGACAAAAAAGATTACACGATTCCACAGTAAAATGAGTCATGTTAAGTAACAAACTAAGATCTGTACTTATTGGAAGTAAAGGAAGTGTCTGTATTTAAAATGTATGTATTAAAAAAATTGTGAAAAGCTTAAAATGATGTAACAAGAAATAAACGTCTTACAAATCTATAAGGTTCTTTGTGGATTAAAATATAGTGGATAAACTTGGTTTCATTGTAATAGTTCAAATCAATCCTCTGCACAGGAGAACGTTTATTTTAAAATTGAATACATATACCAGCTGATTAACCATTAACCCTTTATCCTCCAAAATGTAAAATTTGGGGGCGTGGCTTGGACACGGGAGTGAATGGCCGCATGAGAGCCAAGCTCTGCTCGAGACAGGCCTAAATAGCAAGAATCCCGGCAGTTTTAGAAGACATGGCGACCAAAAGATCGAAAGCACAAGCAGGCAGCACTCCCTCCTCCACCCTTACCTCCTCCAAGACTTCCCTGTGGAGATTCTTCAAAGAAAAACAGGAGGCAGACATGCGGTCCAAGATGGCCGCGGCTGAGAAATCTCCCGCGAGCAGCGCGCCAGCCAGCCCTGCTCCCTCGGACAGCTCCACAGAAGAAGCAGATATTAAAACCATACTAACTCAGCTACCCTCCAAACTGGACCTCGAGGCAATGTTCTCCAAAATAGAAAGGAACTTTGGCGCCAAGCTACAATCTCTCCATGAGGAGGTAAGCCACATTGGCAATAGGGTGCAAACACTAGAAGAGGAGGGGGAAACAACAGCCCTACAAATGCATAACATACAAACTCTCCAACAAACCCAAAACGAGGCCCTAATATTCCTACAGAGGAAAATAGAGGACCTAGGCAATAGGGGAAGGCGCAACAACCTCAGAATTAGAGGCATTCCTGAGACCCCTGAAGGAACAAGTGAAAATATCCCACAAACCCTCACAAATCTCTTTAATCAGGCCGCTAGATCCACCCATCAAGTTTGACCGCGCTCACAGAGCGATCAGGCCAAGAGCGCTAACTAATGAGAAACCAAGGGACATTATCTGCAGATTCATAGTTAAATGCCATTATCAGTTATAAGTTATGTTAGAATATGCTAATGTTAGAATGCTACATATTTACGTATTATGTAAAAAACATATGCAGAAGGCCTAGAGTCTTGACGGGTCTAGACCACACAACCCCCCAAGAGGTGCCACAAAGAGCACGCAGGATCCACATGATCCACAGCGGGCTTGACACCATCTGGTTACAGCATGCACACCGCATGCACACTGTATATAATTTTCCTTGTTATGTTTTTCCCCCATATCCTCCCCCCCATTGGGTATAGGTACTCACCGTATCATTTAAGTCCGAGATGCCCCTACCTCTGGCCATTTTATGGACAGACAGCAGGTGGATATAGTATTACTCCAGGAAACATATTTTAGAGGGGATCAGACCCCCATATTGAGAACTAAATCGATGGGGCAATCATACTTTAGCAATTATCATGAAGACAAATCTAGAGGAATCACTATCCTGTTATCGTCCAGAAGAGCATTCATACTCCAAGACAGTAAACTAGACCCACAGGGAAGGTACATATTCCTCAAAGGTAAACTTAACAATACACTCATTACCCTAGTAAACGTTTATGCACCCAACAACAGGCAAGTCCCATTCATCAAATCATGCCTCAGAAAACTAGAGAATTTTGCAGAGGGTATGGTAGTTATGGGGGGCGACTGGAACATAGTCTTAGATCACTCAACAGACAGTTCAGCGACAGGCAGAGACATGCAAGCACACCAGCGTCTACTATTTCAGAGAGCCCTGCATGCCAATCAACTAGTAGACTGCTGGAGGATTGCCCACCCTCAGGAAAGGGATTACACATCCTTCTCCCAGGTAGCACATAGTTACTCTAGACTGGATATGTTCTTGATAGGACATAGACACCTGCACACACTAGTTCACTCATCCATTGGACCAATCAAATGGTCGGACCATGCCCCAATATTCCTTACGCTGTCTGTTGAAGAGAAGAGTGCCATTAGCAACTCATAAATGAATTACTACTGGATGACCCCAGGGTAATGGAGGATTTGAATAGCGCTCTACCCAGGTACTTTTTAGAAAATATAGAAAAAAGGCACAGCAGAATCCTGGGTATGAGAAGCACACAAAGGCATAACTCGAGGGATCCTGATTAAATGGGGAGCACGTATCAAAAAGGAAAGAGCGGCACAAATCCGATTTCTCACTGAAGCTATATCCACAGCAGAGTCTAACCACAAATCTAACCCTACACACGAAACATACAAAACATTAACAGCACTCTGAATAGAACTGCAAAATCTCCTTATCGTGAAAGCACATAGGGCAGCCCAGCTGACTAGGGGGACATATTACGCTCACGGCAATTAAAGTGGGAAATATTTGGCCAGAGCTCTAAAGGACAAACACCAAAAGACATAGATCTCTCACATTACGACAAAGGGTGGGACACGCCAAGACACGACAAAGGACATAGCCAAAACCTTCCAAAACTATTACAGTGGCCTCTATAACCTGGGATGTCCAGAGAGCACCCAACATAACATTGCAGCATACATTTCAGCCCACACCCTCAAGACACTAGACCCACAACAAACCGCACACTTAGAATCACCTATCCAGCCTGAAGAACTCCAAGTGGCAATAACAACTCTTCCCAAAGACAAAAGTCCAGGTCCAGATACTATCAGGCCTTCTAACACATATTAGCTCCAAGATACCTAGAAGTCCTCAATGCCCTATTACTCAATGATGTTCTCCCACCACCCATGCTGAAGGCCTTGATCACAGTTCTCCCAAAACCGGGTAAAGATCCAAGCATATGTAGTAGCTACAAGCCAATGTCCTTAATCAACCTAGATCTAAAAAATTTTGCTCAAATCCTGGCCAACAGGCTCAAACCACTTCTCCCTGACCTAATTCATGCTGCTCAGGCGGGATTCATACCGGGTAGAGAGGCCAGGGATAACACGACCCGACTCCTAAACATCATGCACGGCGCAACATCTTCAGGAACCCCCACACTGCTCTTATCAGTTGATGCTGAAAAGGCCTTTGACCGAGTAGACTGGGAATTTTTATTCACCGCACTGGAGTCACTGGGAATGAGACCAAATTATAGACGTTGGTTGAGAACGTTATATATACAGGCCCCTCAGCCTCGGTCAGGGTCAACGGGCAAGACTCCCCTCCGTTCCACATTAGCAATGACACCCGGCAGGGATGCCCCTTATCACCCCTACTTTTTGTCTTGGTCATGGAGCCCTTCCTCAATGCTATCAGAACTAACAATAACATCACGGGCTTCGGAGCCGGGGGAAAGGAAATCAAAGTGTCCGCCTTCGCGGACGATGTACTCCTCACCATCACTAGCCCGTAACAATCCCTCACATATGTTAAGAAGGAGATAGGCCAGTTTAGTGCCTATTCTAACTTCAAAATCAATGCAGATAAATGTGAAATAATGGGCTTGGGGTTGAGCGCAAGGCAAAAGACACTAATCAGCAACTCATATAGCTATAAATGGACCGAATCAGGCCTTTCCTACCTGGGCATTAAATTAACATCCACAATTAAAGGCCTTTATAAAATGAATTACATACCCCTGTTAAATGACATTACGTCCAAACTAAAACAATGGGACAAACCCCACTTCTCTCTCATTGGGAGGGTCAACTTTTCCACGGTCCCGTTATCCACCCTACCCTGGCAGACGTGCCACCTGCAAAAAATCGGAAAAATACCACACCCACTTATTCACCACCTTCTAAAGAAATGGAGACTACACAAAACCCCATGGGGCCTCTCCCCAGGAATCTCCCCACTCTACCCACTGGCAAACAATCCAGACATACTAGGGGGTAGGGGAGCTCCAACACTGAGGAAAATACTAGGGAAAACGGACCCACTCATAAGTGATATACTGACAACAGACACCCCTCCCAAAATCAAAACCATACAGGAGCCTGGGGGTCAGGGTTCGCTCACTGAAACACTAAGATGTGTGCACATATGCCACTTTTTCAAAGCACAGTGCTACCCAACTGGAGCCCTAGAGCTCTAACTTAATTTGAGCGATTTTGCAATGCCAAATCAGCGCACAAACGCACACTTTCCCAAGTATATAAATTGCTTCTATCCTCCCAAGGGGACCAAGAGACTCTTCCCTTCCAACGGAGGTGGATGAAAGGGCTAAACGTACACATAACATCCACCGATTGGAAATACATCCTAACAAAACCTATGGCAGCTTTGACGCGAATCCTTTTATAAACGTATCACACGATGGTACAGGACTCCGGATCTCGTACACCAGTTCTAGCCAACACTAAATGATAGGTGCTGGAGATGCGAAAGTGGGGTGGGGACAATGGAACCCATTTGGTGGGAGTGCCCACATATTAGAAAGTATTGGACAGATGTAATCGCAATAATAAAAACCATTCTAAAACTCCCACATTCACTGGCACCATCCCAGGTCCTGTTGGGCTGGCCACAAACCTTCCAAAACCCGAAAGCCCAACAACTGCTATGGTTGTTATTGGGAGAAGCAAACAACCTTATACCCATATACTGGAGGAACCCTGAGACCCCCACAGTGACACAATGGATAGATAGGGTAGAAGTAATGAGAGAAATGGAGAACCTACATTGGTCTACACTAGGCCATCACGACAAATACACAACCACATGGGAACCCTGGCTAAAGTACTGGGCGCAAAACGACAATAAATGTGGCCAATAATGAATGAACCTACACGGTACCCAATGGAACCCATTCTCCCCCCCACTACTGCCCCAGCTTACCCACTATGGGGAATCTACAGGACACTGACCCCCACCCATCCCCTGTACCAACACCCAGTTATAACCCTCAGCCCTGAGGTCTCATTGTCGAGAAAGGGGGAGACTAAAATACAGATCACTTGGTACTCCAGAACTCCTGAAAATCCCAGTGGGGGACCCAAGGAGATAAACTACACTGTTTACATCACATACCCAGAACCCAAGGGGTGTAATCCCTACAGGGATTCAGAGAGGTTAGGAGAAGATAGTTCTTCCACAGGAGTTAAGGGAAGAACCAAGAAAGTATTGTAATATTTAATGTAACTACCATGTGTTGATTATACAATGTAACAATCCATCATGCAAATCTGTTGCTTTATGCCTGTTGTGATCTCTCCCCCCTCGACAAACCCCCCTCCTTCTTCTCTTTCTGTACCCCAATCCCGTTGATATAAACCAATAAAATTTGAATTAAACAAAAAAAATGTAAAATTTGGTCTATAAAGCTCCACTTGTATTTTCTTTTGCTCCATTGTTGGTTTTCACCAATAATCTTTTGTCTCTCTGTGTCTCTGCAGAGAAACTTAAAATGGAGCTGTTGGTTTCCTTTCTGACGGAACCACTTCTTTCCACCCTGTAGCAACAATTGTATGTCATACTTGCCTACTTTAGTATGACCGCAGCATCCTGGGAATGGGTCCTCAATGGCATCCAAATCGGCAGTCTCCCTGCAGTCTGGTCTGGTCCAGTGTTCTGCATCAGCGTGATGACTCTGTGATGACGGAGCTGCTGCGGACATCCGTGCAACGTGTGGAGCCTCTTTGGATGGGGCAGGGGGTGCTGGAGGAGCAGGTGGGAACAGTCCTGATGCAACCAACATGGCATCGGGTCCTTTATTGCCATTGGGGGCAAGGGGGAGGTGGGGGCCAGTCATGTGATCAGCTCTCCCTATAAATACGCAAGCACTGCACATGGTCAGTGCTTGGTTGTTCTGGTGCTTGCCCCATCCTCCTATTTCCTGATCCTAGTTCCTGGTTCCTCTTCCAAATTCATGGATTTCCTGGCCTCTGACCTTTGGCTTGACTCTTGACTTTGCTTCTTTGCTGCCAGTCCTGACCATTGGACTGCCTGATACTACTTCCTTTCTGCTACTTCCTGGCTTCAGTGCTTCCTCTGCAAATAAAAGCACCTATGCCTTCATAGACCTTCCAGGCTCCAGTATCACTCTCCGGCCCCTGGGAATGTTGTGTGTGTCAGGAGGTTGCTGTTCCACTGCAACTGAGTCCCTCTTCAAGCAAACCAACCAGTAGGTTGTTACATAACTACATATTAGTAGCAGTAGCTGTATTCTAGTAGTTATGTAGGATATTTAGGGCTACATGTTTAAATAAAAATAGCTTATAGAATTGAAGACCAAGATGTGTGAAGTATTATTGCAGTCATATTATAGTTTTTCCTTGTAAATACATTGACCTGCTAATTGTGTACATGTGGTTAATCATATGTGAGGAGGAAGCCACAAAATTGTTTCACTCAAAAACGTGCAAAATAACACTGAAATGAATGAGTATAAGCAGTATCTGTCCACAGCTGGAGAATTCAAAGTGCCTGCTTTCACAATAAATACATTTCCATATATTTTCCTTGTTATATGCTTTCTCCTTTTTTGCTTCCTTCCTTCATTTTATAGGTTTTTGCCATTGCCTTTATTTGTCCATTTCCCTATCTACCTTGTAACATTCCTAACCAGGTATCTGGTCTTTCATTTCCGGACTGCTATTTTAATCCCTTTGCAAACATGGGGATCGCATTAAATGCACCATCCTTTCCACAACTTGGAGGTAAACAGATAATCCTTGAAGGTTAAAGAGACACTATAAGCACCACAACCACTACAGCTACCCCTCCACTCAGACATCTAGTGGGGATAGTTCATACATGCGCATGCACATTCTGAATTTTCACCAGCAGTGCCTTACATACCTATGCACCGTGTGTACAGTACTGTGAGAGTTAACTAATTAACAGACTTTTATAAGGTTATGGACAAAATCCACTGAAACTTATTGAATTCCAATTTGCATTGGCAATCCTCAAATTTACGATAGCGGACAGAATTTGGACTCCTTAAGCGAATGTGCAGCAATCAGAGAAATGATTAGGACGAAGTCCCTGGAGACTTGGTCAGGCTGAAGTCTGAAATGAAATTCAGGCCCGTTTGAATTAAACATTTTTGATTTGATTGTTTGAATGATTTTGCAGTCCAAATGGCGTACGCACCTGGATGGTTGTGCTAAAATCAACCAAGTGACATATCCTCTTTAAAGATTTAGTAAATGACATCATAATCCTGACAAGATAAAGCCAGGGCAAACTCTGTAAATGAGGAGGAAAAATAGTAACATTATTTCATTTTTTCCTCTATATAATTTCTCTGTGCTGACTGCCAGGTGCAAAGAACAATGCGTAGAACAATGATTGACAGGGAGCTAAAATGGAGGTACTCATTCACAGGTGAAAGAGGCTCGGATTTCTATATTTATTTTTCACACCTCACAAGTACCTATTTGTTAAATATAGGGATAAGTAAACATAATATTAAAAATACTGGAAAGTGACGGGTCCCCTTACATAAAAAACATTTGCATGGTTCTGGGCAATCTGATCACTGCTGAGCCATACCATATCCATTAGCTGTCAGTCATTGGCAGCTAACGTCATAGATCATACCTGCCAAAAGAGATCTGGTAACACATAGTTGTAAATGTATTGTTGAGATGTTATTTCTCAGGATATTCCATAGAGTAGGAGTAGGCAACATTTGGCACTTCAGATGCGGATTAGATCTTCCATAATGCTTGTAACAGCAATAATGCTGGCAAAGTATCACAGGAGATATAGTACACTACATATCTTGTCTGCCATGTCACATGGTTCTATCAATTTATTGTAATGCCTTAAAATCCAAGAGATAAGGGGGAATCGGAAGGGTGTGGAAGAGAGAATGAGGAAGATGGGGGAAGGCAACATGACCTATCCATGATATACCGAGGTCCTGCCACCATTCTGTTTAGAAGAGATTAAAGGAATACAGTTGAAGCCATCAGATATCTTGGAAAAATATGGAAAGTTAAGATGTCTTTAATAAGTGAAGCTGAAGCGGAGACAGCTCTAGCTATTATTGCAAGGTTTAGTTTACACTAATCAGCCACAACATTAAAACTAATGACAGGTGAAATGAATAACATTGCTAATATCATTATCATTACAATAGCATGTAAGCTCATTGAACAGGGCCCTCAACCCTTCTGTTTCTGTGCGTCCATTTGTCTGGTTACAATTACGTGTCTGTTAGTCCACCCATTGTTAGAAGCAGGAAAATGGGCAAGCGGAAAGATCTGAGTGACTGTGGCAAGAGCCAAAATAGTGATATCTAGATGACTGGGTCAGAGCATCTCCAAAATGGCAAGTCTTGTGGTTAGTACCAATATGGCGCAAGGAAGGACAACCAGTGAACCAGCATCAGGGTCATGGGTCTCAAGGCTCATTGATGCACATGTAGTGGAAAAAGCTAGCCTGTCTGGTCTGATCACACAGAAGAGCTACTGTAGTTCTCATTGCTGAAAAACATAATGTTGGCCATGATAGAAAGGTGTCAGTACACACAGTACATTGCAGTTTGCTGTGTATGAGTCAGAGTGTCCATTATTACCCCTGACCAGCGCGTTCCATGGGGATGTGAGCATCAGAACTGGACCATGGTGCAATGGAAAAAGGTTGCCTGGTCTGATGACTTATGTTTTCTTTTAGATCAGGCAAATGGCTGGGTGCGTGTGTGCCATCTACCTTGGGGAGAGATGGCAGCAGGATGACTATGGGAAGAAGGCAAGCCTGCAGAGGCAGTGTTATACTCAGAAGCCTTTGGCCCTGACATTCATGTGGATGTTACTTTGACACGTAACAACTACCTACAGATTGTTGCAGACCATGTACTCCCCTTCATGGCAATGGTGCTCCCTGATTGTAGTGGCCTCTTTCAGCAGGACAATGCACCCTGTCACACTGCAAATATTATTCAGAAATGATTTGAGGAAGAAGACAAAGAGCTCAAGGTGTTGCCTCCAAATTCCCCAGATCTCAATCCAATTGTGGGATGTGCTGGGACAACAAATCCGGTCAATGGAGGCCCCACCTCGCAACTTGCAGGACTTAAAAGATCTGCTGCTAACGAATCATAACAGTGTGGACAGCACAAGAGGGACCTACACAATATTAGGCATCTGGTTTTAATGGTGTGGCTGATCAGTGTATTTCCTGAGACCACCAAGTAGTCCTCTTAAATGTAGCTTCTGTAATTCTATATTTTTACAGTATGTACAGTATCTCACAAAAGTAAGTACACCCTTCACATTTTTGTAAATATTTTATTATATCTTTTCATGTGACAACACTGATGAAATGACACTCTGCTACAATGTAAAGTAGTATGTGTACAGCCTGTATAACAGTGTAAATTTGCTGTCCCCTCAAAATAACTCAACACACAGCCATTATTGTCTAAACCGTTGGTAACAAAAGTGAGTACACCCCTAAGTGGAAACGTCCAAATTGGGCCCAAAGTGTTAATATTTTGTGTGGCCACCATTATTTTCCAGCACTGCCTTAACCCTCATGGGCATGGAGTTCACCAGAGCTTCACAGGTTGCCACTGGAGTCCTCTTCCACTCCTCCATGACGACATCATGGAGCTGGTGGATGTTAGAGACCTTGCATTCCCGCACCTTCCATTTGAGGATGCCCCACAGGTGCTCAATAGGGTTTAGGTCTGGAGAAATGCTTGGCCAGACCATCATAGAAACATAGAAACATAGAATGTGACGGCAGATAAGAACCATTCGGCCCATCTAGTCTGCCCAATTTTCTAAAAACTTTCATTAGTCCCTAGCCTTATCTTATAGTTAGGATAGCCTTATGCCTATCCCACGCATGCTTAAACTCCTTTACTGTGTTAACCTCTACCACTTCAGCTGGAAGGCTATTCCATGCATCCACTACCCTCTCAGTAAAGTAATACTTCCTGATATTATTTTTAAACCTTTGTCCCTCTAATTTAAGACTATGTCCTCTTGTTGTGGTAGTTTTTCTTCTTTTAAATATAGTCTCCTCCTTTACTGTGTTGATTCCCTTTATATATTTAAATGTTTCTATCATATCCCCCCTGTCTCGTCTTTCCTCCAAGCTATACATGTTAAGATCCTTTAACCTTTCCTGGTAAGTTTTATCCCGCAATCCATGAACCAGTTTAGTAGCCCTTCTCTGAACCCTCTCTAAGGTATCAATATCCTTCTGAAGATACGGTCTCCAGTACTGTGTACAATACTCCAAGTGAGGTCTCACCAGTGTTCTGTACAATGGCATGAGCACTTCCCTCTTTCTACTGCTAATACCTCTCCCTATACAACCAAGCATTCTGCTAGCATTTCCTGCTGCTCTATTACATTGTCTGCCTACCTTTAAGTCATCAGAAATAATCACCCCTAAATCCCTTTCCTCAATTGTTGAGGTTAGGACTCTATCAAATATTCTGTACTCTGCCCTTGGGTTTTTACGTCCAAGATGCATTATCTTGCACTTATCCACATTAAATGTCAGTTGCCACAATTCTGACCATTTTTCTAGTTTACCTAAATCATTTGTCATTTGGCTTATCCCTCCTGGAACATCAACCCTGTTACATATCTTAGTATCATCAGCAAAAAGACATACCTTACCATCAAGACCTTCTGCAATATCACTAATAAAAATATTAAAGAGAATGGGTCCAAGTACAGATCCCTGAGGTACCCCACTGGTGACAAGTCCAAGCTTCGAATATATTCCATTAACTACAACCCTCTGTTGCCTGTCACTCAGCCACTGCCTTACCCATTCAACAATATTGGAATCCAAACTTAAAGATTGCAGTTTATTGATAAGCCTTCTATGTGCAACAGTGTCAAAAGCCTTACTGAAATCTAGGTAAGCAATGTCTACTGCACCACCCTGATCTATAATTTTAGTTACCCAATCAAAAAAATCAATAAGATTAGTTTGGCATGATCTCCCTGAAGTAAACCCATGTTGTCTCTGATCTTGAAATCCATGTGTTTTTAGATGTTCATCAATCCTATCCTTTAACATGGTTTCCATCACTTTCCCCACTACTGAAGTAAGGCTTACTGGCCTATAGTTGCCCGACTCCTCCCTATTACCTTTCTTGTAAATGGGCACAACATTCGCTAACTTCCAATCTTCTGGGACTACTCCTGTTAACAATGATTGGTTAAATAAATCTGTTAATGGTTTTGCTAGTACACCACTAAGCTCTTTTAATAGCTTTGGGTGTATTCCATCAGGTCCCATTGACTTATTTGTCTTTACTTTTGACAGTTGAAATAGAACCTCTTCCTCTGTAAACTCACGTGTAATAAATGACTCATTTATCCTCTTTTCTCAACTGAGGTCCCTTTCCTTCATTTTCTTCTGTAAATACAGAACAAAAATATTCATTGAGGCAGTCAGCCTGACCTTTATCCTCTTCTACATACCTTCCTTCTTTTGTTTTTAATCTAACTAATCCTTGTTTTACTTTTCTTTTCTCATTTATGTATCTAAAAAATGTTTTATCCCCCTTTTTTACTGACTGTGCTATTTTCTCTTCTGTGTGTGATTTGGAAGCTCTTATAACTTGCTTAGCCTCTTTCTGCCTAATCTTATAGATCATTTTGTCTCCCTCACTCTGGTTTTTTTTATAATTCCTAAATGCTAACTTTTTGTTTTTAACTATTTTGGCCACATCTGCGGAGTACCACAGTGGTTTCTTGAATTTTTTGCTTTTACTGACAAGCCTAATGCAATTTTCTGTTGCCTTCAATAGTGCAACTTTTAAATAATCCCATTTTTCTTGGACTCCATTTAAATTGCTCCAGTCTGATAATGACTCCTCTACCCATATTCTAATTTTAGAAAAGTCTGTTTTTCTAAAGTCTAAAACTTTTGTTTTTGTGTGGTGTGACTCAGTCACTGTTCTTATATTAAACCACACTGACTGATGATCACTGGATCCTAAACTTTCACCTACAGTAACATCTGATACCAAATCTCCATTTGTTAACACTAAATCTAGTATGGCCTCTTTACGAGTTGGCTCCTCAACAACTTGTTTTAGAGACAATCCCAGTAGGGAGTTTAGAATATGTGTGCTCCTGGCACAAGTAGCTAATTTTGTTTTCCAATTTACATCAGGAAGATTAAAGTCACCCATGATGATAACTTCCCCCTTCATTGTCATTTTAGCTATTTCCTCAACTAGTAGATTATCTAACTCTTCAATTTGTCCTGGGGGCCTATAAATCACACCTACACGAGTTACTGTGTGATTACCAAATTCTAACGTAGCCCAAACGGACTCTATGTTTGCCTCACTAACTTTTATTAGGCTAGATTTTATGCTATCCTTCACATACAAGGCCACCCCTCCCCCTTTCTTGCCTTCCCTATCTTTCCTATATAAAGAGTACCCTGGTATTGCTATGTCCCAGTCATTGTTCTCATTGTACCATGTCTCAGTAACATCACATTTACCTTCAGCTTCTATAGCAAGGCAGTGGTCGACTTGGAGATGTGTTTGGGGTCATTATTATGTTGGAATACTGCCCTGCGGCCCAGTCTCCAAAAGGAAGGGGATCATGCTCTGCTTCAGTATGTCCAGACCATGACACTCCCACCACCATGCTTGACTGAAGGCAAGATACACTTATCTTTGTACTCCTCACCTGGTTGCTGCCACACACTCTTGACACCAACTGCACCAAATAAGTTTATCTTGGTCTCATCGGACTACAGGACATGGTTCCTGTAATCCATGTCCTTAGTCTGTTAGTCTTCAGCAAACTGTTTGCGGGCTTTCTTGTGCATCATCTTTAGAGGGGGCTTCCTTCTGGGACGACAGCCATGCAGACCAGTTTGATGCAGTATGCGGCGTATGGTCTGAGCACTGACAGGCTTTATGTAGAGCAACAATTCATTTTTTCAGATCCTCAGAGAGTTCTTTGCCATGAGGTGCCATGTTGTACTTGCAGTAACCAGTATGAGAGAGTGTGAAAGCAATAACACCAAATTTAATACACCTGAGACCTTGTAACACTAACAAGTCACATGACACCGGGGAGGGAAAATGGCTAATTGGGCCCAATTTGGACATTTCCACTTAGGGGTGTACTCACTTTTGTTGCCAACGGTTTAGACATTAATGGCTGTGTGTTGAGTTATTTTGAGGGGACAGCAAATTTACACTGTTATACAGGCTGTACACTTACTACTTTACATTGTAGCAGAATGTCATTTCTTCAGTGTTGTCACATGAAAAAATATAATAATATATATACTTTTTGTATTACATTACGTTATTTATGTAGTAAATTTTAAGTAATTTGTTGATTTTGAGAATCTTTTTGTATTCTGTTTAAAAATATTGGTTTTGATAATTTATTTTATTTGCATTTTTTTTTCTTCCTCAGTTTAGCGATATAGTAGCTTCTCGCAGGCCTTCAGTTGTTAATTATTCGTAGCTGTTAAACTAATTTTGTATTATAATTAATTACAAACAGATTGTTATGACCATGCTGTAGACTATCATTGACCTTAATTGGGTTAAGGTTGAATGGAATAGTTTAATTTCTACTATCTTTGAGTGACCGTAACTTCACATTTTATCTTTTTAAGTCTTTCTAATTGGACATTGTTCAACGTGAGTCTAAAGAAATCCATCTGACAACAATTAGCAAGTAGCAAATAGTTGCCATAATACTATATCGCTCTGCTTAAACCCCCACATAATCAGCCATTGCTTGGAGTACATGAAAGGAAGCATCTTGCAAAGATAGCACTCCTGACACGTTCTGAATCTACATTTGGAAAGTGTGCTTTGAAAATATATTGAAAATCTTATCAAAGTGCTACTAAAGTGTACAGAATGATTTCTGAAGTTTATTTTGGCAGCATATCCAAATCTTTACTCATAATTAAATGTTGGGGATTGAGTAAGTTATGTTATTCAAAACATTATCTTATCAAGTTATTTTTTTTCTTATTCTGCCAACATTTTGTCTGTCTCTAGTTTTAGTGAGTGAGATTGTACAAATTATCTGCCTGCAAAATGAGTGCTCGCATTTTTTTATGCTGACTGCACAATTAAATAGAGACTATCCCGTAGAATATAATGAACACGATTTCTAAATGTTACAGTTTGCTAATATTTAAAGCAATTACACAGGTCTGTGAAGGGAATGGAAGATGTGATGGGATCTATTCGCTGATCAGCGAGTCCTGGTGACTGACTTGCAAAATTTAGACCAAAAGAGCCAAAATGAAATTGTTAGCCTAACTTATTAAAGTCTCAGCTAACCAAAACACGCTGTTGTTGATAGATTCTCAGTAGATCCTGAATAGTTTTCAAACACAGTAATAGGAGTGAATGGAGTGAATATACTTTTCAAAACTCGAAAACCTCTAAGTGGAATTCCCAAAACCACTTCTAAAGTCCAATAGAAAAATACAGACAGTAGGTGGAGCAGCTGAAAGTACAACTCGACTTTTGGATCTGTGAATAAAACCATAAAAAAAACAAAAATTGTGCGGAAACGCTTGTACGTATACACTGGGTATAAAAAAAAGGAAAAACACACTCACAAGTGGAGAGCCAGGATTTGCACTTGGCTCAGGTGTTTAGCGCAGTAGAACTATAGCAAGGATTCCCACTCCCTCTCCTATTTGGTGTTATCCAGCTGTATAAGTAAAAAGGAATCCCATAGTATAATACTGCAAGATACAAATGAGATATATTAAAGTGTAGGTGCCCTCCGTGGTTCCAGATATTTAGCCTGTATATCAAAATGCAATTGTGATGTTCATGAATCTTGTGTCATCCAAGAAGTAAAATCCTTTATTGGAAACAAGAATAACAAAAAAAAAAACAAAACAATAAAAACAATAAAAAGATATGTTAAAAGTCTAAAAGTATTATAACCAAAATGCGTTTCGCCCTTCTTTTTCAGTTGGTATATTTACATATCCAAAGTCTTGCTTGTTGTAGGTCCCGCTCTCAAGCTTTTCCGGTGTGCCTTCACTTGTCTTCTGGAACGCTACATACATTCCACAGTGTGTAGTTCCACCTTCGTCACTACCTGTTAGAGTGGTGATGTAGTTTGGGTAATGTAACGATCACTAGGGAACCCTAACACACAGACAGGACAGAATAGAGAGAATTGCAATACCGATCCTTAGAATGGTCGGGTTATGCAAAAAGGGATAGTCAAAACACAAGCCGAGATCAAGGGAAACAGAGAGACGGAATAACGAGAGACAAAGCCAAATATCAGTAACCAGGAAATCCACAATAACAAGTGCAACACTCAATGGTAAACCAAAGACCAAAACAGGGCACTGAGGCAAGGGTGGGGCTAGCTTATATACACACAGGGTGTGTCTGATTGGCTAACCTCCAACCTCCCTTGTGTTCTCTGAGGTCATCACTGTGTGCGGGTCACATGACCGGGTGCAGAACACATATAAGGAAGCTGCTCTGGAGCGTGCAGCGTCAGACACACTGCCAGTCTGAAGACAGGGACAAGATTACACCGCTCGCTGTGATGAGGTAAGCAAGGTCGCCGTGAGCGGAGTGGGGGCAGGGGTCCTGACATGTGGTCCTCAATAGATCCCAAAGTATTGAGTTGTTTATAGTATTGGTGTATTTGTTGAATGGAGAAAAAAACTAAACTATATTTTGTAAAATAAAGAAAAGTCACAAATAAATTCCCTGATTTATTTATCCTTGTATCTGCATGTGAACAATAAACAAAGTATATACAGCTCCGTGGAGAAGTATAGATAAATGGGATTTCACAAAGAATATAGGGGATACAAGTATGCAGAGTAAAAATAGCCCAATCCAGGAGTTGGAAAACTTACAAGAGAACAGAGGTGTTCTGAGACCCCTCTGGGGTATGTATGTCAAAGTGCAGAAATCTTCCTCTTATATGATAATTCCTCAGGGGGATAAAGAAAATAACAGATAGAGTAGTACTGTTAAAGAATTACATCAATGCTGAAATCAGCTAGAATATCTCCACTAGGCAGGATTTCACAGCCGAAAAGTATAAGACAAAATAAAACAAAAATGACCTGGAAAAACAAATAGTCCAGACAGTACTCTTAATCCAACACGTTTCGTCAGAGCTTGACTTCCTCAGGGATGTAGCAAAGGTGGAAATCCATTTTCTTTTATATCAAGGACACAGGTGTCTTCAATCAAACAATCCGTGTGCCGCCGCGATGTGTGGCACTTCCCGGTTCAGCTTGTATGCTGTGCTCATTGGCTAGGTGTAAACACATCCGGCTCAGTCGGAAATAAAGAGCTTTACTTCCGCGTTCCACTGTGGAACGCATAGCCAGAAGTGATGCTATCCGGTTGGTTCTAATTGGTGGAAACTTACTTCCGCGTTCCACCGTGGAATGCACGGCCGAAAATCTTAATTTTCGGCTGTGCACATAACCCAGAACAAATGTAAAAGTAACATAAAAAAATAACAAATAATGAATATACAGAGATCTCAGGGGATATCTGGAAGAATGAGGGCACATGAAACCCATAAAAATTATATATATATAATATATAAAATTATATAAGTAGAGAATAATTCTCCATAAAAATATGAAGAAGGAAAAGAAATATGAAAAACTAAAAATAAATAAAAAATTAAACATAAAAATTAAAAAATAAAAAATTAAATATCAAAAATAATAATAAATGGGAACCATTCCTCTGGTTTCATGAATATCCTCGTTCGCCCAAATATGTACAAATAATGCACACAAAATCAGCTTGCTGATATATATGTATGATTGAAAATTCTAAAATAAAAGAAAAACACAATTAGTCTTCAATAAAAATATACAAATATATAATAAACATAAAAAGTAATAAGAGCCCCAGAGACAAAACCCACAGAACCACAAAAAAGCATGGATACAGAGACCTAACTATCCATCACGAATACCGAGAAAAAATTGGTATTTGGTTATTACTCTTTAAAGTTTAAAGGGATAATACCTTTGTGTGACGAAATGCCTTTTGTCCCTGGATTGTTAGGTGACAAGCTGCCCTTTGCCCCCGGCTTTTGGAGGAGCCTGATTGCCAGCCTCCTTCCTCATGACTATGGCCCTGGGGTGTATTGCCATTTAAAAAGACTATTTGGGGCTTATTGGCTTCTAAAGACAGTTTCTTCCCATTTGAATCCATGGGAAGGTGTGTTTCTTCCCCTCCCCCGTTTCCTGTCTATTGTTCTCCAGCAGGGCGTTGTCTCAGGCACACTGCCAAACCAGTTGGAACTGACTGCTTTTGTCCCTCCTTGGTTTCTCAACAGCCCTTGCTATGCTTTACCCCATGGAAAATCTACTCTGTTCATGGGATCTGAGAGCTGTTCACCTAGATTGGGCGCTCAGATCCGAGCTATCTGGGGATAGGTTAAATGTGGGGGTTCTGTGTAATAAAATAAGAATTATGTATTTTTATGTACTTTTACGTATTTTGCTGTTAGTGTTAAAGGTAGATATTTTCTGTACCTGGAGATAATTGAGTTTACTGCAGTGCCTTAAGCCAATTATCTCCAGGATGGAGAGGAGGGATTTCATTGTGTATGTGAGAGTGTTATCATGTTAATTAGTGTTCCCATTGGTTTGTGTCCCTTTTGTCACAGTTTACCACCAGGTCCAGGGGGTGTGCCTCTGACCTGAAAACTTGTATATAAGGAGTAATAAACGCTCATTGGAGTCAGATCATCTTGTACCTTCATGAAGTTTCGGCTCATGTTTGGGGGATTGGAGAAACTACACTCTGGGGATTGCTATAATCACTATACTCCCCAGGGTATAATCACTAAGCTCTGCTAAGAGCTTGTTCCTGTTCCTGCTCTATGGAATTCGGAGAGAGGTCGACCTGCTGGAAGCTGGACCCTGGTCCTGGGTCCAGAGTGGGTGGAGACGGCGAGATCCCAACTAAGCTGCGGCGGTTCGTGGGGTCTGCAGTGGTTATGGTGTCAGGCAGAGTGCTTGAAGTCCTCGGAAAGCACTAGGAGCATCTGTCGGCGGTAGGTACCCGGTCGGGGTGCCAGCGGTTCCGTTACACTTTGCGACTGAAATTCAATTTAAAAGTAGAATTAAAAGAGACCTACTAAAGCTATATGTTGATTCGAAACAGTTTTGAGAGTTTTTAAGTTATATATCCATTGTTCCATTTTGTGAACAATTACTTCTCTATGATGACCAATGAGTCTGACATACAATAAATGATATGTCCCACTGACTTGCAAGTGCACACTGAAGCATGGTCCATCCAGATGTCGGTGAAGACTGCTCCAGCAAATTTAGCAAAAAATTAGCTTCAAAATCATAATTCACTCCTTGCATTTGCCAGAAAAGTATAAAAATTTAACTTAAACACTAGACATATTGGACATTTTATCAATCAGGCATTTTAAATAAATCTAGTTTTGTAGAAATTTTTTTTATGTTTTTATTATTATCTTTACTTTTAATATTGTGTATACATGTAGGGTATTTAAAGAAAGCCCTATCTGTCCTTTAGAAACAATATATCAAATGTATGAGTGCTCTTTAAGAGAAAACATGAAAGTATGGTGGAATGATAAATCACGGTAGACAAGTGCCACTATACCCAAACACAGCCATGTACAATTAATTCTACAATGAATTAAAGAAATATGGAGATAGAATACATTTTAAATTCTGCGATTTTCTAGTTGCAAATTGACACCCTTGTGCTATTGTGTCTTTAAGACGCTCACCCAGTAATAAAAACGCTTAATAATGTTCAACAACAGCTTTGATTTTAGTAAATTATGGACTACAGTTTGTAATTTGTTTTGGAATGAGATCAGGAACGCTTACCTTTATTTTATCTTTTGGTTTAAATAATTCCTTTCTTTCTGCTTTACAGAAAGCCTTATGTAAGTTATTAAACACGTACTGTTTGCATAACAGTCTATCACTTGGAAGAAACTTAAGAGTCAAAAAGTCCTGATTTCCTTTAAAATATCCTGGAAGTATATTTTTAATAAAATTACTAGAGCAGAATAACAAGGCAAGAATTTTAGGTTTGATCACTACAACCGGATTCATAGTGAATCTGCAAAATATAGAGAACAAAATAGGTAATTTGGAAAAATAATCTACCTCAGCGATAGCAAGAGCTTCATTATTTTTGCCTGGGTCTAGTAAGAGTGAATTTTGACAAAAACAGCTGAAATCTTGCAAAATCGTCTAGTAAAGTACTATTATTGGGGGTGGAGCCGGACCATCTAGCTGAGCGGATGCATGCCACGTGAGCTCCTGCACAGCTCAACAATTTTCAGTGGTATACCCTTATCTCATGCCTACATTTTGGGACCACCACACGCTTCCCAAACTGGGGGTGCTGTGCTGACTCTATCCTATTTGGTGTTATCCAGCTGTATATGTAGAAAGGGATCCCATAGTATAATACTGCAAGATACAAACAAGATATATTAAAGTGTAGGTGCACTCCGTGGTTCCAGATATTTAGCCTGTATATCAAAATGCAATTGTCATGTTCAGGAATCTTGTGTAATCCAATAAGTAAAATCCTTTATTGGAAACAAGAATAACAATAAAAAAAAAAATTAAAAAAAGATATGTTAAAAGTTTAAAAGTATTATAACCAAAAAGCGTTTCGCCCTTCTTGTTTGGCTTTTTCAGTTGGTATATTTACATATCCAAAGTCTCGCTTGTTGTAGGGCCCACTCTCATGCTCTTCCGGTCTGCCTTCACTTGTCTTCCGGAACGCTACATGCGTTCCACAGTGTGTAGTTTCACCTTCATCACTTCCTGTTGGAGTGGTGATGTAGTTTTTTGTGTTGGGTAATGTAACGATCACAGGAACAGGACATCTACACCTAACACAAAGACAGGACATCTACACCTCACTCAGTGCTCAAGCCCTTAGCCAGCTGCAGCTTGGCTGGGGTCTCTCCGTCGCTTCCCACCATGGAACAGGGTTCTGGGTACAGCGGTACATGATTAAGCTCTCCTGCAGAGAGTATAGCTGATCCACCCAAACACTAGCCCAGACTGAGTGAAGGGTGTAAAGGAACAGGTTTATTATGGCCAAGTTGCCTGCCTTTATACACAGTCCCCAGCATGTGGTCTCCATTCAATGCAAGACAAGCCCCTCGACTAAATATCTGTGTCTGGGAGATAATTGCATTAAAGACTGGTAAGCTAATTATCTCCCAGGAACAGAGGGGCAAACATTAAAATATAAAACATAAAAATACCCCAAAACATCATAAAAATTTATAATAACACCACAAATAATACATCCCCAAATAGCCCTGATCTGAGCGCCCAAGTTCTCCAAATAGTGCTCAGATCCATGCAGTGTAGGGGAAACGCTCCCGTGTTAAATTTCTGACAGGCCACACATGTGATCCTATGCCCAATGGTGCTTTGTCCGGTCAACTTTCGGGAGCTCCTGCGTCCGAAATATAGGATGTTCCGACTAGCTCTTAGGTAGTGCTTGTGCTGCTTAGTCTCAGGCACCTTTCCTCCAAAAAGTCTTTTTAAAACCCCGGACCAAGTTGTTCAGGAACTGAACAGTCACCTCATGCCGAGAACAGTTCCATACATTCCATACATTTGCGGCTAAGTCCCGCTGAGGTGACTGGGGTTCCACAAAGTCCTCATATCGTATTTTGTCCCATAACAATCGCAGTTAAGTACCGCTGAGGACAATTCGTGGGTTTCTTTATGCAAACCGCCGCCATGGAGCTAGTGTTTGGTTCCATTTGAATGAAAGGAAAGTGCCGAACCAGGGGCACCCAGGTAAAGCTGCTAATGGCGGCTGGGGAGGTTTAACTCCCAAATAGGGTCTTTGTATATGGCCCATAGTCATTGGGCAGGAGGCTACCTTGCTGGCTCTCCCTGGAGCTTGTGGCATAGTCACGTTTGCCACAGTATTCTACAGTTTGTATTCTTTTAAAGTATTAATCTAAAATCCCTGGATTTAAGAACAAGTAAGTTTTCTATAACATTCACATTTCTCTTGCTCACTACTGAGTGTACAAATAATAATTGCTGTAATCTCCTACTCACTGGAGCCTATGAGTCATTTTCTGAGCCCTACAAAAACGATATATAAACTAAAGCATTGTCTGCAGTTCTAAGCTTGCAGACAGAGCTACGGAGATAAGAATTGGAAACTCCAGTACATGGAGTTCATCCAAAAACTGTCATAAACACAGAATTTCATGAAAGGTCATGACTAATTGAAACAGAAAGTTACACGGCATCGAAGAAACTTAGAACTAATTGTATTTCTAATTAAGTGCTATGTGAATGCAGATTACATTCAAAAGCTCAGTGCACTTGTCTCAAGTCTCTTATATGAAGAATCACCCTTTAACAAACCATCAACATTTTTGACGACAGTGGAAATGTTATCTCGCGTTATAAATTTCCAGATCGAGTCCTTGAAAGCAAATAAAGTTTACCCAGATGTTGTATACCTGAAAATCGTGCGGTGATTGGCTAGGAGATGGTTAAACGTCTGCTTTTAATCGTGATTTATAAAACCAGATGCAGAGCCATTATTGAAATAGGACATCTTTACCTGGGAACTAAAAACCCATAAGCGTGACATCACCATAGGAAAAGCCTGTTTAAGGCTTATTAAAGGACAGTTTCCGATTTTATTATTATAGATGCGAGGCAGTAAACGGTAGTCTGCGCGGTTTTACGAGTGATAGATCACGCCAAACAAACCAATTTTTTTGTGTGCAAGTAAGACGGAACTTACACCATGTAAATGAGGTGGTATGTTTAGATTTTTCAAGTTTTTGAGATCATGCCACGCAGAATGTTACTGTACAAATTAAGGAGTAGTTAAAACCATCTGTATTTGCTTTGAAAATTGGTTCAAGGACAGAAAGTTGTTATAAATGGAACCTTTTCAAATTGTGTGAGAGCTGCAATTGGTTTATATGTGTATCAAAGTGTTTAGATATGTGTTAAGGTTTTAATTTGTTGATGGTACTTTGTGCCTTCTTTTTTGTTCTGTACTTATAGGAGTGGGCGACGTAATTTTGACAAAAAGACAGAAAATAACTGAAATGTGACGAGCACTTTGGTACATTGTACTAATCAGCCACAACTGGAAAAAATGTCACAAAAATGATAATACTGTTATTATAATACTATAAATACTATTATTTTTCTTATTTGCAATTTTACCATTAAAATTTTGAGACAAATGAGTTTATAAAAAAATGGTGAATACAAATATTTATCGAGAATGTATGTGCCAGGTTAAAAGAACTCATTGACAGTATTTTTTCATGCGTTAAAAATATATAAGGTTCTTTGGAACCCCAAAGTAATTAATTAAATGTCCCCATTCCTGCTTTTATTAACCCCTTACATCTCGGATGAAGGTAAGGAGATGACCATTAAACAGATCATCAGCTTAAGTTTCCCAAAGTAATTAATCTAAACCCCTATTAAAATATGATGTGTTTGGTGTAAACCAACCTAAAGAGATTTCACAAGCTGTTAGACCTGCTTTAACCCCTTAAGGACACATGACATGTGTGACATGTCATGATTCTCTTTTATTCCAGAAGTTTGGTCCTTAAGGGTTTAAACCAAACCTATCTACCTGTAAAATTTTCTGAGATTAATGTATATTTATTTGTGTATCAGTAGGTAGTGGGTTTTCTTGCATAGTCCAAATGCCCTGAGCATAGTGCTAACACACCAGGGGACAAAGCTGGGATTGCAGGACAGGACAGTGAAACAAGGACTGTCCCGCCTAAATCAGGACAGTTGGGAGGCCTGCTTTATAGATCAACTATTTGATTTAGAAAGCATGTTAAGGGAATTGTATTATATTGCACACAAAGATCATTGCTACTGACATTGTTTTTATTTAAAAAAAAAAAAAGTGTGAAAATAAATATTTATTTAATGTGAGCATGCTGATACTGGCATTTTAACGGCAAATACGCTGATAATTTATTATTTTTTAATTCACAATTCACATATTTCATTAAAATATCACTAAATTGGTCTTTATTTAACAACCTATTGTGTTTTCCACTAAATATTGTTTCGTAATATTTTGTGGTTTGTTTATGTATCCTGAAGTTTTGGAACAATATTAGAAAAAATTTATGAAAATGTAAATATGGAAAAAGAGTTTTTTTTTTGTTTGTTTTTTTTTTTATTCGAGTGACGCTTGCTGGCAAGAAATTAAGGTAAAATCCACTTTAGATCGCACACCACACTTTGCAACTTTGCAAGAGGGAAAATCAGAATGGGGTAGGCTTTCCTAGAGAGTGTTCCCGGTGAGGCAACTTGTGTCTCTGACAAGGCCCATAATAGAGGGGAGTGTAAGCCTGTGAACAGCCCAACATAGAGGGCCATTCAGAGAATGCTGTCTGCAGGAACTCAAGGAAAACAAAATCAGGAGAGGACCCCGAAAACCGGACAGTTGGGAGGCATGTCCTACACCAAGGCCAAGTTCTACTGGCAACAAAATCTTCCATGACACCACTCTCCATCTCTGTTGTGGGAAGGAAGTCATGGAAGCAAGATTAAAGGAGTACGTGGGCGGCATGTATGGGGTGGCCGTACTGCCATTAGACATCTGTTGCCAGCGTTCTGACGACAGATGCATTCTATGCATAGATTTTATATTAGCAGCCAGGCTGGCTAATGATGCTACAGGAGGTGGACATACACCTTTGCAAGAATAACAAAATAACTCTGTCTGAGCAGCGTTTCTGAATAGCTGCATATACAGACTCAATGGTCCATTACCACTTCAAATTTCTGTTGTGGTCATGGTGCTTGAAGTAACCTTTTAATATAAAAATTGGTACCATTCTGAGAAGATAAATCTCTCCCTATATTTGTTTTTTTGTTTTTTTTTAAAGTGGTTTTGCAGCTGCACAGCTAATTGTTTTATGAATATAACCATGGCACTCACTACTGTTTTGATTTAGACTGTTTATTTTATATTAGCAAGGCTGTGAAGACCATGAGATGTCGCCAGCCAGTCAGATTATGTGATTTGTGGAGTATTTCCCAGCATTCCGCTCTACAAGGACAACTCAATTCAATGCTAAAGGCAATGCCGTTGATAATGAATACTCTCTGTGCCCACGGTAAACCGGAATTAGATACAAATATTTAATTTGTGTCCAAAATATGAATGATCATTTATCCAACAATGAAATGTAGATTGACTGTGACATGAAAAACAAAAAGTAGTATGTAACTTCAGAAAACCATGAATCCTGAGTTGGACAAGCTGGACACCCATGAACAGCACAGGAGATGCAAAATGCAGGACGGATTACACTATATGGTTATATTACACGCAGGATGAATTATATTACAATGCTCAGCGCTTGCTGGCAACTGAAAAAGGTGAATTGTTCTAAATCAGCTGTTGAAGGAAGTTCTTCAATAACTAATTAAAAGCAGATTTCAGAGTACGCATAATTCTGATTCAAAGATTACACATCACTCTTTCTAATTCCCAAAATGTCCAGTGAGCACCAGTGGGAGATATACAGTGCAAGTATACTCCTTGTAGTCTTTGGAAGACAAGTTACACACATGCACAAAGTCATACATATCTACAACTTGGCGCTAGAAATCCGTAGGGCTGTTTTAAAAACCCTTGAACATTTTACATGTCATCAGTACGATACATGTAAGCTGTTAACATTTCATGGCATTTATATTACAGAATAAAGATATACCCGAGATATACCAAAGATGTCATGACTAAGTAATACAGATAATAGAAAGATATATAACTACCAAAATATCAGATTTGTATTGATAACTAATGATAACAATCCAAAAAAGGAATTTTGATTAAGAAAAAAAAAAAATTTGGACCATCAGTTGTTTTTTTAAATACTGTACCCATAATCATATAGGGGTACTGGGTATATCATTCGTATCAAAATTGGGAATTATAGTGTTTGGAATAAGCATGTAATAAACATGATTTATGACCATAACCACTGACAAATGAATAACCAAACTAACCAATGACGAATCAAACAGACCGTATAATATTGTAACTTAGTATCTTAGTATCTATATTTATAGATGTAAATCATGTTGTTTGAAAATCTAGCGATTTTATGGTCCCAGGAAACATATAGCTAAACATCTTCAAAGCCTGTACAACAGAGGACCAAAAAGAGCAATGAAATCATTGGACATTTTACGAGACACTGACATATACCTAATAAACGTTTTTTAAAACACTATAAAACTAGGAAAAAATCTTGCTAGAGGAAAAAATACATTTATTGCTGGACAAACAGATGTAAATAATCTGTGAGCTGTTTTAAAGGGACACTCTATGCACCATAATCACCATCATTTGTTACTGTAGTGGTATGGTACAATGAGGCTCTGGGTGTAATTATTTCCTTTTATTTATTTTTTTTGTCAAGTCGTTTTCAAGCAGTTTGCCAAAAACAGAGGATTCTCAATGCCCAGAGCACTTTCTCTCTCCTAGGAGTTGATAATAAGAAAATTGTATTGCCTAATGATTTGTCCAAAATCTTTATACAGAGTGAAATATGGCTCTGCCAATCACTTTCCTGCTTTTCTGCCCTGAAGTATTGTCATAGGCAGTTTATACATAAAATATTTCTAGAATGAACCTGAAATATTTATTTAATAAAAATGTATCCATTGGTCTATTATGACAACGTTCCTCGATAAAACTCACCTGTTTCCTACATAAGACACCTAAGTAAGTAATTGGCATTGGCATGACATTGGTATAAACGTTTTATTCTATCAGTGAAACATCCCTGGCATGGTGGCTCTGCTTAGGCACGTTGCAGTTTGCCACTAAAAGACAAGACCAGAGTGTTTCAGACTTTTGGCCTATTATCTGTGGAGGTGGCCATATCATGGATGGCTGCTTCCTGTACCTTTTACAAATCCTAAGGATCCTTAAAGGAACTCTATAGGCACCCAAACCCCATCGTCTCAATGAAATGGTCTTGGTGCCCTGTCCCCATCTGTTTAACCCAGCAACTGAATACATTGCTGTTCTGCAGGAATGTCAATATTTCCAATACAGGGTTACCACGCCTCGAGTGGCTGTTATAGCTCAAATGATGATCTCTTGATGATCTCAGCCAAGGAGGCAGCGCACCTGCACGGAGACCAGTGCACCGCAGAATGTAAGCTAAGTAGAATTTACAATTTAAACTCCTGCAAGGGGGATGAACACCTACATAGGTAGAGGAACACTGGAGCATTAGGAATATATGTTTTTATTCCTAGCACTATAGTGTTCCTTTAATCAGCAAAGTAGAAAGCAAGGCAAAATCTAAGAACAAAAAAGGGAGACATGTTTTATTGAAAAACATGTTCACCTGCACCACTCTCTGGGCTTGGAGCCTTGTCTTTGGTTGATATGGGACACAGGTGCATACCCATATAAAGAGATGTACACATTGCATACAAAACTACCAGGGAATGTCTCAAATAAGACATACTCCCTGGCAGCACGGGGATAAATACAACCGCACAACAGCGACAAAAGGGTGAAATAAAGATCTGGGGTCAGGGAAAAGTGGTGTCTGAACCATCAAACGATCTAGCCGTCAGCCCAAGAATGTTCCACCTGCCTGACTCAACTAACTCTGTTATCGCAATGTTACATAGCCTGGCTTGCTCCTAAAACAGAGGCACATTATAACTGAATATTCTTAGAATAATTCTCACTGATTATCGTTATTGTAAAAATCATGCTGGTCAGGAAACAAATACCGAGGGCCCATTGTTCTTCCTACACGTAGCTGGATGTTTTTCTGTAGAGTTTGTTTGTTGCTTTTACTTTGTTTTGGGGGTTTTTTGTACATACTTTTCATCACAGTAAGCACTAGTTTTCTAGGTTCACTGTTGATGAATTAGTATTTAACACTAATCCCATGTAAATCCGCTACACAGGATTCCCGCACCCTTTTAGTGTGCAGCTCAGATTCTTTGGTATTTGTGTAACTCGGTTACTGATACATCTTTTACAGTACCTTGTATTTACTGCAAGAATACGGTCATTATGATTTAACTACTAGGAGAATAGGGTCATTATAAGGAAGTAAAACGATATGATGTTATGGTTCTCATTTCATAGTAGCAAATTATCTACTAAAGTGAGAATTCAAGGTGAATTGAAATAGAATTTCAAATGTAAGGTCAAATTAGCCAACCTGGGAAAACTCTATAAGTCAGCTATATTTTTCGTTACAGCCACTCTGGCCTTAAATTTGAAATTCTCTTTGAATTCTCTCTTTAGTAAATAGCTCTGTATATAGGAGTATGACATCATGCTAGGGTCATTTCTGCTTATATGACAAGTCCGGTAAAGGCAGACAGCACACACACACAAAAGGAGAGGTGGCCCTTATAATAATGAGGAACCTCTCATAGATCACTAATTTGATGCAACGCACATCAGATGCTCACCCAACGAGGTCCCATTCACTATCCTGTCAATCACACCCATTAGTTGGGTCACTTCAGGACTCCAAAACAGTAACCTAGACCAACACTTCCAGGTAAGGGAACCTACTGAATGTACACATTATATCTCACAGAGTATTGGCCCATTTTCTCTATCTATGCCATACATTCCCCGGCCTGGGTCAGGCTTATAGCCCATGGAAGGAGCCCTGGTAAGGGAGTGACCCCGCAAATGCTCCCTGAATAGGAGCCTGTAACAACCCACGACTCTAAACCAACTTCTACCTAATTACATGTTACTCGTATATGTAAAATATTATACCTGTATAAACAGACAGTGCACGGTGTTACTATGTCATGATTTCTCTTATTATGTTATGATTACTTTTATTCTTTCTGTACCTCCTATCAAGTCAAAATAAAGAATTTTGTAAATAAAAAAATAAAACATAGGAGAGGTGGTCTCATGTTCTAAGTCATATACCAATTTTAAGGAATATAGACCTCAATTTAATAAGCTTTTCAAATGATTCAATACTGATGCGAAGGTCATCTAATGTGCCACCAACTGCATGTCAAAATAAAAATTTACACAATTAATAGAATTATCATGAAGGGATGGTTCTCCTTTAAATAATTGTTTCAAATCAGCACTTTTTGCCTTTAATTTGCAGTTTTCAGTTGACTGACAATCTGGACTTAGTGAATCAACAATTCTCCAATTCTAAAACTACAGAAGTCTATTCGAGTACTGGTCACCATTGGTTATAGACGAGATTGCATGTCCAAGTCTGATGTTCTGCACCACATGCCAAGTAGCACTTCGGAAGCTTTTGCCCTCCTAGGTAAATGCATTAAGAATGTCACAACACTGCTCCTGTAAAACAATAATTGGCAAACAGAGATCAGTGAAGAATTAACTTCAAAGCTTTTCCACTGTGGAGCTTTCAGCAACTAGAAGCAGACACACATCACAGGAATTCATTAAATGTGAACCTCCACGCATGCCAAGAATATTGCAGTAAAATATAATAAGAATTTTTGGGGAAAAAGATCTTTTCAACAAAAAGGGAAAAATAAGAATTAAATCTAGTTCCATGCAAATTTCTTAACAAAAAAAGAATTAAACTGCACAGAAACTTTATTATAGACAATATATTCTGTGTGTATTTGTGTGTGTATATAAATAAATATATATATATATATATATATATATATATATTAAACTTGTGCATTCAGATACCGCAAAATTGCGACTTGGCTAAATTTTGGATGATCCCTGTTCATAGAAACAGAATGTGACGGCAGATAAGAACCAGTCGGCGCATCTAGTCTGCCCAATTTTCTAAATACTTTCATTAGTCCCTAGCCTTATCTTATAGTTAGGATAGCCTTATGCCTATCCCACGCATGCTTAAACTCCTTTACTGTGTTAACCTCTACCACTTCAGCTGGAAGACTATTTCATGCATCCACTACCCTCTCGGTAAAGTAATACTCCCTGAAATTATTTTTAAACCTTTAGAAGATTGATGGGAAAAAAATATGATTGATGGCTAGAGGACAGCCAATAAATTAGAAGTGATCAACAGAGGGAAAAAAGAAAGACCAGTAAAAAAAGTAAACTATATTAATGTTATTTTTATATTGTATAATTAATCAATATATATAATATATAGATTTTTTTTTTTTTTACTCCCTCTCTTCTTTTCCCCTCTATTTCTTGCTGGTTACTGGTAAATCTGTTTGTTATTGCTCAAAAGGATTTCTCTTATTTCCCAAATGGTGGGGAAGTGCACCTATCGGTGAACAAAGTTTTCTCAGGACCTTTTGCAGGACTGCATTATATACTAGGGTCAAAAAACATTTGCCGCACACACTCCTGGGAGAAGAGGTTGGACACTCCAAATTCCCCTCTAGTGAAATCAGGCCACCCCTAACTGTACAGTAATCTCCAAGTATGAAACAGCAGTTTGTAGTTAAACACTCCTGAGACAATCAGAGCAGGATTAACCATAAGGTGACACTAGGCAGTGGCCCTTTTTACCATCCATATGTAAAGAATGAAGTGAGTCCCAAACTAGAAACCTGCCTAGTGCCCAATGGAATTTTAAACCTTCTCTGGAGATAATATATCCATCTTCTGCCGGAGGAACATGAGGAAGAAGATCACTTCCTTGAGGAGCCAACTTCATGTCCACATATTTTATCTATCAATATAGCTGTTTTTGTGTCGCTCATCACTCCTTGCAGAATGAGGACTATAATCTTGAGATTGACCATATTTACAATACCCATGTCACAGTGGCATAGCTAGAGCTTTGCCACCCCTATCTCGACCCACGTCATGTCTGGTACAGCCATGTCACGTCTGGTGATGCGGCATCAGCCTAGGCCTATGCTGCACATGGGTGGTGAGACCTCTTATGGTGTTCTGTCAGAAGTCCAGAGTCCAGATCCCATCAGAAATTTTGACGTGTGTCTTGTCAGGTGCAGCCACAGACGTGACGCAGATGCCCTGGACACGATGTGGGTCAAGATTTCTGATGGGTTATGGTTTCTCATTTCAGAGTAGCAAAATACTATCAGGATTATTTACTAAAGTGAGATTTCAAAGTCAATTTCAAATTTAAGGTCAAATTAGCCAAACTGGAAAAAAAAACTCTATGCCAGCTATGTTTTTCCTTTCAGGCACTCAGAACTCTGACATAACACTGGATGGAGGTAATGGGGGAGCTCAGCCATGTTACATGAATTGAAATCACTTGGACATTACACCCCTCGGGCCGGTGTACCTTAATGCAGCCATCTGTTCCACCTTATGGTAGTGCCGGCCCTGTGTCTCACCATGTCAGTTCATGTAGTGGGTGAGCTCCAGCCCACCGGCTCAAGTGCCCCCCAAAAAAGCTCTGCCTGGGGTGGACCTCTCTCCCATTCCCACTATCTACTCCACTGCCATCTAAATTACATATAAATAATTATGTCATGGCAAATTATTACTAACACTGCAAAATATTCATGATGCACTGGGTTCCCCATAAGAATGGTACGAGCAACCTGAGCATGTGCCGTTTGTCTATTTATCTGTCCAGGCGTTGGCATCAGTGCAATTCAACGGCTGCACTTTGCATGGTCAAGTAGTTTACATATTTGTTTACAGGGAAAATTTAGGGGGAAAAATTGTCACAAATCCTGTGAAGATCTTCACTACAAAATTCTCTAGCGTTTGAATGTCAGTAAAAAGTCTGCCGGGAGAGCATCATTAAATACATAGGAAAATGAGATCTGTTTCTGTTGCAAAGAAAATTTGGCTGAAAATATGACACATATCTATCCTGTTCAACTTCATCAAATTAGCTGTATTTTTTTTTTTTACTAACAATTAAGTAAAAAAATAAAAATCACTGAAACAGCATTTGCCTAAGGGCTGGGTGTGGGACTTACAGCAGACTAAGACTAAAGACATTGATGCAGCAAACAAAAATCGGCTTTACAGTTCCAAAATAAGAGCAAAACAAACAGTTTATTTTCATTTAAATACAAACTTATTCCTTGACCACACAAATGAGAAAAGAATCACACAAACAGAACGGCAGTAACCCGGGGAGTTTCGGACAAGACTAAGTCTAGAGGACTTAGTGGAACACTTTAGTGTTAGGAATACAAAGATGTCTCTGTGAAATGACTTTATTAAATATTTCACTGAAATTCCAACTCAGTCAAAAGATATACTGAGACAAAGTAGGGACTACATTGTCTCAGTATTGATCCTATGCCTGACACTCATTGAGCTACCGCCGTCAAGAAGTGTCAATCCCCCATCCATCTGGCTCTGTCTGAGGAGGATCCCACAGTCTCCTCCATAGACCTCAATGCTGTACTGTTGCACATTCGCTACTGGAGCTGAAGCGATCTAGTCAAAGCATTGCTGTTATAGCCCAATTTTTACAGTTCACATTTAATTAGCTAAGGTTCTGAAAATGTTTTCTTTTTTTAAATCTTTTTTTTATAGGCTGTATTGTCCAGATTAAATTGTTTATTATATAATTTCTATAGCATGTTCCTCTAACACAGGGGTTCTCAAACTCCGGCCCCCCAGATGTTGCTGAACTACAACTCCCATGATTCTTTGAATTACATAGATAGCCAGAGAATCATGGGAGATGTAGTTCAGCAACATCTGTGGGGCCGGAGTTTGAGGACCCCTGCTCTAACACAACTAGCAGTAAAATTCTTGAAAAAAGACAAACTTGGCGGTGCAAGGTTTAATGAATGTGGCGATTGGCTAGTTCTCACTAGTCAGCTGCAACAGTCTCTAGCCCAGAACTGAATTAGCACATAGTTCATCTTTATATCTGACTCCTGATTCCTTTAGTGAATATTCAAATTGCAAATTCTGGAATTAACCTGGAATTGTGAGCCTCAGAGACCCACCTGGAGAATAGTAAATAGCCCCTTACATATTGAAATTGTTTTTTTTTTGTCAAAATACTGTTTACAGGTCATTGTTTAACATTCCCCCTAGACGAACTGACAGTCAGCTTTTGATAGACCTCTCTGAGTGAAACATTTCCTTGTGTCAAGGAGCTATACCAATCTTGAAATGAATCTGGAGTTTGTCATTTTACATTAAAAATTAATTAAACCAGTGTTACATTTGCATAACATGGATGGGTTAATAAAGCTTGCTTTGTGTCCATGGACTCAATTCAAAACACATTTACGCTATCTGAAGAACATTCAACTTGGAAACAAAATTCTACACATTTTAATGTTTACTGTATAATTGCCCCAAAAATTGAAGTCTTAGTCCTTTGTGCTATCTTCTTAACTTAGAAACTGACAGAATATTTGCTATGCTATTATTATTTAAAGGGACCCCCCAGTGCCATGAAAGCAATCCGGTTGCTGAAGAGGTGAAAATCCCTTCAGTCACTTACCTGAGACCCTCGCCGATGTCCCTCGGCGGTGGTTTCTGCTCGCCACCGGTCCTCCTCTTCCTTACGTCAGCTGGTGGGTGAGACTGATCACGCCCGCTGGCTGAGGAGACCTAATGCGCATGCGCATTAGAGCTCTACTTAGGAAAGCATTGAAAATGCTTTTCAATGCTTTCCTTTAAGCTCATTATTTTGATTTTAAAATATAAATAGTTTCCTTTTTATCTTAAATTTTTTCTATAGCTCTAAAATAAAAAATAGATGAGACATAGTATCAATGAAAATTCTTTTTAGAACATTAAAAGAACACAATAGTGTTGGGAATTCCAACGTGCATTCCTGACACGATCGTTTTAAAAGCTCCGTTTAGGTGGCTGGGATCCCTCTCCTTACTTTAGTGTTAAACTAACCTTTTTTTCTAGCGCAGCACCAGTCTCATTGTGGCTGAGATCATCAAACAAAAAATAAGCATTAAAGTAAAAAAGATATATACCTTAAAGATTCCTAACGCAATCACTGTTTAGTGAATCTGTCTACAACTACAAGCAGATCCCTCCCACACAGTGCCAAAACGTGAGCTCCAGTTGAGTGCCCCTTATTTTTCCTTTTAAGTGCGATCCCAGCATGCACCTGCTTGCTGGCTTTCCCAGCAGCCACTGCGGCTTCAAATCACTGCAGAGTTGACTCAAGGTGCTCTTTACATCACTAGGTATGCTATCGTGCAAAGTTAGGATGAATCTTAGGGTGAACCTTTAGCAACGTGTTTTTTTTTTTTTTAAATTTAAATTTGTGAGTGCACTTTGCATATTTTTATTGCAAAATCTAAATAATCCATTCGAAATTGAGGTCATTTTAATCCTGAATTTTCTCTTTAAGCACTGACAAACATGTAAAAAGGAAATCGACACTCGGACAACTTTTCAAGCCTCTGCAAGTGAACAATGTCGAATTTTGCTCTTCACTTCTGTCCTTTTATACGGCTCTAATGCAGGGTCGAGAACCTTACACTAATGTCTGACTTTCTAACAAGCAAAGTGGCTGCTTAGCCAGTCTGAACAGTACTAAAGTAATCCAATCCGTACCCCTGGGCAAATATTTACGAGTACATCTGGCTTTGCTTTTCCTACCATTTTCCAGCTACATTTGTTTTCTTTTTATTAAATTTCCCTTCTGCATTTCTAATGTCAACAAATGCTTTTATCATAGATAATAACTTCCTTTCACAAAAAAGAAAAACATTGTACCATCCTACGTGCGTTTCAAAGTTACAATTATGAACAAACGCCACATATGAATATTTGAGCGTGTTAAAGACGGCGGAACCAAATATTGCTGTTTTAGGTTACAAAAAGTAGTTTTCGGCATTTTTATAAGCCTTATTGACCTGTTATAGTTAAGATTTTCATATCATTTCATTTACCTCCAGAAATTTTATTAAGTTTTATTTTTTCAAGGAGCATAATGTTTTTTTATGAAGTCAGGGTTCTTGTTTAAGACACATCGGCCTGCATTAAATGTTCTTGTGCCTTGTGTAAATCTTGTTTTCACTTACGCATATTTACGGTCCTGACTTCATCTAAAGCTATCAACTTCCGTAATAAGTCAATAGAGAATAATAACCTCACATATAAAGCCCAAATTTTCTGTACATGTCTCTGAAAGAATGGCGATCATGTAAAGATTACTTTCTGCAAACATATATTAAGGCATCTAGATGCTGTGACTTTAAAGGGACACTCCAGACCCCTAGAGCACTTTAGGTTACTGAAAAGCTTTATGTGTGAAGAGTGTGTCCTCTTTATTTCATTTTGGAAAAAGTGCAGATTTCAATAGAAATTGACACTTTTAAAAATTAACCCGCTAACTTTCCCCCTGGATTTCAATCAGACAACTGAGTCTTTTACTTCCTGGTTTGGTTAGCTCAGTGGAACTAAACTCAAGTGCCAGCAACTGCTCGGATCACGTGCCATGCAAAGACTTGTTGGACAGCCACAGAAAGTCTGGGTGGGGAAAGAATTTAGCAAAGCCTTCAAACAAGAGAACTGCAGGTTTTGCAAGCTAAACTAATCACATTCATGCCCAGCTCTGGCCATTTTGCTATCCCATATTGGTTCACTTTTTGCTGGTTTCAATAAAATATGTGCATGTTGCACCGGTTGTCATTGTGATCCTAATTGACTGTGGGCAATAACGTCATTTTTTTGGACTTTGACGACCAAATTAGGACTGTTGGCATTCATAGGAAAATGTAAAAATGTTAAAATAATGTATTACTTTTTCTTAGTGGAATGTTCATATGCTGCAATTATGAGCCCTTTCTTTCTTTTCCAATCACTTGAAGTCAATTTCAAAAAATCTTTAAAATACCATATATTTTATTTAAAGATCAATAAAGCCTTAGAATAATAGAACCATCTATTAATTTATACTGGAACTTTATTAAATCCATTGTTAGGACCTTTTTGTATTGTATATAATTATATAATAATAGGTTTCTGTGGTTCAGCATATGGCAACATTACGGTAAAGTTCCAAGACCAAGTGTTAAAATTCAAGGTATACGGAACCAAAATTAATTTATTTCAATGTGTATACATTTATTTGTAGATGCAACTCCTAGATTGTAAGCTCATTTGAACAAGGCCTTTTTCAGTTCTTTTCAACATTATTGTTGTTTGTTGTTCACGTGCTTTCAAATACTTCCTGATTAATTATAATGTAGAAGTTACATTTCAGAAATTTGTTTGCCTGACTAACTACTTTGAATATTGGAAATCTCAATGATATCTGAGCTCCATACATCCTAACAAGCACCCAAAGTAGATGTGTAATATTTGTTTTTAATTTAAACTCTCCACCCTTCTCAAGAGCCAATATTGTGGATTCTTCCTGATTGGAATATATATTATATGGAATCCATCAACAGCCCCAGTTATCGAAGATCTCTATTATTTTTTGAAGAGAGGCTATATTGTAGTAAGACATTATTACACAATTATGTTTACTATTATCCAAGATGTACATATATCTTTCTTTTTTTACCCTTACATATGCAAAAACTCAATAAACTACGACTTTGAGAAGATCAGCCGCTTGAGAGTTCTGCCCGTTGTTTCTAGGGCGTCAACAGTGGTGTTACTGTCTCTTTAACTTGGATAATGACTCATTGCACCTGACACTTGATGAATAACGTATCATTTACATGTAACTAGAATTGTCTAGGTAAAGTGCCAAGGTCGTTAGAAAAATCAAACCTTCAATCCCAAATACTAAGTAGAAGATGACATCATTTTAAATTGGCTGAAATCCTTTGAAAATTATTTATTTTCTATGCTTCATGTACTTTTTGCTCAACAAAACAGCATAATTCCTCTGCATATGTCATATTTTCTCCAAAATGTCATATATGTCTCATCTGTGAAATACAGTTTCCTGATTGTCTGGTTTTTACTAGTGTGCCAGTGATGACCGCTTGTTGACATGGATAATCATTGGATCCCGGCTTAAATCCAGGCAATCAGATTTTTCATGTGGTTAAGAGGATGGGATTTGATTGGAAGGAGGATTCTACTTAACATCTGTATCCTTTAAGTATCCTGCTTTAGCTAAACCTAAAGGAAATAATAATGCTTAATGTGAGTGGTATGTAAAGTTCCCCTACTTTATTATTTTAGGTATTCAATCATTCTGAATTGCTCCAGTTAATGAAGTCAACTATTTGCCGTTGTTAAAGAGGTTAACATCAAAATGGGTTAAGACCATTCCATCTGTCCATCCCTTCTGTTATGAAGAGTATCATACGGGGCGTCTAATGAACTAGCAGTTGGCATCCCTTTACGTGCCAACACTTTCTCTGACATCGGAAAGGTGTTCCTTGCAGCACCAGTATCAAATTATGCAGGATGTATCTTTAAAGAACATACCTTAACACAGAGGGTTTGAAAAAAACACTATTTGGAGTTCAGATTTGAAAGACGGAGTTTGATCGGAACACCACTAAAATTACATTAAAAAACCACCTATCGAGATATGGTAATTGTATAACAAACTTTAATTTTCTCCTCTTGTTCCTGACTCCTTAACTAGAACCCACCATTCTCCTGTCCTTATCTCTCTTTTCTTATCTACCATTCTAGCTGTTCTTCACAGGCCACTCAGCTCCTAATTACTCACACTCACTCCTCCCATCACTCACAGTGTGAGAATTCAAAGTGGATTCAAAGTGAATTGAAAATGTAAGGCCAGAGTAGCTGAATGGAAAGCATAGCTGACTAAGATAATTTTTTTCCATTTGGCTATTTTGAGCTTACATTTGAAATCCACCGCCAATTTTCAATTTATTAAATAATACCGTCAGGCTCATTTGGTTGTGCATTCTCTCCCATCACACTCGCTAACTCATTCACATATTCACTCTGTTGGAAAAAATAGATAAACATCTGATGTTTACAAAAAAAATTTGTTTGTAAACTTGTATTTGGGTTAATTTGTGATCGCCTCTTAGCGCCTTTACTATACCTAAAAAATGTGCTCTTTCCTCCTCTCCTTTCTTTCCAATAAGCTAAGTTCCTAGGTTCTATGATTAAACAATGACCCTCAGAAGCAATGTGTAACTGCCGTACCTGCATTTTTATACTTTCTTTCAGTGTTTGCTGGTGATATATGATTGAATTGATTGTTGCTCTTTAATATGAAACAAGTGCTTTGTGCAGGGCTGGATTAAGATCCGGTGGGCCTGGTGCTGACAATTATGATGAGCCTAAATACAGAATTTTATCTACAGAAAACACTAAAACAATTATACACCCCCCAAGTTTCATGTATCTGGTGAAGGTGGCGCCGGAGGGAAACTCACAGGATGTATTTATAAGAATATACATATTCTATGCCAATCTTTCTTTAATTTCTCAACCAAATCCATACCTCCCCCCACTAACATCAGTGTCTTGTGAAGTGGGACATCAGGGGGCAGGTAAAATGGACCAGTGACATGAATAACGTCACTGGCAACTTCCAAAGAGATAGACACAGTACACGCTCACACAGGCCAGCCAACAAGGGCGGACTATGTAGACAGAGATGCTTCAGTACTTGAGTTTGGTGTGAATGCATCTAAAGAAGAGCTTGCTCTACACTTTCTAGGGACAGTTCCCTGGTGTCCCCCAGCACGCAAATGTCTATTCCTCTCCTTCTCTTCTTACTAGCAGACAGGAGATCCAGGAATGCAGTCTGAGACAGAGAAAAAGGTAGTAAATGAAGCAGAAAAAAATTAATCAATGGTTCTATTCCAGGGCCTGGAGCTACAGCTCCGTCAGCCCTTATGTTAATCCGGCCCTGGCTGTGTGACTGTTTTCTCTTCATGTCACCAGTTCACATGCCAAGCATAATTTATGCTACAGGTGACTAGATACATTAGTTTAACAAATCACAAGCCATGCTAGTAAATTGTATAAAATATATTTTGTTTTTTGTTTTTTTGTTTTTTTCTGGAAACTAGTAAAATGATTGCTTTATTTTCAGCGTGATTTTTTTCTTCAAACATTTTAAGATGTTTTGTCAACCCACCAAACTTTACTCTTTAGAGAACATGTCCAAAAGAGTTAATGACCCTTAAATTACAAGTATATCTGGATAGTTACATTCCCTCGTGGCAGTTAATAGATGTAGCAATTCTTTTTCAAGCAATTTCAAGTCAAGAGAATGCAGTTATGAAGTGGTACAAAGTATTTATACATTCACTTGGAATGAATTTGGAGGATTATTTAAGCAACAGAATGTTAGTACTGATCCAGCCCAAAACTAATAAAGGATGATGAAATTCTCTTCTTTAGCTATCCATAAGCTCCAGTTTCAATAGCTTTTAATGACATCATGCATCATGCCATGCCATCAATTGGTCCAACTTTCTAGGCCACGGCTGATGAGAGAGCTACTATTTGGCAAGCGATATTGGAGAAAGATTGGTGCTGGCACAGTTAAGCAGTGTATGTTCAGTAGACAGCCTGACTTCAGCCCATAGTGACAGGCAAGCCTCTGTACAGATATGATGTCATCCAATTCTATGAGTCACTTGGGCAATGAATTAGGGAGGTGTTGTCACTTAAATCTGTTCTGTCACTTTTCACGCACACATACTAATAATAACTTTCTTATGAGGAATGCCATCTCTGCTCATCAAAACTCCACCGCGTGAGTAATTTCGGTTTGTCTAACCAGGCTGATGGTAGCCCCTCGGGTTCTCAATGATAAATCTTGTTTCTCAAAAATGTTTTAAGATTCTTAACCCCTTAAGGATGGAGCCAAATGTACACGTTGTGAACGAAACAAAATGTAAACAAAACCTGGCATTTGCGCTACATGTCTGTCCAATCGTAATTCACCTATTTCATATTAAATGCACCCACCCTTATTATATATCATTTTATTCAGGGGAAACAGGGCTTTCATTTAATATCAAATATTTAGCTATGAAACATAACTTAATATGAAAAAAATGGGAGAAAATAAGATTTATTTTTATTTTTTTTAGTTCTACATGACATTTTAACGGTCAATGTCATAATACTGTTTGTTTTTACTGCAATAAAATACACATATTTGTATTCAGCAAAGTCTCACGTGTAAAACAGTACCCCCTATGTACAGGTTTTATGGCGTTTTGGGAAGATACAGGGTCAAATATAGCACGTTACATTTGAAATTGAAATTCAACAGATTGGTTACATTGCCTTTGGGACTTTATAGTAGTCCAGGAATGAAATTTACACCCATAATGGCATACCATTTGCAATAGAAGACAACCCAAGGTATTGCAAATGGGGTATATACAGTCTTTTTTAGTAGCCATTTGGTCACAAACACTGGCCAAAGTTAGCATTAGTATTTGTTTGTGTGTGAAAAATGCAAAAAACACCAATTTTGGCCAGTGTTTGTGACTAAGTGGCTACTAAAAAAGACTGGACATACCCCGTTTGCAATACTTTGGGTTGTCTACTATTGCAAATGGTATGCCATCATAGGGGTAATTTTCATTCTTGGGCTACCATAGGGTCTCAAAGGCAACGTACCCAATCTGGCAAATTTTAATGTGAAAAAAATGAAACACAAGCCTTATATTTGACGCTGTAACTTTTGAAAACACCATAAAACCTGTACATGAGGGGTACTGTTGTACTCGGGAGACTTCGCTGAACACAAATATTTGTGTTTCAAAACAGTAAAAAGTATCGCAGCAATAATATCGTCCATGTAAGTGCTGTTTGTGCGTGAAAAAAACCTGTCACTTTTACTGGTGATATCATCGTTGTAATACCTTTTACTGTTTTGAAACACTAATATTTGTGTTCAGCGAAGTCCCCCGAGTAGAACATGTACAGGTTTTATGGTGTCTTGTAAAGTTATAGGGTTAAATATAGTGCTAGCAAATTAAATTCCCTTTACTTTCGGCATGGGTTGAAAGGCAGGTCCCGCTAATTGTAATTAATTAATATACCCAATTATGTAAAAATATTACATAAATATATATGTAGAATATATATATATAATTTTTTAAAAATATTTTTAATTATATATAGGTATATGTATAGTGATATATACATATATATTTATGTATATAAATATATATATTATTTTGTTCTACGTGTATTTTGATATAAATATATATATATATATTAATATCACAATACAGTTAGAACAAAATAACA
Source organism: Pelobates cultripes (assembly GCA_933207985.1). NCBI lineage: Eukaryota > Metazoa > Chordata > Amphibia > Anura > Pelobatidae > Pelobates > Pelobates cultripes. Next base: position 30,236,491 of record OW240915.1, read on the forward strand.
CACATCTATATATTTTTTAATTATTTTTTATTATTTTATTTTATTTTTTAACATATTTACATATTAATTTTTTTTATATTATATATAAATATATATATAACAATAATTATATATATATTTAATAAGTATCAGTCTACGTGTAATTTGATATTAATATATATATATATATATATATAATTATATATATATTAATAGTAAAATACACCTAGACAGTGTACGTGTGTGTATGTATATGTGTGTATATATACTTAGATCATATATATATTATTTTTTTTACACTATTTAATTTATTTTAATTTTATTTCTAGCCAGCAGGGGGACCACCTGTCATTACAGGCAGCCCCCCTGCTGGCAATGCTGCAGCCAGCTATCATGGCCATGTGATTGTGAGGTCCTCGCAAGGACCTCACTCTCACATGGCCAGTGGGGGCTGCAGGAGGAAGATCTGCTGCGGGGGGGCTCCCTGGGAGTCCCCCCAACCGCGATCGCCAGTGTGGGATCGCCGGCGACCGGGTAAGTACAGAAAGACCGGAGGGCGTACTATTACGCCCAGTGGTTAATGCATGTGTTATTATTATTTATTAAAGTTTTTTGGACTGAAATATTATGAAGGTTTTTTAAAATAAAATATTGTAAAGAAAGATATTTTGGAATTAAACTTTGGATGCGTTATACAAAGGTGTATAGCGTTATATACACCTTCAAAAGAAAAGAATCAGGGCAGTACTAGAAAACTCTCCATAATGCGACACGTCACGCTAAAGTGCGACTCAAATTTCTATGTATTATTTAGATTAAATAAATAAATAAGTTTACTGCACAATTGGACGACTAGGAAGTAGTTGACAGTCAATAATTTCCTATCCATTTTCAGTTACAATGATGGCTACATCCAAAAGAAATCTCTGTTCAGTGAAGGTTTATGGGATACATATGGGAAGCAGCCCCCCTGATCAGAAAATATGCTTGCCCATAAATCTATTCATACTGGAAGTTTGAGATATATAATCCGATAGTGCTCTCAATAGTGTTCATGTCCATGAAACTATAAAGCCATTCCCCCGCAACATCCTCTTTAGTGTTAAGCAATGAAGCACTAAACATATTTGTGGATTTGTTCCTCTGTTACTATGTACACGTACCCTGTTATCGAACCCTCATTATAAAGCTTGAAACAGGTTAAGGGCCCAGAATAGATGCTGCAAGCCGATGGAGCAGGCTTTGCTGTGACGGAGATGAGTAGAACTATAAGAAATGGGAGACGATGTCCTTGTAAGATCTCCAGTTGATTAATTCCAAAGAAACCATCCCAAATAAAAAAGAGAAGATGGATTGTACTTATTCAAAGAACAACAGGATGCTTAACTGAGCAAGGGTCTGCACATCCCAAACTTATGTGCCTATAGCAAATGTTTATATTGCCAGCGTCTTGCGCCTGGATGTTGTGTGAGGGTGGGTCTTCTCCTGGGTCTTCTGCAGTGTCTAATATTTAGAAACTCGTGTTGCGAGTACTTGTTGTGGGTGATCCTTTTTATCTAGTGTATTATCATTACATTGAGCATAAAATTGTATCTATACATTGTGCTAGCAGTTTTGCTAGCAAATGTATAGATTAGGAGAAAAGCATATTTAAAATGTTTTTATCTCCCAGCTGTCCATCATTGCCTCGGCGTCCATATATACCAAACAGCATTAAGGTGGAAAAGTGATACTGATAGTATTGGTAGATATGCTCATAGGTTCCAGTTGTGAAACAATACAAGGATATAAAAGGAATGCTTACAGCTAACTTCAAAATGAAAGACCTTGGACAAATCAAACATTTCCTATTCCTTGACTTAGAACAAAGTGATTGCCCAGTAAAGGTGAACCAAAAGAGGTAAATATCAAAGATTCTGGAGAACTTTGGCATGACAGATGTAAGCCCAGATAACACCATGTGAACAAAGGCTCGATCGTGATGGTCATAATAATCCTGTTGATACAAAGTACTATCGAGAAATAATTGGCAGCTTACTGTACTCCTGGCCAGCACAAGGTTGGATTTAAGCTGGGCAATCAGTAAACTATCACAATGCTTGTCAGAACCAACAAAACAATATTTAGTCACAGTAAAAATGTGATGAGATACTTAAAACATACAACAAACTGTTGCCCCAACTTTTCCCCTTGAGTGTGGAGCTGTGAAGTGCAAAACATGTGTGCGGTGTTATTCCTCTGTTACTGTGTGAGTTTGACTGGTTATCCTGCCATCAGTATGCAGATTGCAACATGGGAAATCACATAGAGGCCACTGGTTCTTTGGGCATACTCTATACTCGTTTTTGAACCGAAAGGAACGATTTTTAGGTCGAATAAAGAGAATTATTTTCTCTTTCACATTTCACATTTTCCAAATGTGTTCATAAGCATATGTCTGTAGCAAAAAATCGCCTGGGAGCTTCATAGACGGTAGATTGTTATGGTACTTTAGGAAACCTTCAAAGAAGTGACTGCTCTAGTACGTGGGGCAGGATAAACTAAATAATGTGATATTCTGTTATAAGCTGCACAACCACCAAGTTAACTATTATATTCGCATTAGTTGGACTAGTGCAATAGGTTTCATCACCCAATATAAGGTTCATAAGGTAGTTAGTGGAAGTTAGTGGTTGCATGGCAGCTGGATTTATTTATTATGATCTTACGCAAATGGTGGCAAAATAAGTACATTCAAAATTGTGAAATGAACCACAGGAATCACCATGATTTAATTTACAACAATTTTGGGTCATATTGTAGACTCTTATGTTCTTTGGTTGAATAGCAAACATGTCAAACTCAAATGCTATCACGGGTCAAATGAACAAGGTTTAACTCATTGTGGGCCGCAAACCCCCTCCCCCCACCCCCCCCCCAGTTTTTATAGAAACTTAGATTTGTTTAGAAAAGTTCAGCAGACAAAAAGTTGCCTAAGTGACACTGGACGTCCTCACGCTTGTAGGGCTTCAAAATAAACAAAGAGCAAATTTATTTTAAGGAGATGTGCATTTGCATATATCCAATGTTTCAGTCCAACTACCTTGACGTATTAAGAAAGGTTTGGTAATGGGACTGAAATGGTGAATGTATGGTGTTGCACAGCTGCCCACAAATCCAATACATTGCCTCCAAATCCACTGCCCCCCTCCCTCCACTCTAATACACTGCCCCTCCACTCTAATTGAATACACTGCCCTCCCTCCCCCAATTTTATACACTGCCCCCTCCCCCAATTTTATACACTCCCCCTTTTCCCTCCCCCTGTTTAATACACTACCTACCACCCAATTTAATACACTTCCCCCCTCTCTCCCACAATTGAATACACTGCCTCCTCCCACAATTTAACACACTGCCCCCTCTATCATCACTCTAATACACTGGCCCCTCCTTCCCCCAATTTGATACACTACCCTCCCCACAGTTTAACACACTGCCCCTCCCACCACTCTAATACACTTCCCCACTCCATCCCCCAATTTAATACACTGGCCCCCTCCCACCGTCAAATTAATACACTACCCCACTCCCCAATTTAACACACTACAGAGGAAGGTCCCCCAAGCCCCTCCTCTTCTACCTTAAGATGAGCCCTCCATCCTCCAGTTCCAGTTCCAGTTCCAGATGTTCTTTGCCACTGTGAGCAGGAGAGAACAGGGAGTGGCTGGCTTGTCCTGCAAACAGCCAGACACTCTCTAGCGCCACGGGAACTTGCGTCAGCCATTTGAGGGAAGACAAGAATCGGACAGGAAATTTCTTTCCTGTCTTGCGGCTAGTCGCAGCCACAGCACAAAGCGGCCCCAGGGCAGACGGGCCGCAAAGATATTCATTGTGGGCTGCAAGTTTGACATGCTTCTTGTACAGGGAGGGGTATAAGCAGTAGAAAAAGGGAAATGCTCATTCCAGGTATAACTTGGAGGAAAGGCGAGACAGGGGGGGATATGATGGAAACATTTAAATATACAAAGGGAATCAACACCGTAAAGGAGGAGACTATATTTAAAAGAAGAAAAACTACCACAACAAGTGGACATAGTCTTAAATTAGAGGGACAAAGGTTTAAAAATAATATCAGGAAGTATTACTTTACGGAGAGGGTAGTGGATGCATGGAATAGCCTTCCAGCTGAAGTGGTAGAGGTTAACACAGTAAAGGAGTTTAAGCATGCGTGGGATAGGCATAAGGCTATCCTAGCTATAAGATAAGGCCAGGGACTAATGAAAGTATTTAGAAAATTGGGCAGACTAGATGGGCCAAATGGTTCTTATCTGCCGTCACATTCTATGTTTCTATGATTCAGTAAAGTTTGGAAAGAGGACCAAAACTTGTCTTAGTAATTTCCATAAAATAAATGTATACATGTGGGGCATTGCTGCTGCTTGGGGATGTAGCATAATTAAAATGCATTTATATTGGCAAACATTCTACAGTCACAGCTTAATGTGGGTGTGAAAAATACTTGAAAACCATAATACCATAAAATACGGCAGAAGGTGGCAAAACAGATGCACAAGGTTTGCCAGAAGTCATTAAGGGTAGTGCCATTTTGAGTATAACTTTGTAGGAGACCTTTAAAAAGGTGAGCTGCTAAATAATGTATTAAAGTATGCCTTGAACAGTCTAGAAACTGTAATCGAAGTCCAAAAATATGTTTTTTCACCAGGGATTGTCTCAGAACAGTTGAATATTCTTCTAATTCTCAGAAATGGCACTGTTTTCATTTACCTGGCAGCAAGGGCGGCATCTATACCTCAAAAAACGGTTCATTAAGTTAAAGTTATTTTGGTGCTTAGAGTATCTCTTTAATTATATGTTTTGTTAAATGAGTCATTTTAATTGTTTTGACTTGGAGATTTTTTCCAGAACAACTATTTTTGCCAATTAATTTTTTTATATTTTCTTAAATTCCGAATTTAGTGAATAATCCTGATTGCTCTCAAGGACTGGAGCAAAATATGAATGTTTTACAGCAGAAAAAACAACAGATCCCTCTCTAGCTGTGTAGAACTTATTTTTTTATGATGCGTTAACAGAACATGATGGGTACTGCAGTTCCAAAAGACATGTCGAGCATCTTTTACCTCTTTATTAAAGGGACACAATAGGCACCAAAACAACTTTAGCTTAATGAAGCAGTTCTGGTGTAATGATTATGTCCCTGCAGTCTCACTGCTCAATTCTCTGTACTTTAGGAATTAAATCACTTTGTTTATAAAACCTAGTTACGCCTCCCTGCCTTGCACAGCCTTCCTAAACACTTCCTGAAAAGGAACCCAGATATTATAATCTAAATGTTACTGTTTAATCTAAAATTTCTCATCTCCTGCTCTGTTGATAGCCTTTTAGAGCCTACAGGAGCCTCCTCATTCAATTTACAGTTCAATTAACAGAACAGGAGATAAAGACTTCTAAAGCAAGTTAACACCTGGTTAATAATGAAGAAGAAGAAAAATCATGCAGGCTGTGTCATTCACAGCCAGGGAAGGTGTGGCTAGGGTGGCATAAACAGGAACAAACGTGACTTAACTCCTAAATGGAAGCAAATTGAGCAGTGAGACTGCAGTAACGTGATTAATACACAAAACTGTTTTGATGTCAGTAGTATCCCTTTAAACAATGTTTTGCAATAAAATGGCAATTTTAGTGCCTGGTCCCCATGTGCTAATGTGTTTCATAAAGTGGAAAAATGAAAGCAGCGCAAAGAGAGCTCTCAAAGGAAAAAAAAACCATGTTATCTGTTAGGATGATTTACATAGAATCACACGGTCAAACATATTGGCAGACATTAAAAAAGTAGCCGTCTTCTGCGGGCAGTATCTCTGTAATAGAGTCAGCCAAATCTGATAATAAAATCCTTGAAGCATTCATAATAGACAAACAAGCTTTTTGTCACACACATATCTGTGTCAGTCTGAGAAAGTCTGCTGGATGCTCTGTTCATGAGAAAAATGAACAAATACCAAATGGATGCGTTCAGCCCCCAGAAAAAAAAATTTAAGTGTAAGAATTTTATATAAAATATATGCAATGCAAAAGATCAAAAGACGGGAAATTATAAATCTCTGAGGAGGAAATAGTTAATTCTATAATGTTTGCGCTCTCTCTTATTCCCATGAAAAGTGTATGGGTTATTCCAACAACTCATTAATTATGTAGTTTTAAAAGGTTTGGAACAGTAGGTAAGATTTATTTTATTTCTTTTTTTTTGCCCGATTTGTCCTAAAATTTGTATTTAAGCCCACCAATGTGATCACTTAAACTAATGTTGACACGGAAAAGGTTTATGAACTACATATATTTAAACAGTGGTTTGCAAAGTCTTTCGGCAGAGGCCTAATGTCTGTACAAAGTATTATATTGACAAACCACTGAAATCATTGATTATTAGGAATTCCAACTTCTGCTTAGCAAATGTTTTACATTTTTTAGCTTAAATCTTTTTATTATTTCACTGGGTTTTGTTTTCTCTTTGTGCCTGTCTGAAATTTCTGGGATTTATACTCCTGCACAGCCGCTGCTATTTCCGTGTCGTCTGCCCCGATCCCCCAATATCATTGCCTATAGAGGGTGAAACTGAAATTGAGGCAGCTGAAAAAAAAACTCTGATGCATTGGAGCATAACTCCCACTAATCTCTGCAAGACAAGAACATGTATGTCCGGCCCTTAGATCAAGGGCCCCACACTGCCCAATATTAAAGGGACACTATATTCACCAGATCAACTACAGCTTATTGAATTTGTTCTGGTGAGTATAGTCAGTGCCTTCAGGCTTTTTGCAGTAAACAGTGTTTACATTACAGCTTAGTGATAACTCCACAGACCATTCCTCAGATGGCTGCTAGAGGTGCTTTCTGGGGCAGTGATGCACACTATGCAGCATTGAAATTCAGTGTCTCCACTCTCTGTATGGAGACACTGAACTTTCTTCATAGAGATGCACTGATTAAATTCAACTCTATGGGGAAATGCTGATTGGCCAGGGCTTTGTTTGGCTTGTGCTGGCTCTGCCCCTGTTCTGCCTCTTTGACACGCTCAGCCAATCTAATGCTTTCCTATGAGAAAGCATTGTGATTGGATTTGATAAACACTTCTGATGATGTCAGCCAAGCAGGCAGATCAGGGCAGAGCCAGCAGCAGACTGGAATAAAGGTAAGATTTTCCTATATTTACAGGGGCAAAGGGGGGCCAGAGGAGCTAGATGGTGGTTTTAACACTAAATGGTCAGGAATACATGTTTGTGTCCCTGACCCTATAGTGTTCCTTTAAGGAATGAGTGCAGTGTGAAACAATGCTGAATTTTCTTCCAGATACAAGAGATGACAACTTTAATATGAATATTATTAAACCTAATCCTTATGAGATTGTTATGGCATCATTACCAGAAAGATCAAAATAGTGGAATTCTGAAATTTTCCATTTTATTTACTCACATTGTTGAGCACTTTTCACATCCGAAAGTGAGCTCTTTTGTATTGATTTAGAAGGAAATTGATCTATTAATATGTAATAACACATCACGTATCATGAATGTAAAATGAGCACTGTCAGTAAGTGTTCTGACAGGTCTTTGCTCTAAAAAGCTGAACTCAGAAAAGTCTGGGTACTGATCCAAATGCCACTCAGAACTACAAGATCACAGGCACTTGTACATGATACATCACTGAGTGCACAAGGTGTGCAAGGTGAAAGCTATAGGAATGTGATTTATTTCTGCTTTCAAGCCCAAAAAAATTAATATTTCCGTTTTAGTCATGTTCTCGTTATAGACTTATTCAAAGGAGATGGACCCCATTCCTCCAATGGTTATTAACATTAGAGAGCTCTGTAAGTGCCTTATTTATAATCTAAAGGAACTCACGTATTTCAGAGCAAGTTAATGACTCAGGGTTCAAGATAAATGAACAGCTCCTCTTTAGGCTTAGAAGATTGCTGGCTCCAAAATAATCTTGAACAAGTTGCTGTGAATGCCTGTAAACTATGCCGCTATGTTTTCAATCCAAGCAAATGCTTTGGCAGGAGTGAACTAAAGTGGGCCCATTTAAAATGATCTAAGGAAACAGACTGACAGTGAGCAGATTATAAGGCTCTTACATGCTTCGAGCCTGAGAAATAAACGTTCTAAAAGAAGCACCCAGGAGCATTCTTACTTTGACTGAACACTTCTGGTCTGCATGGGTGAAGGAGAATCATATTCAGGAATAGGTTAAACAAAAGTTTGCCAGATACTTGCTACCACCTTCCTGTCCCTGACAGCGTTGTGATTTCACGGGAATGTTCCCAGATAACGAAGAAGGAAATCAGGAAATGATATGATGCAATTAGACTGAAGCAGCACACAGTACAACTGCCATCCTTTTTCAGGCCTCAATCTTATCTGGAGTGTAGAAAAATAACCCAATATCAGCATTCTAAAAAAAAGAAAAGTTAACCAGAGTTTAAAGAAATTATTGCACTTATGGGTTACATTTTGAAGTGGAGCATGAGAATGATAGGGCGGAATAGAGTCGTCGGTTTTTTCTTGTGTTTTACTATGTAACTTTAATTTTGTTTTCTATCAATAACATTAGCATTGATCGTTCATGAGACGCTAAAAGATGTGCTGTTGAATTGTTAAAACAAATTAGATGTAATCTCTCTATTCCCCCAAAAAACAAAAAATTTAATAAATGCAGTTGCTGTTTTAGTAATTTGTGCGTATAGAGCAGGCTTCCCCAAACTCCGGGACATTAAGATGTTGCTGAACTACAACTCCAATGATCCTCAGCCTATCTATTTCAATAATAGAATCATGGGAGTTGTAGTTCAGCAACATCTGGGGGGCTGGAGTTTGGGGAAGCCTGATATAGAGGGATAGATGAGCAGAATTAGGAAAGTCTTTATTATCATATGTATATAAAGCCCACTGGATGCCCAGGTGCAAAGTCAAGTGTCCCTTTAAATTATTTCTGGGCCATTCCTCCTTAAGTGCTTGTTATTTAAGTTAGTTTCCCCCAGTTAGTCTATTAATTTAGTTTCTCCTACATAGAGCATATAAGGTCTCTTATTCCCATGAAAAGTGTATGGGTTATTCCAATAACTCATTAATTATGTAGTTTTAAATTTACAGGATGGGTAAATTTAAATAGGGGTAAATGTAGGATGGTGCAGAACAAACCCTCCACCCCAATGAGTTGTGAGTTTAAGGTTAACAGAAAAGTATTGAGGTCCCCTTGTATCCCCAATGAGTGAGGAGCAATAAGTAAAAGGTCCATAAATTCCCTTGCATTTCGCATTTTGAAACATGCAGCGTGCAGCCCCATTCCTGTAGATATCCCAGTGTGGTGAGATGGAGGAACTTAGATTATGGACTAGGAGACCCAGATCCGAAAGCCCTTAAATGTGCCTCTGTCCCCTCCAAAATGTAGTGTCTAGTCAGTCTACCATCTAGTTATTATTTTTTAATATTAAAGAACCATTCAGTTGAAACCTTGTAGTTTATGCACTAAATAGCAAATTTTAATGACTTAGCATCGTAAAAAATATCTACTTTGCTAAATTGGAGATGCTTCCAATAACTATTTTGACATAAATGTTGGAAGTTGGTTATTACTATACTTTCCAATAATTCAAATTATTTTAGGTGTGTGAATAGGAGTGTAGCCTGGCGCAGATCTGCTCTGAGAAATTTTAGTTTACTTTTTAACTTACTAATAATGATTTATGCAACTAAATTGGAATTTAGTACAAGAAAAATTTATCTTATTTACACAAACTGATTTCTATACACATTTATTGTCATTTAAAGACACATTACTGTGAGTATTATTGCTGTGGAACTCTGTTAGAGGGACAGAGGAATTTAACCCAAAATAGGGACTGTCCTTCCTAAATAGGGACTCTTGGCAGGTATACACTACTTAGCAAAAAAAAGAAAAAAAAAGAAAAAACTTAGGTTGTGCTTGGGAGAAACTGTTGAAATAGCAACATTGATGGGTATGTCAAAGAAATACTTAACAGCCTAACCAATCATTTATGGCATAGTAGAATCCAAACAGAAATGGCACTATGTCTATTTTCCATCGTTTTATTATTTTTAAAGACAGGAAGTCTTTTAATGTTGACATCAATATTTATAGTAAAAGCACAAATGAAAAAGCATTATCATAAAGTAGCAAATACATATCACTGGCGGAAAAAAAATATCAGCCGCTAAAGTATTCTAATGTTTACATAAATATTAAACAGGGTTCAAAGGTTCTGTTGGCCCGACTTCAGTTGTGTAAAGTAAGAGCTTTCAAAAATAAACATTGACTTCGCAAAGTTCAGCAAATTATCATGATATGTTCCTACCATGCTAACAATGAACGTCTCGAACAGTCTCAAATAGACTGCATTCTTAGAATTTATTTTTAGAATTTTATGAGCAAAACAATTTGCTTTATATTTTGAAAAGAGTAGAATAAGATATCATTTTCAGTTGCTGAAACTTGATCGAGATTAATACTTACTACTTTTTATTTTATTCTATTATTTTATTTTTATACTCTGACAATTTTTCTTTGTAGGAAAGATAGTTTTGATGGTTTTATGCTATTCAAATATAGTTTCTGCTATTTTACAATGTTTGAACCCCTTAAGGACACATGACATGTGCGACATGTCATGATTCCCTTTTATTCCAGAAGTTTGGTCCTTAAGGGGTTAATATTATATTTTTTTTTTTTTCCAAATTAGTAGAATTGTATGTCAGGGCTCAAAATGTCAAATCCTATGCTTCGAGAAAAACGTACTACTAATTTGCCAGTTCTATAGTGGAGCATCTGTGGCAAATCAGGACTGAACGTTCACTCCCCAGTGACTAATGGGCGCGTAGTTATTTTGAGCCATGTTTATTTTTTTCAGGTCTCTATTAGAGTTATGTTGTTTTTTTGTCACTTTTTAAGTGTGAGAGTTTGACTACAATTGATTAAATAGCAAAAGTGATCATAGTAACCGAACTCAATCCCAGCAGCCACCGGTGCTCCGGAACAGGACCAGCAATCCCAACACGTCAAGGCAGCGAAAAAGATTCCCAGGCACTCAAAGTGTGAAAAGCTGCAGGCAGATTTATTGAAACAAAAAAGACAGCAATGTTTCAACCTTCTGAGAGTTCTTTTTCAAAACAGTGCCTGGGAATTTTTTTGCTACCTACAATTGATTAGAGGCGTACTTGAATAACTGTCATCCAGGGCAGAAATGTACATTGGCTCACTCATATATACGCTGTGAAAAATAATTGAATTAAGTAACTAATATGTATTTCCACAACATTGCTATAGATCAGTGATGAACTTCCTGCCTGGCTCAGAATATCTTATTCAAAATAGAACCTTTGCTCATACCAATAGAGCTCACTTGGGGAAATGTGAAAAAATAGGTAAAAATAGGATACATCCTTACTTATTTAATATTTTTTACATTTGATTTTCTATTTAATTGTCCTGGTGTCGATTATTACTTTATAACAGTAAATTAGTTTAAAATCATTGGTGCTAATAACTACATGGACACTAACTGTAAATAATATGATCTCCTCTTTCACCTACATAGAAGATATTTTTCCCTAGAGATCTAATCAGTCTCCTCTTCAAGGCCAGGAAGTGGCTTAAAACCTCTCAGCCAGTTCCTGGTCTCTAATTTATTACTATAGAGGTTAACTGAATAAGCACATGCATGGTCACTAGATTCCCAATGAAATTCTGTTTGCCAGTTGGAAGCTCACTGTAAAATCATTGTTACTTTAATGAATGAAAATGCTGCATTGTGGATTGATTGCACACAGGTGTCTGCCATATTTTTACTGAGAATTTAGAGCAAGGATTGTGTCCAGGCTTCTAATTAGTTTAACTAACTGGCAACTGCCTATAGTGTAGAGCTTGAGGAACACTCCAGACTTCTAAAGCACTTTAGTTTGAAGAAAAGCTTTGTGTGTGTAGAGTGTGTCCTCTTTTTTTAATTTTGCAAAAAGTGCAAATTTCAATAAAAAATTGACACTTTTAAAAATTACCCTTGTTACACCCTGCTGGCTGTATTAGACAACACGTCTGTAACATCTTGGTTTGGTTAGCTCAGAGCACCTGTATTGCAAAGACTTCTCATTGAGCTGCATTGGAATGACTGTGATTGGACAGTCACAGAAAGTCTGGGCGGGGTTAGAAAGGGAGGGCATGCAAAGGCAGCAGACAAGAGAGCTGCACTTTTATGCAAACTGTTTTTAGATACCCTCCCAATTTTAAAAAAAATGCATAATTAAATCCATGCATGTTTTCACTCGGGCATATCTACTAAACAGTATATATTTAATTTAATTTACACTGTGGAGTGTCCCTTTAACTTGCTCATTAGCTGACTACAGTTCAATGTAAAATGTACTTTTGTTTATCCATCACATGTGAAAATATTACAAATCTCATATATGTGAACATAGAGTAGGTGTATGCATTCATTGTACCTATAGCATTGTTCTATAAATTCTCCTAGCCATAAGATGGATTGTGAGCTTGTTTGGGAAGAGCCTTCTTCATCTACTGTCCCCAAATGCAGTAAATCTTTTTTTTTAGAATGAACTGTTTATCTTGTTTCCTATTGTACAGTGTTGTGGAATATGTTGGTGATATACAAATATTTGGAATTGGAAGCCCAACGTGTAGTCGTTTGGATATGTTCAAAAGAAGCTCTAAGGGTCTGTTCAGAACTTCTTCTTTTTATTAGCAACGGTCAAACCGTTTCGACTGATTCACAAAACTGGGAACTGTGTAAAATTGACAAGGGAATACTACACATCAGGCCAAACTAGCTGAGCCAGTCAAATAGCAAAGATGGAATGTAGTGTCCAATTAGGATATTTTGGCATAATGTTTGCAATCACTTTGTCATTTCTCCATAAATCCTGTTTTTGTGAATATATCTATGAATGTGTGTTTATAATAAATAATGTAATTTTCTTACGATTAGGAGTTCTTTAACATTTCAATATAAGGGATGACAATTAGCTTCTATAACAGGGGTAAATGCACACCTATGATGGATAAGTAATGTTGCAGGGCTACTCCAAACACTATGACCACTTGACTGATATGAAGTGTTCATGGTGGCTGGATTGTGTATGTGCACTGTGAAACACTGCACATACAACGTTTAACTCTTCTGCGGTGTATGGTGTCATTGCGCTGTCATTATCCATCCCAGAACAAAAGTTACGGCATACTAAATATTTTGTTGTTGCTTGTTTTTTTAATTTATTTTGGGAGAGGGGTAAATCAGCACTGCAATGGTTACTGTAACCAAAAACAGTGTTTAATTAAAACACTGTTTGTTTGTTTTTGCTTGGAGTAACCCTTTAATGACTTTTAACACATAAAGACAGTATTTGTTGAAAGATGATTTAGTACATCTGGTTGTTACGTAAAGAAAAATAATCTTTATTTGACCAGGTACATAATCTGTGTTGTATCGGTCTGTTGTGTGTGTTGTGTGCGTGTGTTTCTGTTTGTGTTTTTTTGTCTGTGAATTTAAAATCTTAAATCAAAATAGCCAAATTAAAAAAATAAAAACAAATGACTTATTGAATTTTTCCAACACAGTAAATACTAAATAAAACTATAGCGAATAACCTTATTATTAGTGCATTTCCTCAATTATCTCTTCAAACCATCTCACTTCATCACAAAAAAAGACACATCATAACAAAGAAAGGCAGCTTTGACAGGAGAAATGCTACAACCACATGAAAGTGGAACGCCAACTGTAGATGACAGTTAGAAAGATAACACCCCATGTATTAACGTGACACATTATATTTGTTAAAGAAAGCGGTAAAAAAAAACATATGCCGTTTTTCAATAAATTTAGAGGATCTACATTAAAAAGTTTACATTTTCTTCCTTTTTTCCCAAATATATAATTAAAATGTGCTTGTAAACGTTCATTAATGATGTGTTTTTGCCTTCAGCTTTTTTCAGTATTTGTCTCGGTGCAGCAGAGCCCCAGTAAAAGTGTCTGTAAAACGTTGTGTTATGTACTGGGTGAGCGTAGACAAACTGTGGAGGTGTTTAAAGGGATTCCAGGCACAACAAAACTATCTCCATATATATATACACATGTTTAATGTTGTTCTGTACCTGTAAAAACCTCTACTACACTACATTTTTTTATTTTTGTTTCTCTGGTTTTGTTGGGTGATTTACAAGTTAAAAATTATATATTTTTATTTTTAAAAATCATACTACCAGAGTTATAAAAAGAATTGTAAAATTAAGTCCAAAACAGCTACACTGGAAACATTTACCCAGACTGCCATGTATCTAGTGCGAATTTGCAATCTCTGTTCATATTTCAACAATTCACAGTTTCGTGTAGAACACTTAAAGATTACTCCAACCAGAAATCAGTTTTTAATAATAGATAGTTTTTAGTGAAAGCAACCTTTCCTATCCTATCCCCGCTAACCCCCAACCCCCACCCTTATCCACTAAAAGAAAATGGCTAAATCGTACCCTTGCTCCAGCTCTGTGTGAACTGAGGCCAAGTTCTCCCTAAGTTCAAATGTCAGGAGATGTATGTATGGGCTGGCAGAAAGGAGGACATGATGGAACAGAGGTGGGGGGCTTTCTGCAATTGGCTGTCTTTTGCCAACACCAAACAAATACAAGACTAACGTTAGCCAACCCAGAACTCTTGGTCTAGGCTGGTTACTGACACCCAAATTATACTGCCAGAAGGGAGTTATACCTCCAGCAGCAGAGGGTTAAAACTTCCATAGCAAAATACTGTATATACAGACTCCAAGCACCATGACCACATCAAATCAACAAAGTGGTTATGGTTCCTGGAGTTACTCTTTAAAGGCATTGGTGCAGTGATGGAAAAAAGTATTTGATCCCCTGCTGATTTTGAATGTTTGCCCACTGACAAAGAAATGATCAGTCTATAATTTTAATGGTAGGTGTATTTTAACAGTGAGAGACAAAATAAAAAAAATAAAAAAATTAAAAAAAGCATGTCAAAAAAGTTCTAAATTGATTTGCATGTCAATGAGTGAAATAAGTATTTGACCCCTTCAACGTATTACTTGGTGGCAAAACCCTTGTTGGCAATCGCAGAGCTCAGACGTTTCTTGTAGTTGGCAACCAGGTTAGCACACATCTCAGGAGGGATTTTTGTCCCACTCCTATTCGCAGATCCTTTCCAAGTCATTAAGGTTTCGAGGCTGACGTTTAGCAACTCAAACCTTCAGCTCCCTCCTCAGATTTTCTGTGGGATTAAGGTCTGGAGACTGGCTAGGCCACTCTAGGACCTTAATGTGCTTCTTGTTGAGCCACTCCTTTGTTGCCTTGGCTGTGTGTTTTGGGTCATTGTCATGCTGGAATACCCATCCACGGCCCATTTTCAATTCCCTGGCTGAGGGAAGGAGGTTCTCACCCAAGATTTGATGGCGAGTTGAGTTGTTGCCAAAGAGTTCAATTTTGGTCTCATCTGACCACAACACTTTCACCCAGTTCTCTGAATCATTCATATGTTCATTGGCAAACTTCAGACGGGCCTGTACATGTGCTTTCTTGAGCAGGGGGACCTTGCGAGCATTGCAGGATTTTAGTCCTTTACCAATTGTTTTCCATGAGATCATTAACAAGATCCTCCCATGTAGTTCTGGGCTGATTCCTCACCGTTCTCATAATCATTGAAACTCCACGAGCTGAGAGCAGTTATTTTGTGTTTCTTCCATTTGCGAATAATCGCACCAACTGTTGTCACCTTCTCACCAAGCTGCTTGGCGATGGTTTTGTAGCCTATTCCAGCCTTTTGTAGGTCTACAACCTTGTCCCTGACATCCTTGGACAGGTCTTAAGCCATGGTGGAGAGTTTGGAATCTGATTGCTTCTTTAAGAAAGTGCTCCTAATCTCAGCTTGTTACCTGTATAAAAGACACCTGTGAGCCAGAACTCTTACAATTGATAGGGGATCAAATACCTATTTCACTCATTGACATGCAAATCAATTTAGAACTTTTTTGACATGCGTTTTTCAGGATTTTTTATTTTTTGTTATTCTGTCTCTCACTGTTAAAATACACCTACCATTAAAATTATAGACTGATCATTTCTTTGTCAGTGGGTATATGGAGCAAAACTAGCTATTATTTAAAAACAATACTAATTAATTAAAAAAAGTTTTAACATAAAACACCTTATCTTTAACCTGACCTACCTATTGTATTTTGTGTGCACTTATATTAGCGCCTGATTCTCATTTCCAGAATCTCCAAATATCTGAAGTGCATACGAGTGTATCACGGAGCTCCGCAGCAATAAAACTCAAAATAATGTGTGTTTAAACTGGCATCAATGCGTTTATAAATTAGTTTGTGTGAATGAAATAATTTGTTTTTGTTCAGAATGACGTAATGAATTATACAAATAGCACCTAATGAGTCACAATGTCAACTAAAATTTCTTGTCAATACCTCACCTTCTCGCCAGTCAGACAAGTGAGCCTCTTTGGCTATTTCATTCCAGGGCCCAATCTATCAAAAAAAAAAAAATGTTAAATAATAATAATGAAATACCACATATTTTTTTATTCAGTTTTGAGTGTAAATTGCAGGGCTTGTAAAAGGATTATTTAGCATTTTAAATACAGTTTAGGTCATGTGAACCACAATTATTCGAAAACAGTAAAGTGAAAATAGATAAAGCAATCTCACATAAGACTAGTGAGAAAACAAGAAGATGTATTCACTAAAATGTGAATTCTAGCAAATTATAATCAAAATAAAAAAATTCAGGCTAAAATAAGTGTTTTGGGGAAAAAATTACTTAACTCAACTCTAGTCCCAACTAATCTATTACAATTTAAATGTTAATTCACTACAATTCTGAGTTCAATGAGAAAACCACACAAGGATTATTCAGTAAGCAAGACATTATAATGAACTAAAAAACACACTGCGGAATTTAGGCCAAAAAGTATTATTTTGGGGGGAAATCTCCAGCACAACTTAAGTCATTATTTGGTGTTTAATTCACTATATTTCGCATTGAGAAATTAAACCCTTACAGAAGTGATTCATTTATCCAAAGTGAAAAGAGTCATACGACCGAACAGAGTATTTTTAAAATGATGTTTGCTTATAGCATAATTTTAACATCTTATGTATATAAATGTATAGACATGTACAGAAGAAGAGCGCTCATGGGAATTATAGCAGGAAAACCAGTTGTCAACGTTTCAGTCCTATATTTGAACTTGCATCAACATTGTGATGAAACCTCAATCTTTAAAATCTTTATTAGCATTCAAGTTGTAAAACCAATCTGTGTCGAGTTCTAGGATCTCCCCCGTATCATTCTAGAATTGTCCGCCCGTATCGTCTTCGGGGTTTACTCCTGTAGATACTATTCTGTTCATTTCAGCTGTAGCTTGCTTCCAGGTAGGCCAGTGACGCAACACATTTCACCGCACCTCTCTGGGCTTCATCAAGCGTATCGGATGTCCCTCTTCTCTCACACATTATACATAGCAACGTGCTTTGAAAGTTTCAATTGTTGCAAATAATAGCAGTCACTCATTTGCTGCAAATAGTAATAGTCTTACACTTGACAATTAGATAGAAGTACAGCCTAGGTAAACTCAAGACAGGGGGGTAACCCCTAGTGGAAATGCATATCAAAAGAAAATAGAGAGAGTACCTATCAATACAATACAAAGAAAGAAGGGAAACTGGCACTAAATATAAACTGTACAGAAAAAGTACCTATAGTGATGGAACAAATCTAAAAATAAACAATAACAAATAACTTTATTAAATGTACATATTAAAAAGAAAAATGGAACACTAATAAGCTAGTAAAATAAAACAAAGCGATATCCCAAAATGAAAGGATATTACTGGTGTCTCGAATTGCAAAGATACTACACTGCACACGTCTGTGCAGAGTGAAAAGAAAAGGAGGGGGATGGGGGGGGCGAAGGAATGGACGCCTAAAGTGATCGAAATCTGCATACAGCGCCAGAACTAACGTTGTTAGAAATAGTCAGCAATATGTTGTGAATACCAACGTTCACAAATGGATACAAAGTTATCGAGTAATAAATTCTAACAACTGTGGAGTACTGGACAATAATCAGAGTACAAAAAGACATTGAAAATAGAATGCCCAATGACAGTTAATAAAGTGTTAACTAAAGACTGTCCGATGTCGGGCGGCTACTGTCTGCATAAAAATCTACGAGAGCAATGATGGTCCTAATAATACTCGGTTGAGCTGTAAAAATGTATTACTACAGAATTAGAATACAGCGTCCTGTTCTGCATACAGCGCCAGAACTAACGTTGCTAGAAATAGTCAGCAATATGTTGTGAATACCAATGTTCACAAATGGATACAAAGTTATCGAGTAATAAATTCTAACAACTGTGGAGTACTGGACAATACATTGTAGTGTTAACTAAATGATAATGAGAGCAGAAAAGAGTTCTGGCAAAAAGCCTAGATGAAAATAAAAGTTCCTGCTAAAGTATAAGAAATAGCAGCATATAATGCCATATTAAATAAATATAAGAGAAAAGGAAAAAAGAATAAACAGAAAACAGGAAAAAAAAATAATAATAAATAGCGTCCTATACACTAAAGACCCCCCGTGTGCCTTTATGGGCACCAGGACTAACCCCCACTAGTAATCACCAAAATGAGACAGCAGGTAGAGAGAAGGTACAAGATATGAAAAAAATTATGATAAATAAAGGCGATAAAATAACGCCAGAATCCCCTGACGTGCGCGTTTCGCCAAAGCTCGTCAGAGGGGCTTACACTTGTATACACTGCAAATCCAATGGGAATAATAGCATAAATACAATACGAAACAATTACATTTTGTATATACGAAAACTGCAATGGACATAATAGCATAAAACGCAATGTAGAGCATTTATGTGGACAGAATTATACCGACCAATATATATGAAAGGAGAAAAATACCAATTAAACCAAATAAAACCATATGTCATACAAGGAAAATCATCATCATTCATCTTAATTTATTTGGATATATACATTAGAAACACTATCTCTATAATTTTCCTTGTATTTATGCCATATGGTTTTATTTGGTTTAATTGGTCTATATAACTTTTCCAAGGTTGGCAATGTTCAAATCCAGATAGAATGTCAATTTTCTCATTCTCAAATCTATTTGAAGCATCTTGTGAAAAAAAAAAAGGGATAGCACAAGTAATAGGGATTTTCACTATTGTATTGAATTGTGGATTTTTCCAGAGAAGTTAAATTTTCCCTTTAAGTACAGAATTGTACACAAATTATTGTCCAGCTAATACTTGTCATACATATATTTCCAGTCACAATTAATGTAACGGAGGGCACTCAAATCAAAACAAAGAGGATTGTAACTCACAGGTGCTTGCTGTAAATGCACTATATAAAAGATCAATTTTTTTCTGAGAAAAAACTAAAGAGGTAATCACCATACCTGTCATTAAACCAACTTAAAGGACAATTAAAATAATTTAAAAAAACAAGTGGACGGGATTACATACAAGAAAAATGGACAAATGAGAGAGGATACCAAAAAAATAACAAGACTCCCAACGCTTCTGCCAAAGTGGCTTTCTCAAGGCAGGATATATATATTTGCGCTCAAAACCAGGGATGTAAATGGATATGATTTCATACAGGAAGTGAGTTTCCCTTTGTGTGCAAGGAAGTCGCAAATACCAAGTCAAAATGAGAAAGTATAGAGCACAGGATATTAGGTAATAGAAAAATATAAGAAAAATGAACATTAAAGAAAATGTAAATTAAGACATATTTAGTATTTCTCAAATACCCTGGCCTGTTCACTGCTAAAACGGTATAATTATAACACTGGCACAATGAAAGTAGCCAAAATATTGAGTTACGTTTTTTTTGTTTTTTTTGTACTAACAGCAAAACAGTTTCTGCCACAGTGTGTTTCTTGACAAGAACCTTGTGTATAATCCATGTTGTAACTTCTGAGGTAAATGGCTTTAATCAAGCTACTCAGTAAATGGTACGCATTTGTGGTTACGTCTCAAATTTCATCGTTTTGGAGAATGTGGCAAAGGGGGTTGAAAGTTTAAATAAAGTCTTTGGTTTAATTTTGTTTTCAATACCCCATGTTTTGCTGATTATTTCCTAATGTGTCCTCGTTAAGAGCACTATATAATAACACAGTTGTAGGCATTCATTGCTCTGTAGGTTATGGCAGTAAAAAAAATGACCTAAGCAGTTTGGGCTTAAAAAATACAAAAGAGAAGAAAAGTGAAGGAAAGCAGAGCTCACATGTGTATGTTTATTATAAAACTATGACAGGAAAACGTAAAATGATTCAGAAACCTACGTAAACTCCAGGTTAGATAGATTGATAGATAAATAGATAGATAGATAGATAGATAGATAGATAGATAGAGAGAGAGAGATAGAGAGAGAGAGAGAGAGAAATATAATGCCTAACTATTTATACATTTTTATAATGCACAGCATTCACGGCCAGACTGGGAATGAAAAGCAGCCCTGGAAAAATATTATATACCAGCCTCATAATGCATCGCGCCAGCATAGTGCGCAGATATGAAAGCGGGGGGAAAAAAACTGAAAACTATGACTCAAACGTGAAAGCACTCACAGGGCTTCAAAATAAACAAAAGAGCGGATTTGTTGTAAGTAGATGTGCATTTGCATATAATCCATGTTTCAGTCCAACTACCTTGACATATTAAGGAAAGTTTTGTAATTGGACTGAAATTGTGAATGTATGTTATTGCACAGCTGTAAAAAAAAAAAAAATGACTATATCTTGCTTATTTTGAAGTAACAAGTGTGCTCTTCACTTTGGCTGACAACTGGATGATCTCAGTCAACGCCAATTTAATTCCCATAGGAAAGCATTGGGAGGCTATTGCGCATGTGTGGCAAAATGCAATGCTTCACTGCACCAATCAGCATCTCCTCATAGAGATACATTGCATCAATACATCTCTATAGAGAGTGTTCAGTGGCTCCATGCAGAGCGTGGATGTATGGGAGCGTGGATGTGTGGATGTATGAACTGTTTCTTGCTTTGCAAATATACTCAGTGCTTCAAACTACTAATTATATGCAGGACAACTCCCATCATGCTTATTCACTATGAACTGTTTCTTGCTTTGCAAATATTCTCAACTACTTGCTTAAAGTTACTATTGAAGATTATTCTCATTAACCTAAAGAATGTTAATTAATGCATCTTTGAGGAAATACTTATTAATGAACTTTGTGTTGTTGATTACTTGCACATCCTCTTATTGGATTATTGCCTAGATGCAATTCATTTAAGTTTAACACTTATTAAAACTTTGGTTGAATCAAGTTACCAGTGATTCTCTCTTTTCTTAAAGCTACAGTATTGATACTTTAAAGATTCTCTGTTTCTCCACAATTGTAATTAGGGAGTTTACAAGCTGCAGTCGAGTTCCAATCCAAATCACCCCAAGTAGCGTAACACTTGTCTACTGGACTCATACGACTAATTCAATCTATACCCCTATAGGACATTTAATATGGTGCCAACAGCTTTCTGGTCTGAAAAACTGTAACATAATTGGCTGATCTCTTAAACAAAAAATATATTGAAATACCTAAAGAGACACTGCTTTAACAAGCCTCATAATTGCCATTTCAATTAATTTATCTGTGACTAAACATTCATACTGATATTATTTATATCTAGAATGTGGAAACACACTCCCCGAGGTTAACGACAATCTCCAAAGCCGGCATTGTGCGTCATTCGATGTAACGTGTATCAGCTATTGATTTGAAAAACTCTAGACTGCCATGTGTTTTGCTTCCCAAGTGTCAGTACTGTGGGAAATTACAATGCTGATACATATGTGTCCAGCACTCGATAGAGCTTAATCTTAATTAGCGCACACTGTGAGAACTGAGCCATTCATGGCTGTGTAAACACAAAGAGACTAATCAAAACGAAATATGTTGAAGCAGCATATGTGTATGCCTTACTCAATGGGAAGAGACATAAGGCAATAGTGTAGGATTCAGCTAACGGCAGGTGTTTATCTGATAAAAAAAAAAAATCTCCTAATCAGAATATATCTTATAATGGTTTCTGAGTCCTAGTAACGTGTTCATGTGATGTGCAGTCCAGGAACCATTTTACATTACCTTTGTGTTCACAAACGCATGTGCTACTGATTACTCTTATCTAATGGTTTAGGAGTAAATGTGTCTGTGTTTATATTAAATATCCCCTTGGATAGAGTTATAGAGAAACAGAAAGCAGCATGAGCCAGGAGACTGCACCCATAAACATCAGGGATCATATTAAAATGTCTGAAAGCAAGACTATACAAAATAAAGGACTATCTAAGCACAAAACCACCTCTTCTTAATATAGTGATTTGGGGGTATTAATGCTGTCCAAGCACTAAAATAAAAGTTAATTTTTATTTAAAAAGGGGAGATTCAGGATTTTAATATATTAAAGAAACACATCTAACTAATTTAGGAGTTTAAGCATGCGTGGGATAGGCATAAGGCTATCCTAACTATAAGATAAGGCTAGGGACTAATGAAAATTGGGCAGACTAGATGGGCCGAATGGTTCTTATCTGCCATTTTTCTATGTATCTATTTAGTTTTTTAATTAGAGTATCTCTTTAAATGTGCATATTTTTGGAATTATTTGAAAAGAACATATTGGGTCTAGTATAGTGGTAGTCAACTTTCTAATACTTAGTATACCTTTCTAATACCTAGTGTGTGGTTAAGGAAGTGGTTATGGTGCCAGGAGTGTCCTGGCACCCCACCCCCTATAGTTATAACATTTGTTATCGGTTTGACTTATTACCTGGGATCTGGCAGTTGCCAGTCGTTTATGCGAAAGCTGGAAGCTCCTTCTAAGACCTGCCATTAGCTCTCCTGAACGAAGCCCTTTAGCAAACAGTTTTTCTAAACTAGGGACGCAGGGGGAGTGCCCATGCAGTGGTTATGGTGCTTGGAGTGTTCTTTTAAACAGGAGATCCACAAACTCAGCAATCATGATAGATATGCAAATGCCATCTTAGGGAAATGATTAATGGTTCTACTTAAAATAAATATATTTGGCTGGATTTATACATTGAACTGACATAAAGATAGCTGGGTAGTTATTTAGAGTGATGTCGACATTTCATGTTTCTTTTTTCAATCATTTCTGTTTTTTAACCCCTTAAGGACACATGACATGTGTGACATGTCATGATTCCCTTTTATTCAAGAAGTTTGGTCCTTAAGGGGTTAAAGAGTTTCAGGTTTTGTTTCCTAGGGCTGCTGTGTACTTGATTTTGCACTTTGTTATAAAATTACTAGATAGCAAATTGCAGAGTTATGTAGAACTTTAAGAGAAGTGTCACTATTATTATTATTATTATTATTATTATTATTATTAGTGATGTCCCGAACGGTTCGCCGCGGACGGCGAACATATGACCCTGTATCTCACAGTCAGCAGACACATTCCAGCCAATCAGCAGCAGACCCTCCCACCTCCTGGACAGCTCACTAAGAATGCAGCTTCAAAATGGATGCTGTCCAGGAGGTGGGAGGGTGTGGGAGGGAGGGTCTGCTGCTGATTGGCTGGAATGTGTCTGCTGACTGTGAGGTACAGGGTCATATGTTCACCGTCCGCGGTGAACCGTTCGGCGAACCGTTCGGGACATCACTAATTATTATTTTTTTCTTGATACTTTATGTTAAATAACCTCAATTTTGCCACTATCTCCAGTGTACTGTTGAAAAAAAAAAAAGTTTATTTCTAAGCAATATATTTATAACAAATCAAAATGTTTTGTGAATGTTTACTAAAATTATACACTATCAGTGTTTTTTTTCTTACTAAAGACCAGTAACTAGAAAAATAGCTCATTTCATTAAAGTGTAAGAATTTACTCTATGAAGGAGTTGTCTCATTTTCAGCTGTAAGATTTCTGTAAGGTCATAAATTAAAAACTAAGGGACACGGCATGTTTGCTCTTTAAATGACAAAATTCTAAAGCAGGTCTAAAAGCTTGGCAGAAAAATAAATCGCACCAATTATGGACTATTGCTGTATTTTGTTGTTTTTTCATGGTTACTACTCCAAAGATTTCCTTAAATTAAGCAGAGTGTGGCTTTACTTTTCACAAGGGGCTTTGATGACTTCGTTTTCTATTTGAGAAAGGGACAAAAACATCTTTGTATGAAAGCTCTCATAATAATTCTTTACCGTGTTCCAAAAGCCATCACGCAATGCAGATTATACCAGATTCTGCTAGCCAGAAAAAGATAATATTCGTGTCGCTAAGAGGAAAATTAGCTTTACAGCCATTCACATCAAATTTAATACCATCTTAAAGGAAGTAGTTTTGGTGTTTTGATCATGCCCCTGCAGTCTCACTGCTCAATTCTCTACCATTTAGGAGATAAATCACTTTTGCTTTTGTTTATGCAGTCCTAACTACATCTCCCCTGTCTGAGACTCTTACAACCAGCATTTTAAAAAAACGTACATTAATCGCACACATACACGGCACCGGCAGGCTCTAGCAGGCTATTAACCGAGCAGGAGATAAGAAATTCTAAATTAAACAGAATATGCACTAAAGGAAGTTTAAATATTACATCTCTCTTTACAGGAAATGTGTAGGGAGACTGTGTTAGTCACATGTGACTAGGGCTGCATAAGTAAAAGTTATTTAACTCTTAAATGGCAAAAATGAGCAATTGGACTGCAAAGGCAAAATATATACATCATAACCACTCCATTAAGCTAAAGTTGTTTTGGTGCTTATAGTGTCCTTTAAAGTGTATCTCAGCGAGAGGCTAGAATTCCAAATTCACAGTTTAATCAAGTGTGTAGCATGGATTAAGGGAAATCCACTTTGGATTTTATGAACACAGGTATATCCCACATAGCAGACAGTGGCATCCTTTGTGCCAGCCAAGTGTAATGTGTGTCAGTGATGACACTGCAAATGTGACGGCGGATGACTCTTGGGCCAATTGTGAACGGGTGGCTTGTGGCCCAGATCATATTCTAGTGATTTTGGGCCCCATGAATTAAATATAATTAATCTTTTTCTCCACACATTTTTTTCTAATATGCCAAAGAGAGGGTTTTTTTTTTTTTTTTTTTTTTTAACTAGCAGTTATTGTGCACGGACCATTAGATCATATTTATTGCAAAAAGGTTGTGTTGCTGAGCAAACATACATGTTTTATAAATAATGCAAACGATAATAATACAGGATTAGGGAAACTTATATTGAATTATATTTAATATTCAGCCTACTTTGGTAGAAATTCACCTTTTATCCACTTTCTTCTGTCTCCTTAGTGGGGTTTTTTTTTCTTGCTTTCTCACACTGTCTTGTCAGTTTGTTTGTATTTGCTGTGAGGCTTTCCTGTCAGTCATCTTGCTTTACCCAGTATTTTATTAGTATTTGGCTGACAGCCATCTTGATACACCCAGCACCTTATTAGTATCTGGCTGGGAGCCATCTTGGTGCACCCATGATCGCAATATGATGGGCAATTAATACTTTTTCTTTTACTGATATTGACAGGGCATCCTCATCTCCCTATCATGACATGCTCCTCTTGGACTCGACTCCTGGTTTACACCTTTAATGTGGCTGCCGTTTTGACACGCTTTCTTGTCCTTATCTGCGCCATGTGTAGAGATTCACATAAGTTGCTGAATGGAAAAGAGCTTTCTCTCAAATTATTGGTTTGTTTTCTCTGGGTGAGCCCCAGCTATTTTTGGTATCTGTGCCTTTGCTATAGATTGGTGAGTTCCATTATATTGACATACCTCTCCTGTTATCTGACCTCCACTATTAGTACTATTTCTGGGGTTAGGGTTACAATAATAATTGAATGAGATTAAATTAGTTCCTAACCCTAATTTTCTTTTAGAATTGTATTTTTTTTTTTAAATGTACCGGTTTTAAAACCATTTAACCCTTAGGTTCACTAAATTATTATTCTAACCTTAACCTTAACCCTAAGAATTAAAAGAAACAGTTGGAGGCAGATAACAGGAAATAACCTTAGAAATAAGATAGGTATGGCTGGCAATGATGGGGAAATGGAGAGAGTTAGGGAGGAATAGTCCCTACCTTTGTCCTTTTAGACTAAAAAGTTAAATTATATAGGAAGTATATGTAGATGCATGCACAAGCAAACTCGTTGGCAGACACACACACAGATAATCCCAGTTGCTCAAACACAATCCTAGGGATACACACAGGCTCACTACAGACTACTGTAATATACACTCAATTCTCGCTGACATACATACACCAGCTCACTAATCCCTCCTAATCACCCTTTTCAACTTTCTGTGTCTCTTAACAAATAATCACATACAGTCACACACAGTAACAGACATACATTCACACACACACAGTAACAGACATACATTCACACACACAGACATACAGTCACACACAGTAACAGACATACATTCACACACACACAGTCACAGACATACAGTCACACACAGTGACTTGACAAAGACTCATGGGAGCCGAAACATTGTTGTATTTTATTCTGCACTCTAAAAAAAACTGCCTATAAAAGAAATCTCAAGATTTCCCCAGACCACTTTTTCATTACAACACACAGACACACAGTCTTGCCCCAATTCACTATTGTGTTTTCCCTTATGCTGTTTGCATCACACTCCTTTCGGTTTTTACAGGTACCAGCTACACGAGCCCCAACATTCCTACAACTTCGAATCCTTCCTCACAACCTTCATCTACCGTCCAGATTGACTACTCGGTAAAAAACCTTGGCTGAACTTCAACCACGCTCTTTCTCTTCACTTGGGCAAGGCTATTCTTCACGGCTATCATATTCATATCAGGACTGACTTATGGGACCTTGACCTCTGTATAAGGATATTCTTATGACTCACTAACTAGATTAGCTGTTATTGTATGACTGATTTACCTTCAAGATTCCGGAACCGGATTCAGGACACCCGTATTCTTTTTTTTCCACTGATGGATTACCTAGCTCTCCTTTAACTAAACTTAAATTACCTGATAATTTCTATTTCCTTTACCTGCTGGGATCATTTCTTAGAAAAATAAAATAAAATCACAAAGTGAGTTCATGGCTATTGTCTCACCTATTTCTGTCCTTTTTTTGTTTTGTTATTGCCCTATTGGTTATTTTAAAAATAATAATTGCAGGAGCTGTCTGTGGTGTTTTGTGTACTTCTTATAACCTGCTCCAGAGAAGTGATGTTTGCAATGTACCACATGGACTCAAAAGGAGATTACAAGATTTTCTTGATATGTGTGAGTGTTGATTAAATATTTTAAAATGTGATCTACCATCTTGCAATTTTACTTATTGGGCGCCACATGGTTTTTGAAGTAAGTTTTACTTAAACCTGCCCCTTGAGGGTGCCACAATCTTGATTCTCCACATCCTCTCATGCACATGGAGCTTCAGCTGCCAGGAAATGACATCAGTGCTGTACTCTCGTGCATGCAAAGTAGTCCCTTGTCACAGTGCAATATTTTGCTACGTATGGACACCAGCCTCGCAACACTGGCAGTGTTGGCCCGGTCACCAAAATGGTGACTAGGGCACTATAGCGTTAGGAATACATATTCAAAATTAAATTGTTATGGAGCCCGGAGGACCTGGCATATTATTACCCAAAGGGGTTAAACCATTTACCATTAGATGGAATAATCCCTCAGAATGCGGCTCTCCAGTGGTACATTTTTCTCTTACTAGCATCCGGTTTATCCAATTCAGTTTGAGGAAGCACGTCCTGCAGCAGTGTATGGGCACCGTTGAATGACTTAGAGTGGTCAGCTGAAACTATTAGCCAATAAGTAGATCTCCATTCATAAAAATAGGTACTGTTAATGGTTTAACCCCTTTGGGGAAAAAGAGCCACAGATCTTCTAGCGCCATAACAACTTAATGTCAGTGAAGTTGCTATGTTGACGAGAGTGTTCCTAAGGACTGGGATTCCAGTATTGAAACTTATTCTGGCCCAGTGCAAGGTCATTGAATAGGGTTTAAGACATCTGGCCAGATATGGCCCATGTGTGGCCCATGTTGTCTGGCCTGTCACTAGGCCGTCATTCATTGCAGTAAGCTGAAAACTGGTTGTGTGCACCGGAGCTGGGCCAGAATAAATTGCTATGTGGGATAAAAATGACTCCATAACAGATATCACATTCTAGCTAGTACATGGGGGGTAGGACTGATGGATGTGCTCTGCCAAAGCAGTAATTTTATCACTAGCAGTAGTCTTCTATAAATTAAAAAGATTGTCTGGATTATTCACAAAACTGCCAAATGTCAGATATTTAGAGTGAAGTCAAGGGAATATTATATTAGACGCCAAAACAAATTCTCCAAGTTACTCAGTTTGACTATTGTAACCTAGAGTTTCAAATGTACTTTGAATTCACTTTGCTTTCTTGACAATTCACACTTTAGTGAATTACTCAGTAATTGCGTACATTGATTTAACATACTTACGTCAAAGAAATACAGGCTCGATTGACCTTGATCTGTATTGATGTGGGAGAACATATGAAAATCTCCCCTTAAGATTTCATCTGAAACCAATTTTCACTCACTGCACACGCAGCAAGTGACTGTCTGCGAACAGAACCAAAAAATAATGCATTTATTTTAAACTCTTTTTTTATTTACTTTTATGTTCTGTTTAAAAAATATTATTTTTACAGTTTTTTTTTTTTTTTTTTAAAGCCAAATGTTTTTTGGTTCTTTAATGGCACATTCAGTAAGTGTTTGGTTCATGAATGTAGATCAGTTACACAATTTTACACAAAGGAAACTGTGTAGTTTTTTGTTTACATTATGTTTTCAACTTACATAAATAAACCTTTTTTTCTTTTTAACTATAAAATGTTCACTGCGGCTCCTATCTGCCGATATGCGTAACTCAAATATTTCTCCAGGGTTTAAATAAACAATCTTTGGTGACAGCCAAAGTAAAGCTAAAGCGGTCTAAGGTTAAATCTTCCCTTTTAACCCACAATCACTGTTTAACTCTTCAGGTTCCAAAAACATGAACAGCACCCCCTCCAGCAATCAAATGGTTATAATATAAATTAAAACATATACTGTACTTATATTTGGAAACTTTTCTGTTGTTTGAATAAGCAAAATAGGTTGAAATCATAGGGTTTTATCACACTATATTTATTTTATATTTCATATGTATTTCATAAGAGATGAGACTGTATTTATATGAGTTTTTGCGCTCAAAATCTTCGCCAGTAATGCGCATGCAAGCTATTCTTACATGTTTGAGTGAGGTTAGAAGCGCTAAAAAAGTGACAGTTCCTTTTTGAAAGTGATCAGCATTTGCGACTTACAAGAAGAAGAAAGTTCAAATTTTCACAATTTTATTTTAAATTCTCTTTCTCCAAGATTCCTGAAGATAATCAATACATGTCCAGTTTTTCAAAATACATTTTTAAGAAGGAAATAATTTTTTTTTTTAAATCCTAGAATTTAGTTTTATGGCTATTCAATGATAAAAAATCATAATATATAATAGCTGTACATTTGGAGAGTGTGTTAGATATTTGTGATAAGCCTTTCTATATTATAATAGCTATATTTATCACCTAGGTGTTCTAATGGGGTATGTCATTTTCATTGCTTATCAAGGTAAATTAAATCGTTCGGCCCATTTGCTACCACTGAATCGCAAATATACGATTTTAGCTTTCAAACAAATCAACAAACTTATTTCGCATAAATGTGAACTTTGAGTTAAAGTAGAAATGAAAATACATTTTATGCTCCAAAAACCGCAAGTCCAATCCATGCGTTTAAATCTATGGAAACCAGATATCACTGTCAAAGTTCACATGCTGTTTGTTCTCAAAGAAATATACTAACGTTCTAAAACGAGTCCCACACATTTAACACAAATTGGATCTGACATTAATGATCATGAGATAGCAAGAAAGACATAGAAAATGCTTTGAATGTTCATTCTCAAAAGCCCATTTACATCTCAATAGCTTTACGTTAGCATTTTAAAGGATCAGTTACATGACACTGAAATATTTCTTCTGGGACATATTCATATTGAACCTAGAAACAGGTTTATGTCTCTTCAAGTAAATCTGTTTTGTTATGATTTTTGTTTTGTTTTTTTTTGTTTTTTTTCGGGCATAGTAGAGGCATTTTATTCATGCGAGGTTCTTGCTGGTCCAAAATATTGACAAATTTTCTCCTGAATGGGCTCAGTGAAGGTTATAAAAAAAAAAAGGGGGTTATATCTGTTTTATAAAACATTTTTGTGGAGCATTTTTCCATTGCCCTTATTTATTAGTTATTTATCATTTTCCTCTTTGCACCTTTTACATTTTTTTAATGTCTTTTTTTTTAACGGTGGTCATGGATGTGTTGCTCCCAATGCATAAATAAAAGAGTCCGAAAATATGAGACAGACATTATTTTTTTAGCACAACAGAAATCACGCACAAAAGGGTGGGGTAGTAATTAAAAACATAAGAAAATTGTCATATTCGTACAAAATTGAAGTGATCTTGAAAGAGAACAATATTATTTTTTTCTTTATACGTAACTTGCTTTTACCGGCACGTAATATCCAGAACTACATTTTTCATTTAACATATTTTCCACTTCCACCGAAAAAACGCAAGGGGACATGTTTAATCCACCCTCCCACTAAAAATGTCAGAAATTTAGTTTTTGGGATCAAACTATTTAATTGTTAGACTTGAAATGAATGAGACTATTAATAAATACATGTAAATGCAATTCAAATATGAGCAAAGGGCGAATGAAGCCTATCTCAAATTTGAACATGTCAGAGCAGAGTAGAATGGTTTAGATTTTAAAATGTCATAGAATGCAGTTCTTACATATTTAACTCATTCGAAAATACTGACTGATCCAAAAGTGCAGGGTCTTGACTAATGCAGCCCCCCCTCCACAGATCCACTTTTTTCTCTAAATAAAATAAAAGGTTGTTTTTTTTTTTCTGCCCATGTTTTATGGTCCTTGTCTCATTTCATTACTATTTTCCACACACATATTCAGGACCTTTTCTATGCTTTACCAATCCTCTCGAATGACTTACCTCATTCTCATGCTATACCCCACATTCCACAGTTTTAAATGTTCTC
This sequence comes from Pelobates cultripes, assembly GCA_933207985.1. Taxonomy (NCBI): domain Eukaryota; kingdom Metazoa; phylum Chordata; class Amphibia; order Anura; family Pelobatidae; genus Pelobates; species Pelobates cultripes. The sequence continues at coordinate 30,267,759 of OW240915.1, forward strand.
TAAAAGCCCATCTGTTCGGAGAAACTTTAAAATTACTCCCTAACAAAGTATTGCTCTAGCATTTTCCACTGGATTCAACCTTAGCCATCATACGTCTTCAAAGAATTGTCATTCACAGTTTTAATTTCCTTTGCAACGTAGTGAACTTCTTTTCTCTATCCATCATCCTACTCTCACAGCAGGCTTTGCTTTCACACGGGTATGGCCTGCAATCATTTCTATACCAGTTTGCATCTATGAGTTATAAGTTATGCTATTTTTCATATAATATTTACCATTTGATCTTTTTTTGTGACAATGGAAGCAAATCTCTCCATGTGAGCAAATAAATTAAAACTGACAATTACCAAGAAAAATATTTGGGAAGCTCTGATGCCGATATAACCTAAACCAGTACTAGTGAGTCATACACAATTTCTCAGACTCCCTTCCACCCTTACCCAACCTATGTTAGCTGGAAAAAATGTTCACCCTTAACTAGATGCTAACCAAAGCAGGACACCTCATTCCATTTTGGCATTTTGACCTTTATTTTCCAAATTCAGCTTTCTACTTACCCCAATTCATACTGTTTAGTGAATAAATGCATGTTAGTTCGAGCAAAAAACAGGGCACGAAAGTATACTGAGAACGGACAGTAGCTCAAATAGCCTGCTCTTCGGTGGGTGCCCACTCAGATCTCAAGCTGGTTTTAGCTCATCTTGTGAGCATTACAGAAAGAAACAGGGCCATTTTCATATCAGACTGATTTCACCCAAAAGGGTGGAACAGACCCAAACTGCATGCCAGCTCACTTTGCACTAGAGATACAGCTACCCCAGACGATCGTTTCCACCTTGTTAGGCATTGTCAGTGAGGTATAGCCGATATCTTTCTAGGCAACGTGAACAAGGGGTCCAAGTCTGGATCACATTGTTCTCAGCACTCTTTTGCAACTTGTTTTTTGCTCTTCCAATGTATATTAGTTAGTCCAAGTTATTTTTCATACGCTGGAAACATGTGGCATTTCGTGTTTTGGAATTTACCCAATACATTGATCTTATGGCTCGTAAAATTGAATGTTAGTGGGGCACCAGACTTTACCCTCAGAATACTCTTCCCTAGACTTGTTGGGCTCTGACCATTTTTTCACATGTTCTGAAAACCTTAGCCAATGGGATAGCATGACCTTTTTTAACCTTATAAACCTACACACACACATATAGGAGAAAAAAGAGGAGGTCTGACTGTCCCCTGATATTGTTACCCAATAACAGCCCTAGAAAGCAGAGCAATACTCAGGCATATCTTTTAGGGCATCTAAGATTTTATAGCCCAATGTAAAACTAATGAGTGACATCATAAATCCTGTTAGAGTAAACAAAGTATGTCTGAGAGGTTTAAGTCCAAAAATAGGACTTTATCATCAAAAATGTTGACATGGTTAGAATAATTAATTGTGAGAGATACATCAAGTTTTGTTTTCTAATACACACTTAACATTAGCCTTACCACAGCAACATATTTGATATTTTTTACAAGAACAACTGGGAGTACTATCAGGGCCAGATTAACATAGGGGCTGATGGAGCTGCAGCTCCAGACTCATACCCATGGGAAAAGGCCCATTGCTTAAAAAAATATATATATTTTTTTTTTCTCCTATTCTTCATATGTGGATGTAGGGAAACGAAACTTATGTGGACTGGCTGACAATGAAATTAGTTAAGGTTAAGCTGACTTTGCGTCCTATGCAAATGCTCTTACTGCTTCCGTTTCTCTAACACTGGGGCATGTTCCCTTTCTTCTACACTCACTACAGCTTTTCTCTGTCCCAGACTGTATAACAGGTGCTTCTGTCTGCTAGTAAGAAGGTTAGGAGAGGAGTGGACAAGTGAGTAGAAGGGGACAGTCCTTAGAAAGTGTGGAACGAGAGCATCATTAGATGCATTTATGCCAAGCTCAGGGTACTGTCTGCATAGTATGCCCTTAGTTGGACAGCCTGCACGATGGGCATGCGTCCTGACATGCATTCATGCCAGGCTGACAATCTAATTCCTCGGGCAGATATTATTGGGCATGTTTGCCCCTTTGGGCAGTTCTGGTTACGTGATTCGTGTCAGTGGCCAGAGTGGACTGACCACTCATGCAGATCGGTCATGGACTGAAGGTCCGATGCAGTCAGGGGTCCGGTTGGCTGCACAACCATGCTCTGGCTGGGGAGATCAGATCAGAGATCTCCCCAGCCAGAAAAAGCCATAATTGTAGATTTTCCAGTGATAGGTTGCCCTTGCAACCTATCGCACACTTAGTATTCCCCCTCTGTCTCCTCTCCACCCCCACCTTCTGAGTGAGACCTGCTAGTGATCCTGCTGCTTCTGCCAGGTCTCCTCCATATGTGGCTGTGCGGAGCTCTGTGCGAGGGAAAGAGGGGAAGCCTGGGAAAGGCGAAGTTACTTCACTTCCTGCCCTGTACTCTCCTACAGAATCTGCTGAAGCTTGACAGACAGCAGGTATGTAAATATTTTTCAAGCTACTACCCCACTTTACCCATCCCAGACCAAATGCCCCCTATCAACATCCCGGCCACTATGCACCCCATTTCCTATCCCAGACTCTAAGTCCATTTTCACACATACCAGCCACCTATGCCTTCCTTTACCTATTCCAGCACCTATGCCCCCCTTCACCCATCCCACCCCCTATGGTCCCCTTTTATCCATCCCAGCCTATATGCCTCCTTCAAACATTCCAGACTCAATGCTCCTTTTCACCCATACCAGCCACCGATGCCCCCTTAACCCATCCCAGCTCTTATGCCCCCTCTACCAATCCTCATCCCAGATCCAATGCCACCTCTACCCATCCCAGACCATATGCCCCCTTTCACCATCTGAGCACCTAACCCCCCTTCAGTCAACCCCAAACCTATGCCCCCTTCACCATCCATAGCCCATATGCCCCTTTATCCACCTGAGCCTCTATGCTCCTTCACCCACACCAGCCCCTATGCCCTCTTTCACCCATACCAGCCACTTATGTCACCTTTACCCATCCAAGACCATTTGCCACTTTCAGCCATCCCAGACCCTATGCCCCCCTTTACCCATACCAGTCCCTATGCCTGCTTCACCCAGCACAGCCCCTATGCCCTCTACACCCACCACAGCCCATATGCCCCCTTTACCCATCCCAGACCCCATGCTTCCCTTTACCCATCACATCTCCTATGCCCCCTGCACCCACAACAGCCCCTATTCCTGCCTGCACCCATCTCAGAGCCTATACCCCCCTTTATCCACCCATCCCAGAGCCTATACTTCCCTTTATCCATCCACCCTAGACCCTGTGCCCCCCTTTACAGCCATATCCCTCTCATTCCTATCCCCACCACAGCCTCTATGCCTTCTTGCACACTCCTCAGCCTATATCTCTCCTTGTAACCACCTCACCTTTGTGCAGCCCTTATCTATCTCATCCCTATCCCTCCCTATACCCACTACAGACCCTATGCCTTCCTGCACCCACTACAGCCCCCATCCCTTTCATCCCTATCCCTTCCTGCATTCACAACAGCCCCTATCCCTCACTAGACCCACTACAGCACCTAAACCTTCCAGCACCTGATTCCGCCCGTACTACTCCTGTACCCTCTACAGCCACTATCCCCCTGCACTTACTACAGTCCCTATGCCCCCCTACACCTACTATGCTAATATCCCCCCTCATGCACTGCAGTTACTATCCACACACATACTGCAGCCTTTGTATCTCCCAGACGCCTACTATAGCCACTATCCCACACACTTACAACAGCCCCTATCCACCCACACTCTGCAGCACAATCAGCCCTCTCCACTAACATACGACACTGCAAAAGGCTCCATCCACACATGCACACGCACACCCACAAGGAACCTCACTGTATGCACATAATCCCTCAAGCAGCATTCCCACAAATTCAATACCCCATGCAGTCTCCCTACACACATATCACAGGAGGCTTTCCCATCATTGCAATACTGCATACTGTATCCTTATACACACAAACACAATTATTACAACTACTTATATAGCACCAACATATTCTGCAGCGCAGTACAATAGATAAAACAATACAAACTATTCATTCTAGCTCAACACGTTGACATACAGGAATACGACATTACAAGCAGCATCCCACACACGCAACCACACAAATAGCCTCCAAACACGTGTGGGGGATGCTGCTTGTGATGTCACCAACAAACACAGATGATTTTCAATTAAATGTGCTTTATTTCCTTACATTAATAAGGGGGCGTGAGGTATGCTAGTAAGGGTTACTCCATTCAAAAACACTGTTTTTGGTTGGATTATGTGTGGGAGACTGGGAGTCATGACTGTGTGGCTCTCACACAGCCATTCTGGTTGCTGAGTAGCACGCACATAGTATCTGTGTGAGAGCTGCACAAAGACTTTGCACCAGGAGGGGGGCCCTTGATCTCCTTCTGACCGAGGGCCCTGTGAGTTGTCAATCCGCCCCTGTCTGTCGCCCACCCTTTTACTTCGCCCACCAAAATCCTGCTTCACTGGACACTGCTGTTAGAGTGTTAGAGGTTATGTATTTACTTAAAAGATGAAAGTGAGACATTAGCATAGGGTATGTGTTTTCTTAAAGCTATATCCTATGGGTTTCCCTCCAGCACCACCTCCACCAGATACATGACGATTGGGAGATATAACTGTTTTAGTGCTTTCTGTCGATAAGATTCTGTAATTAGGCCCATCATAATTGTCAGCACCGGGCCCAATGGGCTCTTAGCTGGCCCTGAGTACTGCCCCATTTGTTCCTATGCATAAGCCTCCATTGCAATATATATATAGCTAGTCTGTTAAAAGCAAAGTTTAAACTATGTTTACCTTTAAATAAACTTGTTATATCCCAAAGTAACAAATATATTTAAAAAAATGACTATAGAAAATAATAATCAGTAAATTAATAAATCCATTCAATACTCTGTATTGAAGCTCAGGAAAAACACACAAATAGTATTAAAGTTACAGGAATTTTAGAATAGATTTTAGAATAGAATTTTGCAATCACCAGAAGCTGTTAGCAATTCAGTGAAATCTGTCTTTGATTTAATTTTTTAAAAAGTAAAGATTTTTTTTTTTTTTAATCAGTAGTCTGCACCAGAACAAGCAACACATTGCAAAATAAAAGATTTCTGTTGACTGTTGGGCAGTTTGCTATTTAAGAAAATGTTGGTGCAATATTGTTTCCACTACACTTCCACAAGTCAAAAGATGAAAATTGTACAGCACTGCGGAATATGTTGGTGCTTTGCGAATAATCACATCAAAAAAATAATTGTTTACTATGTGCTTAGTGCAATGCGTCTTCCTCCCATCCAGAGGTAAAAGGGTTAATGTAACATGCGTGATGAAGAAAAAATTCCTTAATTATACAGCGGCTTGCGAAATGACATAGTAAGTACTGGGTAATTTTTACAACCTCTTTTGAGGTTGTGCTTTGTTATAAACAAACTTTGATAATGCTCACGCAGTAGGCACCTTTCTTTCATGTTAAGTGGCATGTGCCAAATTGGTAGCTCCCATACCATTATCAAAAATAACAGAGTAAGAAAGGGAACATCTGGACTGAGGCTGCTGCCTGTCCTTATTTTAGAAGTTCCCCTTTGATCTTTTGCAGAGGTTTTCTATAGAGACTTACAAATCAATAGCCGTTCCCCTGTTATGGACTCGTTGGGTTATTGCTTAGGATGGAAGTCGTATTCTTGTTCAGACAGCCTTCCCAATATTACCAGGACCTCTTTTCGTGGAATAACATAATTATTAAACCACTCTGGTGCCTATGGTAGTTAATTATTTCCTTGTCATGCTTCCCAGATTCAGGTTAAAGTAGCTTTCGAGACAGTTCTATTTCCCATTATAGACCTATTGAGGTTATAAACTACTTGAACCCACTAATTAAATCAAGATCTTGTTCAAATTACTTTTGTATGATGCAAACTCTTTCAAACAAGAATTTACTAAGAAAATACACCTGGGGTGAAAGAGCCACACTCATTTTGATAAGGGAACGATCTACAGTTTGGAACTTGATACATGGAAATTTTAGAAGTGTCTGATTTTCCTTTCTGGAACTCTGACTAAACCTAATTATTAAAGCAAGCAAAGTTGTGAGAAATACACATTGCAAGTCATTGGGGCAGCTTGTGATCTACGTCGTTATTATCTCGACCCCGAGATTTCCACCCATGTCTCCTATTCCTAGGAAAACATAGAACTGTGAAGTTTATAAACCCATCCAAGGATAAAGGATGCTACAGGAGGAGTGCAGACAAGTCAGGAACAGAATGGGGAAGACCGTGAGGACAAGCTGAACAACTTTTAGCTTTAAGCAAACCTTACAATTGGCCTCTACTTTAGCAATCTAAAAGCATGGTGGTATATTCTATCTTTGTGGTTCATCCATTTTGTGTCGTATTTAAAGTAACAGGTTTGTGCAGATTAGTGAACAATTACGGGGCTTGGTTGGGCGGGGGAGTGGGGGGGAGACACACAGACTACCTAGGGTGGTGGGCCCCTCGGTGCAGCCGAGGAACGTGATGATAAGCTAGCGGGGCGGATACCAGGCTAGCCATGGCAGGACACACAGTATCAATGGCATGGGCAGGACTCCAGGCACTAGCACGCCCCACCCGCTCCCACTGCTGGCCTGCAGACCAAACAGCTGAGTTTATTACCTGTTAAATGCATTACACAGGATGGTATAAGTAGTGGTTTAAATGCTTAGACATCAGAATGAACGTATGCGAACATGCAGAGGTTTGTGTTTACAGACAGACCAATCTTATATCGAGAGTAGACATGAGAACAGCTAGTTCATGTAATGTACAGCAGAACCAGATTATCCTAATGTATACATGTAACCGAAAGCACGCTCTTCAGGCGACCTATACAGCACTGACCTCAAGGCTTGATGCGCATCTCGATCTGTCTGAAATTGTGAACCAAATCTGAAACCTGCGTGTTTCACCATGCTAACCACATATCTTTGTCCTTTCTGTAACTCTATAAAATTCTTTAATAAAAAAAAAAGAAATTAAAAAAAAAACATTTGTGAACAATTGTAAAATTCAATAAAAGTATTCAAAAGCGTGTCCTGCTAAATTTAAAGGATCACCCTAAGAGTCTATGAGCACCACCCGAATGTTTATAATAAAACCATATTAACCCTTTTAGGATGGAGGCAATGTTAAAGTTCAGAACCAAAACAAAACCTGGAATCTGAGCTATATGTCTGCTCAACCATAATTTACCACTTTCATATTAAATGCACCCTCACTTATTATATATAATTTTGTTCGGGAGAACTAGGGCTTTCATTTCACATCAAATATTTATATAAGAAACATAACTGCAGTGTGAGCAATTAAGAAATGTTATTTTGCAAGTTTTGCATGGCATTTTAACTGTGAATGTCATGATACCGTTAGCCTTTACTGCAATAAAATACATTTATTTATATGCTGTGATGTTCCACGTGTGATGCACCCCCATGTACAAGTGTCATGGTGTTTTGGAAAGTTACAAGGGCATATAAAGAGCTTGCCCATTTCAGTTCTTCGACATTGAAATTTGCCAGGTTGGTTATGTTGAGACCGTATAGCAGCCCTGGAATAAGAATTACCCCCATCATGGCATACCATTTGCAAAAGTAGACAACCCATGGTATTCAATATGGGGTATATCCAGTCTTTTTAGTAGCTAATAGGAGTGGGTGATGTGTAGAGTCCCACAAGGGGAAACCAACATCAGGAGAGCTCCACTGTATAAGAAATGAGGAAGGGAGGCCCTACCTTTAATCAATCTAAGGATAAAAAGGGATATGCAAACAAAAAGTATAACTTGAAAAAAAGGGAGATCTACTAAACGGTGCCCAGGGGATTAATTGTCTGGAGTACTAGCTAGCATCTAAGTTCCAGTTCCCCTAGTGTCCGACTGACAGGAAGGTAGTGTAAACGCGGTTAGGGGGAGAACAAAATACCCCTTTTCCACATTCCCAATATTACTTCTGTGCAGCCTGAACAGTAGTGATTCGCTAGGAGCACCAGATGTGACAAAAGCAAACTTTAACAGCACCCACACACTTTTTGCACCATGACCACCCTGATGGTGCATAGAGTTCCTAGTTAAGGTGCAATATCTAGACCACAAAATGGAATGGCTGGTTAAGGATTAAGAGAGATTGAAAGCTCCTTGAAAAGTATTTGAAAGACAACAGAATGTGTCCTAGATTAATTGCATTGCTTTATATATAATATAATATTATATCTATATCATATAATAATAGTAATGCACTGCTGATTGTAAATGCGTGCAATATATTGGAGCTCCCTATTTAGTCTAAAACCAATATTTTTATACGGTATCCTTCTAAAATAAACAGACAGTGTCCCACACACATATGGAAACCTGCAGCTACTATCTTATCACTGATAAAAAGCCTTAATCACAGGCTGCATGAGGCACAAATTGAGCCATTTTCAAACTCTAGTCGTTTGATTGTTATTGTTACTGCTTGGTCCGTTTGCTTCTCTTGCGTCTTTTAATTTATTTTGCTATGGTTTGAGTCACATTAAGTGTTATCAGAAGTGCTGGGGCCATATGGAAGCTCTTTGATATAATCATCTGGGTTAACTGCCCTGAATCCCATGTTTTGGTTCTCACAAAACTAAAATTATATCCACTCTATCCGCTCCTTGTACAATGCACACTAGGGCGCCCTCCCCCCCTTCCAAATAAACTTTAAAGGATTAAAAAATGACTAAACAACATATCACGGACAGAGAAGTGAAGACTACACTGTATACATTGCTGCTCTGTACTAGCCCACATCCACTTATAACAAAGTGTCTGTCTTTAGTCGAATGAACACTGCTAGTCCCTGCCATAGGAAATTAGAATATTTAAGGATCTAGTTTTGCAATACGGTTACAGTAACGTAGGGAGAAAAAAACGAAGGAATGGGATAAATATGCTGAAAGTCCATGGGTCTGTTTTTATCAGCACAACCCATGTATAATTGGGTTTTATTTAATATATTTATTATTAATTCTTCTCTGTCAGCTATTCTACTTAGCACCTATAATATCTAATAAAGTCTGAATATCTTGTTTTTCAGCTTTAAATTTGCTTTTGTTGGAATGCTGTGCTTTTATATTTTGTTTGTGTTCTTGTATCTGCTGTTAGGAATGTGTACACTTCTTCATATAAGCGTATCAATTAAACTGTTAATAGCTCCTCACTGATTCCTCTTCTGCAACTGTCATTAGTCTAATACTATCCTTACCTTTTGTGTCACTTTACCGCACTCTCTCTAGCATGTAAGCTCATTGAGCAGGGCCCTCAACCCCTCTGTTCCTGTGTGTCCAACTTGTCTGGTTACAACTACATGTCTGTTCGTCCACCCATTGTAAAGCGCTGTGGAATTTGTTAGCGCTATATAAATAATAGCATAACATAACATGGTCAAGTAAGCAATATTTGTATGTGACTCAGCACTAAAATAGTTTATAAAGTACTTTTTATTTTAAAAAAAACAAATAATTACATGCACGCACAAACATCTTGCATGGTATGCAGGAGCAGAATTTCAATATACAGTAAATGCAATTATATTTCTAAAATAAAGCTATTTAATACTGCTAAAGCAATCTTTATCAATCTCTGGAATGCTAATGTAATGTTTACAGTGAAATTATAAGGTCCATTCACTCTTCCCCCCTCTTTGGCTGTAGGCATGATATCCCTCAGCGAAACTTCCTGTACTGTTTGAAAGCAGGGGATAAGTTGACATTTTTAGCAAATATACAGGTATCAGTGACTAGTTGCTGCTGGCAGAGACATTTGTTCCTCTACAAGCTGGCAATCATAGCTAGAGTGTAAATGCAGATGAGTGCAGCTTTATAGATTAGATTTAATACAAAAAAATACATGAAAATAACAATGTTTACACTCAATTTTTGTATTGAAGGAGTAAATCCTCTTGTCACAAGAACAACTTATCTGATCAAAAGTGTACATTCACTAATCCTAAAGTCTTGCCAAGCATTGGGATAATTCAAAGCTTTGATTGGATTTAGGTTTTCAAACTATGCATAGTCTTTGGTCTGAAATGTGTTGCTTCTGACCAATGGTGGATTTAAGATGACCGCTCCTGTAAAGTAATTATACGCCAGGAGATGCAGTGAATGAAAATCGCATTTAACTCCTTCATTTCTAAATAATACACAAATATTATATAATAATTCATTTTGAATGAAAAATATGTTTTGTATTATTTATGTGAAAATCTTTTTTTATCTCTTCTCTTATGTCTCTAATCTATTTAATCTATTCTTTTACATTTTGAATAGGACTGAATTCATGAGAAAGTCCCGTGGTCCTGAGAAGTTCCTGAAAAGTTTAACAGTTTACTTTGCTTTTATATCGTATTTTCTGGAAATCATTAGATATAGATTTAAAAGGAACTGATTCTAAAGTGTGACATATTTTGCCAACTTTGATCGATGCAATAAATAACTAATATTAATGGGGAGTAAAGTGTGATTTTCTAAATAAATCTTTCTAAGAACTAAGAAAGGCATATACCATTCACACAACTACATAAAATATATATCTCCTGAACACTATTTTCTTTCTCTTGTGTGCACATAATCCCATGGAAAAATGCCAAACTTTGAGCCTGGCCTATGTTTTTCTCCAATTTACAATGAACCGGTGACCTCATTCATTTATACACTAAGAGAGCTTATGAATAAAGTTAAAATTTTAACCTCACACAGTAAATGAAAACAAATTATGAAAACTGGAACTTTATCCATTTCCTCCCATCCAGTTCATGTCACTAATACACGCATGTAATCGCTATGTTACCATAGTTAATTTATTATTCTTAAGGGAATCTGGTGATTTAGTTGGCACACCAGCTGGATTTAAACTAATATTAAAGTCTAAATTTTCTTCACTTATTTAAAAAAAATGTTTTCAAAAATCAGTGCGTTGGATGATTCTTGAATATCTTAAAACGTGTTTTCTCAGCCCCTAGTAGTAGATTATTCTAAGTACCACTGATATCAGATGACAAGTACTGCTATTAGCAACTGCTTCATAACAAATACAAGATGAGATGTGAAATTAAACAGGTGGCTGTACATCCTGGCACAATCATGAGTGCAGCATTTGGTATGAATGGAAGGGACGTGGATCATTTACAGAGCTCCTGTAGATTTAAACACTGCCGAGAAGTAAATGAGGCATGTCTTCATACGTACCTCTACATTGTTTAAATTCTCCTAAAGTAGACTGATTGATCTGCCTTATTCTCTCTCCAAAACTGCTAAACTCCTGACATTAGACCACCACGGCAATATTTTTATTATATTACACAAAGAAAGCCAACTACGTGAGCCTGTGGTCCAAGCAACTGCCTGAGTGATTTGTCTTATTGTATGTAACCATGACACTAACATGGTTATATACTAAAGTGAGAATTCAAGGTGAATTTCAAATTAAGACCAGTGTAGCTGAATGGGAAGCACTTCTGACTTAGAGAATATTTCTAATTTTTTAGTTTGACCTTAAAGCAGCACTGTCTGTATACTTACCTTTTCCCAATCGCTTCCTTTTCTCTTCCTCTTCCCTACTTTGACTTTCTATTTTTCATTTGTATGTATTTCTTACTAAAAAAATAAAACAATGTAAGGACTATTTTTCGTATGTATTTCGTAACATACGCCATAAACCCTCAGTGTTCTATAACAAGATTTATTGAGAAAATCAAATCTGATACTTTACAGGAAAAGGAAATGTGTTACATTGTTGTAGCATGAAAGCTCATGATCCTGTTACTAGTTAACCACAAAGAGTGGTCCTGCCTCAACAGGAAGTTCATTGCAATCAGCCTACCTGATGACAGGAAGTGGGTTATACTGTCTTCCTATCAAAACCAGGAAAAGGAAAACTCCATTTACAATTAATTTTATAAATTAGTTATAGTTAATATAATGGAATGTTTGTAATGAATATCTTGTCAGTAAAAGCAAAAAAATTAAAGAAACCACTGTGGTACTCCGCAGATGTGGCCAAAATAGTTAAAAACAAAAGGTTAGCATTTAGGAATTGTAAAAAAAAACCCAGGGTGAGGAAGACAGAATGATATAAGATTAGGCAGAAAGAGGCTAAGCAAGTTATAAGAGCTTCCAAATCACACACAGAAGAGAAAATAGCACAGTCAGTAAAAAAGGGGGACAAAACATTTTTTAGATACATAAATGAGAAAAGAAAAGTAAAACAAGGATTAGTTAGATTAAAAACAAAAGAAGGAAGGTATGTAGAAGAGGATAAAGGTCTAGCTGACTGCCTCAATGAATATTTTTGTTCTGTATTTACAGATGAAAATGAAGGAAAGGGACCTCAGTTAAGAAAAAGGATAAATGAGTCATTTATTACACGTGAGTTTACAGAGGAAGAGGTTCTATTTCAACTGTCAAAAGTAAAGACAAATAAGTCAATGGGACCTGATGGAATACACCCAAAGCTATTAAAAGAGCTTAGTGGTGTACTAGCAAAACCATTAACAGATTTATTTAACCAATCATTGTTAACAGGAGTAGTCCCAGAAGATTGGAAGTTAGCGAATGTTGTGCCCATTTACAAGAAAGGTAATAGGGAGGAGTCGGGCAAATATAGGCCAGTAAGCCTTACTTCAGTAGTGGGGAAAGTGATGGAAACCATGTTAAAGGATAGGATTGTTGAACATCTAAAACACATGGATTTCAAGATCAGAGACAACATGGATTTACTTCAGGGAGATCATGCCAAACTAATCTTATTGATTTTTTTGATTGGGTAACTAAAATTATAGATCAGGGTGGTGCAGTAGACATTGATTACCTAGATTTCAGTAAGGCTTTTGACACTGTTGCACATAGAAGGCTTATCAATAAACTGCAATCTTTAAGTTTGGATTCCAATATTGTTAAATGGGTAAGGCAGTGGCTGAGTGACAGGCAACAGAGGGTTGTAGTTAATGGACTATATTCAAAGCTTGGACTTGTCACCAGTGGGGTAACTCAGTTGATGTTCCAGGAGGGATAAGCCAAATGGCAAATGATTTAGGTAAACTAGAAAAATGGTCAGAATTGTGGCAACTGACATTTAATGTGGATAAGTGCAAGATAATGCATCTTGGACGTAAAAACCCAAGGGCAGAGTACAGAATATTTGATAGAGTCCTAACCTCAACAATTGAGGAAAGGGATTTATGGGTGATTATTTCTGATGACTTAAAGGTAGGCAGACAATGTAATAGAGCAGCAGGAAATGCTAGCAGAATGCTTGGTTGTATAGGGAGAGGTATTAGCAGTACACTGGTGAGACTTCACTTGGAGTATTGTACACAGTACTGGAGACCGTATCTTCAGAAGGATATTGATACCTTAGAGAGGGTTCAGAGAAGGGCTACTAAACTGGTTCATGGATTGCGGGATAAAACTTACCAGAAAGGTTAAAGGATCTTAACATGTATAGCTTGGAGGAAAGGCGAGACAGGGGGGATATGATAGAAACATTTAAATATATAAAGGGAATCAACACAGTAAAGGAGGAGACTATATTTAAAAGAAGAAAAACTACCACAACAAGAGGACATAGTCTTAAATTAGAGGGACAAAGGTTTAAAAATAATATCAGGAAGTATTACTTTACTGAGAGGGTAGTGGATGCATGGAATAGCCTTCCAGCTGAAGTGGTAGAGGTTAACACAGTAAAGGAGTTTAAGCATGCGTGGGATAGGCATAAGGCTATCCTAACTATAAGATAAGGCTAGGGACTAATGAAAGTATTTAGAAAATTGGGCAGACTAGATGGGCCGAATGGTTCTTATCTGCCGTCACATTCTATGTTTCTATGTTTCTTCATTATTTCATATCTGATATGTTTTCTAAGTTATTCTCTTTTCAGTTTATATTTGTATATTTAATTTAATATTTGATAGATTTAATAAATATATAATATACCAGTATAGATTTTGTTTTTTGCAGCTCTTCCTTGTTCCCTCTGTCGGTTATTTCTTCTCACTTGATGAATATATACATAATATTTATAATTTACAGTACACTGATTGGCAAAAAAATTTACATCATTTAGGTTTGTCCGAATAAGTTTTTGTGAAGTGATCACATGGACAAAATTTGCCCAAACTTAAACGCCATATGGACGAAAAATGTATTGCACAAAATAAAAAATTTCTGGACCAATTAATTCAGATGAACCAAACTTTTCTGAATTATTATAAGGTCTAATTATATTTTCAGCCACCTCTTCAACAGTTTTGAAGATGTAATTTTATTGAGTAAAGAAAAGCTTTTACTTACTGGAATAGAACTCTTAATTTTGACAAATCTTAGAATATCTTTAACCTTTTGTGTTAGATGGATAGAAGATAGTTAACATCATATTATGGAAGAGCTCACAGGAGTACAGTTAATAAGGAACATAAAGCCATAGATTAAAAATCCCTATCATATCCATTGTACGGCGCTACGGAATTTGCTGGCGCTATATAAATAATAAAATAATAATAATAATATTTTGTGGCACTTATTTACAAGCTTGAAAATTAAACAACATAATTAGTCGTTTTCACTCTCTCCTATTCTCACCTTGCACTGGTTTGTAGCTATTGTCCCTTTCCGAATGAAACCAAATCGTTTTGACATGATGGTAAAAAGGCAGGAAATCATTTAAAACATTAACAAGCCTGTAAGAGAAAGCTCTGTATCAATCCTTTCATACTCTGTATCACAGCTGCCATACGTCTTCATGCAATTTATTGGAACCTAAAAATTTTCCTCAGACTTGGCTAATTGTATCACCTGCTGTCAGCGAGCTCATTATCAGCCCATTTAAACAGGTACTTCCTCTATCTCTCTGTTAGTTTGCTCAGCCTCAATAGTCTGAGACAAGTGTTCTTCAATCTTTCATGCTCATTTACAATGTATTATCTCTGTTTGTCTTCCTATTCTTTTGTTGGTTACTATGAGTTCCTGTTTGCTTTAAATCTGCGTTGGGACTAATGTACTAGATTTATTTGATTACGCTGTAAAACTCATTTGGATAGTACTGCCTGGGCCAGGTCATCAGCTGCATCTTGCAACCGACTTTTGGCATGTAGCTTATCACAGTGATTACATGCAACTCATCCAAAGGCGTATCAAAAGTCCCAGCACAGTCCCAGGGTATTGCTATAAACCTCAAAAATAACGTAGTCCAAAAACAAGTAGAGATTTCTACCTGTGCATTAGTGACATCAGTCCAATCCACCTCTCAGCCAATGAATACTGTCCAAAGTTGAACAAAAGTTATAGCAAGATCTGTGAAGAGGGGTTAGGCCAGGGAATCCAGGTAACAATCAAGACATTGAAAAACAATAAGACTGTGCAAATGGACTCCTGGTACCAGAACCCAGACTGCATATCATTTCTTTAATTTTTCACACTTCACTTGCTACAGTTAGCATTCTAGTTATAGTCAGACTACAAAACATGGCGGAAGATTGTTTAATGTCATATAGATTTTATATTTTCATACTGTATACATTAACATTCTTATTTGTTCTAATCATTCTATAACAAATTATTCTATGAGCTCTCCAGACAAGCAAAAACCTAGCTATCTGATTTATAACCCTGCACTCCTTCTGCCATTTAAATAAATATAATTAATTATGCTAATAACATATCTGCACCTATTAGCACATAACATACTCTCTTAGAGTGCATTATTCTGCATCCAGACATATAGTCTAAAATAAGCATCTCTCTTTGACCCTTTGAAACGTTGAGAGGTTTATGTTTGGGATTTAATTGTCTTTATTTTAAGCATAGCTCAGTTTTGATAAATCTGACCAAACATTCTCAGTAAATAAACATACTACGGGTGCCACTCTCAAGCACCGGTGTATGAAACCAGTAGTAGTTTTTACAATTATACCAACTGGCAGCAAACATTTATCATTTTAAGAAATGTCAAACAGATGCGTAAACAAACAAGTTTAAAAATACATTCCCCTTAAAAATGTTTATAAGCAAAAGAAATATATTTATAAATTGTGTGTGAGTGATCGCTAATTTTTAATTAAACATAATACTGGACTGCGCTTTTAAAGAACATTTTGTGTCATTGTATCTTAGAATTATTCTTGGTCACATATGTAAACCTAGAGCATTATGTCTGTTCATTAGCACGCTTGTTGCTCTAGGGAGTCATATTGCCATTCAGCAGCAGGGAGGTACCTTTCTATGCTTCTTGCCCTCCGGGGCAAACTCTTAAACATTTACATATTTTTCACTAGAAAAATAAACAAATCTGGCTCCTATACATAAGCTGCGAAATTTGAAGCTATTTATAGTTTGAGTTCCATATTGTATTCTCTGACTAGAATGTTTCATTCTAAAAAAAAAAAAAAGATATATAAATGTTTTCTGTGATAAAATAAACCGTTAAAGCTAAGTTTTCTTTTTTTATTATTATTATTATTTTATTGTAGGCATCTATTTGATAGTAATTATTTGCTGTGTTTTCAGAATTAACTTCTCACTATGACCTTGGATGGATTTCATATAAAGCACATAGGAAACATTAAAATAATTTATTAATCTAATTTGCCTATTTTCCGTTTAACGTTTTCAGTTATTGAAGTCAGATTGGGTTCTTCATGTTGGTCTTATTACGTGACCAAGGTAGCTTGTAACTGCATTTTGAAACTCCCTTGCTGTATTAACCTATGTACATGTTGCCGTGTTTCCCCCCAAAAAAGACATCCCATGAAAATAAGCCCTAGTCACAAGTCACTAATTTGCTAATCTATGTTCGGGGAATTTTCCCAGAACATAGATTCGCAGGATTCCATTCGCGAGTAGTCTAATCTATATTCGGGAAAGTTTTCCTGAACATAGATTCGCGAGATTCCATTCGCGAGTAAGCTAATCTATATTCGGGGAATTTTCCCAGAACATAGATTCGCGGGATTCCATTCGCGAGTAAGCTAATCTATATTCGGGGAAGTTTTCCTGAACATAGATTTGCGGGATTCCATGTCGTAATGATCTGGAATCCCCCCGAACGTAGACCTGCTTTCTAGCACATGCTTGCTACGTTTTTCCCAGAAATGAGACATCCCCCGAAAATAAGCCCCAGTGCGTTTTTCAGGGGGGGGAATTAATATAAGACCGAGTCTTATTTTCAGGCAGTTCTATGTAATTAACATTATTTTACTTTTTTAACACTTTAACAGAGGGATATTCAAACCTTTTTTAAAGCATTTTTATTTGGGCATCACTGAATGGTCCACCCCTACATGCATTATAAACTTGGTCCAACCCTATTGGGCATTACTGACTTGGTCCACCCTTTTATTGAGTAAAAATAACTCTAATAAATAGCTCTACGCTTACCTGGAACCCGTCTCAGATTATCTTCCTTGTACTAGTTCCAACATCTCTGACATTACACCTCCCTGGCACAGTTCAATCAGATGCTTGGATTGGACCCTTCTTCTAGCTAAGAGTGCTTGTGCAGGCTCTGTGACGGTGAGGGG
The DNA here is from genome assembly GCA_933207985.1 of Pelobates cultripes. NCBI lineage: Eukaryota > Metazoa > Chordata > Amphibia > Anura > Pelobatidae > Pelobates > Pelobates cultripes. The sequence continues at coordinate 30,285,409 of OW240915.1, forward strand.
AGAAGTACGGATAGAAAGCAGGAATTAAAAAAATAATAATTTTTAAACGGCTGATTAAGGATATAGGGAGGCAGAGGTGATCGGGAAGCATTAAATAAAAAAGGGAAGGTGGGCGGGAGGTGCACAGGAGGAAGGGAAGAAGGGGAGAAGCAATGCATGTCTGTCACCGGTGTGCTATCTAATGACAGATGTATTTTTTGCACAGAATTGACATTAGGAGCAGAGTTCCTGCTGCCGTGGTGTAACCATCCCCCACTACAAAAATGCAAACATCTCAGAATATGCTGTGTTCCAAGCAGAAACACTGCGCATACAGTCTCCTACCACCATGACTACTTCCACAGAGCAGGAGAGGCCATGGTGGTTGAAGTAACCCTTTAACTGACTAAAGCAGATAGTTTCTTAATGGCTGTAGAAGAAATCACATTGAAGATGCAAAATACAAATCTATAGATATAGTTTTATTGTTTTTATTGCTCTTCTTTTTTTCTTTTAGCCACCAGATGTTGCGGGGCAGGGAAAGCTTTGCCTGCTCAACCACCTAGTTTTGCTCAACACCTAATCACATGAACACGTATCAGCTGCAGGTTAACAACGCATTCCATGCTGCTTTGTTTGAGTAAAGATGCAGAGCAGTAGAATCTGGTGACGAACTGTGTCCTATGTCTAACAACCTGTAGGTCCAAAACGCGTTAGGTATTTGGTGTGACCTTGTTTGTTACTTTTTGTTTTGTGCAGATTAAACCTCCTGTGGATTGTGAGCACTTGCAGTGGAATTATTTCAGTTTTTTGTTTGAGCTGTGCAATTGCAAACATAACTTCAATTAGAGTGGGAACTGTTAATTAATGGACTTTCCCAATGGATGTAGTGGATCTGCGCAGACCCTGAATAACTTCTGGAGCAGTGTTAATTTTGGCGGCAAATTTCAATTTAGTTTTAGTCATGGTCTTTTGACTAAAAAGCCATTTTAGTTTTAGTCGTATTTTGGTCATCTGAATTGTTTTAGTTTTAGTCTAGTTTTAAAAAAGTCAAAAATAGGTAAGCGCTAATAATATATATAAAAAAAAAAATATAAAGTAGGCAGCAACCTTATAGAGGGTAACCCTCTTACCCTCTAGGTAATGTACAGTAAAGCAGGAAGAAAGGTAGCGCCAAAATAAAACAAAAAAATAAGTAAAATAAATAAATAAATAAAATAAAATAAAATAAAATGAGTCCCAATATATGTTGGAGGGTAGAAGTGTCTGTTCCACAATTTCCACTGGTAAAGTGTTTCCTCTGTCTGTGATACTTCAGATCGTCTCGTGATATGGAAAACACAAAGGGAAAGGACCAATCGTGCAGAATGTATAAAATGTGTAGATATAAAATAAGAAGATGAATTGCACTCACATTTTCATGAGCTATGACCAGCTCAGGGGTAATGGGTTTTCAGCAGAATAATCCCTGCTTGTAGGATATAAGGAATGCTTGTCCTCTTGGAGTATGACGGTGTCCAACTCTCAGGAAAAGGAAAAATAGGAACAACCAATAGTGCTCTCTGATAATATAATGTGGTAAAAAAATAAAAAAGAATAGGAAATATACTCACAAATAGAGTGCAGATATCACTGCACTTGGAATGTCGCGTGGGCGGTATAATCCCCACCTCAGGATATATATAAAATGCCAGGAAATAGGTAGTAAAAAAAAGGTTATGTGTAAAAATAATAAAATAATGATATAGATGGCACAAGAATATAGCCAAACTTAATTTATTATTTAAAATACACAATAAAAACCATTAACGCGTTTCACCACTAGGGTTTTATCAAAATGGTATAACATGAGAACCTGGCAAGAATAAAATATATATAGGGACACTGGTACTTTAAAAATTGCGCCAAAAACAGCATCAATTAGCTTTAACCAATCAGAGTCAAACATAATGTTCATGGATAACAAAACTTTGAGAAGCACATAAAACAGAGATTGTAATGAGTAAGAATGAAAATATATGTATCACAATCATATTATGCATTGAGCATATGAAAAACGAAGCTTTTAGTTGGAATTAAATATTGTTGTAGCGCGTCACGTGACCCGCGCGGCACTATGGGAAATGTAGTGCGCGGGTCATGTGATCGTACACAGACAATCATATAAGCCGTCCCAGCAATGGGCGGTGTAAACGTCTTGGAGGCGGGTGCGTGTGACGTCACGTGACCCGCGGCATACACAGGCAGTGTAGTGCACGGGTCACGTGATCGGCGCTTAGGCGCCTGGGAAATGTAGTTAGATGGGAAAACGAGCAGAATATGAAAAATACACTGCATATATTTAGAATAACGATCATATTAGAACACAATCATAATGTAAATAAGACAGGCAAGTGAATAAAAGAAAAAACCACTGATAAAAGACATACAAAAGGGTATCAGCATAAATAATCCTCATATAGTAATGAGTTAATATAATAGCAGCATATTTATAAGCACATATATAAGTAAAAAATATAAAAAATATAAAATATATATCTCAAGGAATAACAAGAAATACATACATTTTTGGGATAACATGTTTATATATATTATAATTAAAATATCTATAGTGTGGTCAGATTGGGGGTATCCTAGACTATAATGCCGTAGGTAGCAACTATGAATAGGATAGCCCCAAAATGACCACAATAAGGAAGATAAAGATAAAATGAATAAAATCATAAGAAGTTAAATAAATCAAAATCCACATTTAAGCCTTGGGGGGCTAACGTTTGTAGATTAAATACCCACTCCATCTCATTTTTACCTAAAATATTTTTTATATTGCCACCTCTCCATGGGACTTTGCATTTTTTTATTCCGATACATTTAAGAAATTTAGGATCCCGATTGTGTTTTTCAAAGTGTTTTGATACAGAGTGGTTGGCATAGCCATTTCTTATATTTCGGCAGTGTTCTGCTAGTCTTGTTTTAAGGCATCTGGTAGTCATACCCACATATTGGAGGCCACAGGGGCACTCCAATAGGTAGATAACATTGGTAGTGTGACATCCAATAAAATCTTTTATAATATAGTTTTTGTTAGTTACATTCGATTTAAAACTGGTAACTTTGGAATGGATAGCGGGATTGGTACTTTTACACACAATACAGCGTTTGCATCTATAAAAACCCGTCATTCCATTAAGAAAAGTAGGTTGTGTATTTTTAACTTCTCTGGTATAGTTATTGGTTAAGATAGATCTAAAATTGGGTGCACCTCTAAAAACAATTTTTGGCTGAGTCGGTAATGTTTCTTTAAGGAGATCATCTTGTCTTAGGAGGTGCCAGTGTTTTTTAATCGTTTTTTTGATAAAACCACTTTTGTTATTGTAGTTAAAAATTATAGGAAGGGTAGGGGCTTCTGAGATATTTTTATCTTTATAAGTTAGAAGGTTTTCTCTGGGTTTGTTCCTTACTGATTCTATAATGTTATCTAATTGTGTGGATGAGTAGTTTTTTTCAATAAACTGATTTTTTAAAAACAATGATTGTTCGTTAAAATCATCAATGTGGGAGCAATTTCGACGCATACGTAGAAATTGGCTTTTGGGGGCGCTCTCAAGCCATGGCTTGTAGTGACAGCTAGTCAGATCAATTGCTGTATTGGTGCATACTTTTTTAAAAAATGTTTTTGTATGCACTACTCCTTCTTTGATAAAAATATTTAAGTCTAGAAAATTAATTGTATCTCTACTGTACTCATATGTTAAAACAATTCCTCTATTATTTGAGTTAAGATGTGAAATAAAAGCATTAAGTGAATCTTCCGAACCTTTCCATATAAAAAACAAATCATCAATATATCTAAAATAGGAGACCAGGTTTTGCTCCCATGTATGCCGCCCCCAAATGGCACTGGATTCCCAGTCGGCCATAAAGAGGTTGGCATAGCTGGGGGCAAACCTGGTCCCCATAGCTGTTCCTCTCTTTTGGAGGTAAAAAGAGTTAAAAAACCAAAAATAGTTATTATTTAAAATTATATTGATGCCTTCCACAATAAAATCAATCTGAGTTTCTGGGACTCTTTTTTCATTAGATAGCATAGTTCTGACTGCATTACAACCAAGTTGATGTGGAATAATAGTGTATAAAGAGGTGACGTCGCATGTCACAAGTATAAAATCTTGTTCCCAATAAAATCCATTTAAAAAATTTAATAGTGACATTGAGTCCTTTAAATAAGATTTCATGAGTTTGACTGCAGGTTGGAGTAGGGTGTCAATGTATTGAGATAAATTGCATAAAGGAGAATTAATTCCAGACACTATAGGTCTGCCGGGAGGGTGTTGAGCATCCTTATGTATTTTCGGCAGAAAATAAATTACCGGAATTTGGGGATTCTTAATAAATATATAGTCAAATTCTTTTTTCTTCAAAATATTTTCTTCTAATCCCTTTTGTAAGAAGGTATTTAATTTTTGTTGTATGTCTGGTGTTGGGTCATTGGATAATTTTTCGTATACATCAGTATCATTCAGCTGTCTGTAAGCTTCTTTAATATACATAGCACTTGATTGGATAACAAGACCCCCACCTTTATCTGCAGGTTTAATAACAATGTCTTTATCTTCTTGGAGTTGTTTCATTGCTGTTTTTTCTAATCTATTTAAATTTTGGGTGTCATATTTGCTATACTTGATCTTATTAAAATCTTTTAGTACGGATTTTTCAAACATCACAAGAGGGGCTGATTTAAAATTATAAGGATAGAAAGTAGATTGAGGTTTTAAGTCTGTATTAATGTATGTAGGTGTATCTGTAGGGATTTGAGAGGAAGGAAGGGGGGGATTAGTGTTAGCGTCATGTGAATTATAAAATCTTTTTAGAGTAGCTTTGCGTATAAATTTATTAACATCTAAAAATGCCTCAAATGGTTTAAAAGAGTTGGTCGGAGCATATTTTAGCCCTTTACTTAAAACTGAAATTTGTGCTGCACTTAAAACTTTTCGTGATAAATTAAAAATGCCGATGTCTGATTCTTTGGGGGCAGTTATTGTCTTTCTAGTCTCTCTTTTTTGTTGTCTTCTACCACTTCGTTTGCCTCTGGGCTTAGAGGTCTTTTTTTGGTCCTTATTGGGTACGGTGTGTTCGTAAAAGTGTGTGGATGTGTCTGAATCTCTAAAAAATGATCATCACTATCTATTTCTGAATCAATGGATAGTAGTTGGTACCTGTTTGTATGTGAGATAGGAGTCGCTGAGTGATTTTTGTAGTAGTGACTGGGTTTGTGAGTTTTAGGTGAGTGATTTTGGATATCTGGGCTCCGTGCGTTGTAGTAGTTGTGACGAGAGTCATAGTGTGTGGAAGTGTTGTTGAAAGTTCTACGTGGTTTGAATGATGTAGGTTTGTGGTATGAAGTTGAAGGTGCATAACCAGAATTGTAATTCCTGTAGTGAAATTTTTGCTTATGTGGAGAGTAATGTGAAGGTTTGTGTAACGTGGAAAAGTGGTTGTTGGGGACATATGGAGACACATGTCGTGTATTGAATGTGGTCGGTTTGTGATATTGTTGTGATTCTGTCCTCATATTTGAGGATGGGTTTTCTGACGTATATCTTTTCTTTAGGTGGTATGTCCTAACCTGTCTGTTAGCATAATCTTGTTTGTCCCTTATGTATTTTTTGACTTTAATATGTTTCGTGTCAATTTCTATTTTTTCAATTTTACTTTGAATTAAAACTGAGTTCTGTTGATATACATTACTTTCTGTGAAGGGCATAAGTTTTTCTTTAAGGTCATTGATTTCCCTATCCAGATTGGACAGTTTTTTACTCTTTTTCTTAATTAGGGTGTCCATAAGGCCAAATGTGCAAGTTTCCAATTTACTGTTCCACTCGTCCATAAATTCCAGATCATCTTGATCTGAAGTGGGTAGTTTCATAAGTCTTAGGCCACGAGGTGTTATATGTTCGTCAATATATTTTTTAAAAGTAGCAATCTCCCATTTGAGTTTAATTTCTACTGTTAAAGCCCTTTCTAATTTGATAAATAATTCTTGTTGAGAAAACATTGGGGTCCTAACATAGATAGGACTATTCGGTTGAGTAGAGAATACATGGTCTATATCAATGGTATGATTGGTCCTATAATCAAAAATAGACATATTAAAAGCAGCTAAAACCGGAGGGATATTAATACAGTACAAAAAAAGTCAAAAATAGGTAAGCGCTAATAATATATATAAAAAATATATAAAGTAGGCAGCAACCTTATAGAGGGTAACCCTCTTACCCTCTAGGTAATGTACAGTAAAGCAGGAAGAAAGGTAGCGCCAAAATAAAACAAAAAAATAAGTAAAATAAATAAATAAATAAAATAAAATAAAATAAAATGAGTCCCAATATATGTTGGAGGGTAGAAGTGTCTGTTCCACAATTTCCACTGGTAAAGTGTTTCCTCTGTCTGTGATACTTCAGATCGTCTCGTGATATGGAAAACACAAAGGGAAAGGACCAATCGTGCAGAATGTATAAAATGTGTAGATATAAAATAAGAAGATGAATTGCACTCACATTTTCATGAGCTATGACCAGCTCAGGGGTAATGGGTTTTCAGCAGAATAATCCCTGCTTGTAGGATATAAGGAATGCTTGTCCTCTTGGAGTATGACGGTGTCCAACTCTCAGGAAAAGGAAAAATAGGAACAACCAATAGTGCTCTCTGATAATATAATGTGGTATAAAAATAAAAAGAATAGGAAATATACTCACAAATAGAGTGCAGATATCACTGCACTTGGAATGTCGCGTGGGCGGTATAATCCCCACCTCAGGATATATATAAAATGCCAGGAAATAGGTAGTAAAAAAAAGGTTATGTGTAAAAATAATAAAATAATGATATAGATGGCACAAGAATATAGCCAAACTTAATTTATTATTTAAAATACACAATAAAAAACCATTAACGCGTTTCACCACTAGGGTTTTATCAAAATGGTATAACATGAGAACCTGGCAAGAATAAAATATATATAGGGACACTGGTACTTTAAAAATTGCGCCAAAAACAGCATCAATTAGCTTTAACCAATCAGAGTCAAACATAATGTTCATGGATAACAAAACTTTGAGAAGCACATAAAACAGAGATTGTAATGAGTAAGAATGAAAATATATGTATCACAATCATATTATGCATTGAGCATATGAAAAACGAAGCTTTTAGTTGGAATTAAATATTGTTGTAGCGCGTCACGTGACCCGCGCGGCACTATGGGAAATGTAGTGCGCGGGTCATGTGGTCGTACACAGACAATCATATAAGCCGTCCCAGCAATGGGCGGTGTAAACGTCTTGGAGGCGGGTGCGTGTGACGTCACGTGACCCGCGGCATACACAGGCAGTGTAGTGCACGGGTCACGTGATCGGCGCTTAGGCGCCTGGGAAATGTAGTTAGATGGGAAAACGAGCAGAATATGAAAAATACACTGCATATATTTAAAATAACGATCATATTAGAACACAATCATAATGTAAATAAGACAGGCAAGTGAATAAAAGAAAAAACCCCTGATAAAAGACATACAAAAGGGTATCAGCATAAATAGCATAAATAATCCTCATATAGTAATGAGTTAATATAATAGCAGCATATTTATAAGCACATATATAAGTAAAAAATATAAAAAATATAAAATATATATCTCAAGGAATAACAAGAAATACATACATTTTTGGGATAACATGTTTTCATAGTTGCTACCTACGGCATTATAGTCTAGGATACCCCCAATCTGACCACACTATAGATATTTTAATTATAATATATATAAACATGTTATCCCAAAAATGTATGTATTTCTTGTTATTCCTTGAGATATATATTTTATATTTTTTATATTTTTTACTTATATATGTGCTTATAAATATGCTGCTATTATATTAACTCATTACTATATGAGGATTATTTATGCTATTTATGCTGATACCCTTTTGTATGTCTTTTATCAGGGGTTTTTTCTTTTATTCACTTGCCTGTCTTATTTACATTATGATTGTGTTCTAATATGATCGTTATTTTAAATATATGCAGTGTATTTTTCATATTCTGCTCGTTTTCCCATCTAACTACATTTCCCAGGCGCCTAAGCGCCGATCACGTGACCCGTGCACTACACTGCCTGTGTATGCCGCGGGTCACGTGACGTCACACGCACCCGCCTCCAAGACGTTTACACCGCCCATTGCTGGGACGGCTTATATGATTGTCTGTGTACGATCACATGACCCGCGCACTACATTTCCCATAGTGCCGCGCGGGTCACGTGACGCGCTACAACAATATTTAATTCCAACTAAAAGCTTCGTTTTTCATATGCTCAATGCATAATATGATTGTGATACATATATTTTCATTCTTACTCATTACAATCTCTGTTTTATGTGCTTCTCAAAGTTTTGTTATCCATGAACATTATGTTTGACTCTGATTGGTTAAAGCTAATTGATGCTGTTTTTGGCGCAATTTTTAAAGTACCAGTGTCCCTATATATATTTTATTCTTGCCAGGTTCTCATGTTATACCATTTTGATAAAACCCTAGTGGTGAAACGCGTTAATGGTTTTTTATTGTGTATTTTAAATAATAAATTAAGTTTGGCTATATTCTTGTGCCATCTATATCATTATTTTATTATTTTTACACATAACCTTTTTTTTACTACCTATTTCCTGGCATTTTATATATATCCTGAGGTGGGGATTATACCGCCCACGCGACATTTCAAGTGCAGTGATATCTGCACTCTATTTGTGAGTATATTTCCTATTCTTTTTTATTTTTTTACCACATTATATTATCAGAGAGCACTATTGGTTGTTCCTATTTTTCCTTTTCCTGAGAGTTGGACACCGTCATACTCCAAGAGGACAAGCATTCCTTATATCCTACAAGCAGGGATTATTCTGCTGAAAACCCATTACCCCTGAGCTGGTCATAGCTCATGAAAATGTGAGTGCAATTCATCTTCTTATTTTATATCTACACATTTTATACATTCTGCACGATTGGTCCTTTCCCTTTGTGTTTTCCATATCACGAGACGATCTGAAGTATCACAGACAGAGGAAACACTTTACCAGTGGAAATTGTGGAACAGACACTTCTACCCTCCAACATATATTGGGACTCATTTTATTTTATTTTATTTTATTTATTTATTTATTTTACTTATTTTTTTGTTTTATTTTGGCGCTACCTTTCTTCCTGCTTTACTGTACATTACCTAGAGGGTAAGAGGGTTACCCTCTATAAGGTTGCTGCCTACTTTATATATTTTTTATATATATTATTAGCGCTTACCTATTTTTGACTTTTTTTGTACTGTATTAATATCCCTCCGGTTTTAGCTGCTTTTAATATGTCTATTTTTGATTATAGGACCAATCATACCATTGATATAGACCATGTATTCTCTACTCAACCGAATAGTCCTATCTATGTTAGGACCCCAATGTTTTCTCAACAAGAATTATTTATCAAATTAGAAAGGGCTTTAACAGTAGAAATTAAACTCAAATGGGAGATTGCTACTTTTAAAAAATATATTGACGAACATATAACACCTCGTGGCCTAAGACTTATGAAACTACCCACTTCAGATCAAGATGATCTGGAATTTATGGACGAGTGGAACAGTAAATTGGAAACTTGCACATTTGGCCTTATGGACACCCTAATTAAGAAAAAGAGTAAAAAACTGTCCAATCTGGATAGGGAAATCAATGACCTTAAAGAAAAACTTATGCCCTTCACAGAAAGTAATGTATATCAACAGAACTCAGTTTTAATTCAAAGTAAAATTGAAAAAATAGAAATTGACACGAAACATATTAAAGTCAAAAAATACATAAGGGACAAACAAGATTATGCTAACAGACAGGTTAGGACATACCACCTAAAGAAAAGATATACGTCAGAAAACCCATCCTCAAATATGAGGACAGAATCACAACAATATCACAAACCGACCACATTCAATACACGACATGTGTCTCCATATGTCCCCAACAACCACTTTTCCACGTTACACAAACCTTCACATTACTCTCCACATAAGCAAAAATTTCACTACAGGAATTACAATTCTGGTTATGCACCTTCAACTTCATACCACAAACCTACATCATTCAAACCACGTAGAACTTTCAACAACACTTCCACACACTATGACTCTCGTCACAACTACTACAACGCACGGAGCCCAGATATCCAAAATCACTCACCTAAAACTCACAAACCCAGTCACTACTACAAAAATCACTCAGCGACTCCTATCTCACATACAAACAGGTACCAACTACTATCCATTGATTCAGAAATAGATAGTGATGATCATTTTTTAGAGATTCAGACACATCCACACACTTTTACGAACACACCGTACCCAATAAGGACCAAAAAAAGACCTCTAAGCCCAGAGGCAAACGAAGTGGTAGAAGACAACAAAAAAGAGAGACTAGAAAGACAATAACTGCCCCCAAAGAATCAGACATCGGCATTTTTAATTTATCACGAAAAGTTTTAAGTGCAGCACAAATTTCAGTTTTAAGTAAAGGGCTAAAATATGCTCCGACCAACTCTTTTAAACCATTTGAGGCATTTTTAGATGTTAATAAATTTATACGCAAAGCTACTCTAAAAAGATTTTATAATTCACATGACGCTAACACTAATCCCCCCCTTCCTTCCTCTCAAATCCCTACAGATACACCTACATACATTAATACAGACTTAAAACCTCAATCTACTTTCTATCCTTATAATTTTAAATCAGCCCCTCTTGTGATGTTTGAAAAATCCGTACTAAAAGATTTTAATAAGATCAAGTATAGCAAATATGACACCCAAAATTTAAATAGATTAGAAAAAACAGCAATGAAACAACTCCAAGAAGATAAAGACATTGTTATTAAACCTGCAGATAAAGGTGGGGGTCTTGTTATCCAATCAAGTGCTATGTATATTAAAGAAGCTTACAGACAGCTGAATGATACTGATGTATACGAAAAATTATCCAATGACCCAACACCAGACATACAACAAAAATTAAATACCTTCTTACAAAAGGGATTAGAAGAAAATATTTTGAAGAAAAAAGAATTTGACTATATATTTATTAAGAATCCCCAAATTCCGGTAATTTATTTTCTGCCGAAAATACATAAGGATGCTCAACACCCTCCCGGCAGACCTATAGTGTCTGGAATTAATTCTCCTTTATGCAATTTATCTCAATACATTGACACCCTACTCCAACCTGCAGTCAAACTCATGAAATCTTATTTAAAGGACTCAATGTCACTATTAAATTTTTTAAATGGATTTTATTGGGAACAAGATTTTATACTTGTGACATGCGACGTCACCTCTTTATACACTATTATTCCACATCAACTTGGTTGTAATGCAGTCAGAACTATGCTATCTAATGAAAAAAGAGTCCCAGAAACTCAGATTGATTTTATTGTGGAAGGCATCAATATAATTTTAAATAATAACTATTTTTGGTTTTTTAACTCTTTTTACCTCCAAAAGAGAGGAACAGCTATGGGGACCAGGTTTGCCCCCAGCTATGCCAACCTCTTTATGGCCGACTGGGAATCCAGTGCCATTTGGGGGCGGCATACATGGGAGCAAAACCTGGTCTCCTATTTTAGATATATTGATGATTTGTTTTTTATATGGAAAGGTTCGGAAGATTCACTTAATGCTTTTATTTCACATCTTAACTCAAATAATAGAGGAATTGTTTTAACATATGAGTACAGTAGAGATACAATTAATTTTCTAGACTTAAATATTTTTATCAAAGAAGGAGTAGTGCATACAAAAACATTTTTTAAAAAAGTATGCACCAATACAGCAATTGATCTGACTAGCTGTCACTACAAGCCATGGCTTGAGAGCGCCCCCAAAAGCCAATTTCTACGTATGCGTCGAAATTGCTCCCACATTGATGATTTTAACGAACAATCATTGTTTTTAAAAAATCAGTTTATTGAAAAAAACTACTCATCCACACAATTAGATAACATTATAGAATCAGTAAGGAACAAACCCAGAGAAAACCTTCTAACTTATAAAGATAAAAATATCTCAGAAGCCCCTACCCTTCCTATAATTTTTAACTACAATAACAAAAGTGGTTTTATCAAAAAAACGATTAAAAAACACTGGCACCTCCTAAGACAAGATGATCTCCTTAAAGAAACATTACCGACTCAGCCAAAAATTGTTTTTAGAGGTGCACCCAATTTTAGATCTATCTTAACCAATAACTATACCAGAGAAGTTAAAAATACACAACCTACTTTTCTTAATGGAATGACGGGTTTTTATAGATGCAAACGTTGTATTGTGTGTAAAAGTACCAATCCCGCTATCCATTCCAAAGTTACCAGTTTTAAATCGAATGTAACTAACAAAAACTATATTATTAAAGATTTTATTGGATGTCACACTACCAATGTTATCTACCTATTGGAGTGCCCTTGTGGCCTCCAATATGTGGGTATGACTACCAGATGCCTTAAAACAAGACTAGCAGAACACTGCCGAAATATAAGAAATGGTTATGCCAACCACTCTGTATCAAAACACTTTGAAAAACACAATCGGGATCCTAAATTTCTTAAATGTATCGGAATAAAAAAATGCAAAGTCCCATGGAGAGGTGGCAATATAAAAAATATTTTAGGTAAAAATGAGATGGAGTGGGTATTTAATCTACAAACGTTAGCCCCCCAAGGCTTAAATGTGGATTTTGATTTATTTAACTTCTTATGATTTTATTCATTTTATCTTTATCTTCCTTATTGTGGTCATTTTGGGGCTATCCTATTCATAGTTGCTACCTACGGCATTATAGTCTAGGATACCCCCAATCTGACCACACTATAGATATTTTAATTATAATATATATAAACATGTTATCCCAAAAATGTATGTATTTCTTGTTATTCCTTGAGATATATATTTTATATTTTTTATATTTTTTACTTATATATGTGCTTATAAATATGCTGCTATTATATTAACTCATTACTATATGAGGATTATTTATGCTATTTATGCTGATACCCTTTTGTATGTCTTTTATCAGGGGTTTTTTCTTTTATTCACTTGCCTGTCTTATTTACATTATGATTGTGTTCTAATATGATCGTTATTTTAAATATATGCAGTGTATTTTTCATATTCTGCTCGTTTTCCCATCTAACTACATTTCCCAGGCGCCTAAGCGCCGATCACGTGACCCGTGCACTACACTGCCTGTGTATGCCGCGGGTCACGTGACGTCACACGCACCCGCCTCCAAGACGTTTACACCGCCCATTGCTGGGACGGCTTATATGATTGTCTGTGTACGATCACATGACCCGCGCACTACATTTCCCATAGTGCCGCGCGGGTCACGTGACGCGCTACAACAATATTTAATTCCAACTAAAAGCTTCGTTTTTCATATGCTCAATGCATAATATGATTGTGATACATATATTTTCATTCTTACTCATTACAATCTCTGTTTTATGTGCTTCTCAAAGTTTTGTTATCCATGAACATTATGTTTGACTCTGATTGGTTAAAGCTAATTGATGCTGTTTTTGGCGCAATTTTTAAAGTACCAGTGTCCCTATATATATTTTATTCTTGCCAGGTTCTCATGTTATACCATTTTGATAAAACCCTAGTGGTGAAACGCGTTAATGGTTTTTATTGTGTATTTTAAATAATAAATTAAGTTTGGCTATATTCTTGTGCCATCTATATCATTATTTTATTATTTTTACACATAACCTTTTTTTTACTACCTATTTCCTGGCATTTTATATATATCCTGAGGTGGGGATTATACCGCCCACGCGACATTTCAAGTGCAGTGATATCTGCACTCTATTTGTGAGTATATTTCCTATTCTTTTTTATTTTTTTACCACATTATATTATCAGAGAGCACTATTGGTTGTTCCTATTTTTCCTTTTCCTGAGAGTTGGACACCGTCATACTCCAAGAGGACAAGCATTCCTTATATCCTACAAGCAGGGATTATTCTGCTGAAAACCCATTACCCCTGAGCTGGTCATAGCTCATGAAAATGTGAGTGCAATTCATCTTCTTATTTTATATCTACACATTTTATACATTCTGCACGATTGGTCCTTTCCCTTTGTGTTTTCCATATCACGAGACGTTCTGAAGTATCACAGACAGAGGAAACACTTTACCAGTGGAAATTGTGGAACAGACACTTCTACCCTCCCACATATATTGGGACTCATTATATTTTATTTTATTTATTTATTTATTTTACTTATATATATTTTTTTTTTTTTTTTTTTTTTTTTTTTTTTTTTTTTTTTTTTTTTGGCGCTACCTTTCTTCCTGCTTTAGTCTAGTTTTAGTTGACTAAATCTCTCAAATTTTAGTCGAATAAAATTTGACTAAAATAATTAGTCGACTAACATTTGACTAAAATTATTAGTCGTTGTCCCCCCGCCCCTCCCAAGAAGAGCCACCTACCGGCGAACGCACGTGTGTAGCTTGATTCTGCAGTTATTCGATTATCTGATCTTCATGCCCGACCGGGTTATTATATCCATCTACCTCTGCAGAACGCTACCTAGATTTACAGTCCGGCTTGATTCTTAGATCTAGCAGACGAGGCAATCACTCCTTGTCTATTCAGACCTAATGGTCTGACTACCGGGCGACGTTTATTGTTATTTATGTAATTATTTATTTTTCTTCATAGTTGTTAGCTAGTCTAGCCGATTACTGATCCTGGCTTAGGTGCCCTTGGAGGCACAGATTCGCTCACTCAAGTTAGGTGTATGTGAAGGCACCTAGGATCTCTGCATCTGCACTAGCTTCATTTTGGTCAATTTCTCTGGGTTCTTATTATTTTTCTATTTTTATTCAGAGGTACACCTCAGTGGCGTTTTCTTACCACATTAGATCTAGGCTCCCTTGGCTCCTCTATCCGGGGCAGCCTCCAGCCGCTACCTTCAGCCATAGGTACTAGTTACAGTTATTGCCTTGTGATCTCCCTACTGAGATAATATATTTGGCACAATTTAAATATTTTAGGCTCTCTGTATTGTTCCAGTTATATAGGATACTTTGTCTCAATTAGACTAGTTCAGTTGAGTTACTGCAACATTGTTATCTATATCCATATTAGCTGCTACTCCACATATCTGTGGCAATACTATTACAGTTATTCAACTGCTTGTCTAAACTAACAATTTAGAGGAATTACCAGTGATTATACCCTTTGTATATATGTCCTCACCTTTACCCCTTGTTCAACCCCCCCACTTCCCCCAACCCCCAACCTTTTTTGGTTCTATTTTACTCTGTGTGATTTAAATTAGAGCTAGACTCCATACTAGCTTCTTAAAGGAACACTATAGTCACCTGAACAACTTCAGCTTAATGAGGTTTTTCAGGTGAGAACTATAGCTCCCTGCAGCCTTTCTCATGTAAACACTGTATTTTCTGAGAAAATACAGTGTTTACATTGAAAGCTATGAACACCTCCAGTTGCAGTCACTCAGAATGAACCAGAGGGACTTCGGAGTTGATGGAGGCATAGTATGCCTCCATCCACTCAGATCTGCTGTCAGCAGAGCACAGGGCAGCACTGTGCACAGCATCCAGTGCTTCAGTATCTCCTCCCTCTGCATGCAGACACTGAACTTTCATCATAGAGATTCATTGATTCAATTCATCTCTATGAGGAAATGCTGATTGGCCAGGGCTGTGTTTGAATCATGCTGGCTCTGCCCCTGATCTGCCTCTTTGTCAGCCTCAGCCAATCCTATGGGGAAGCACTGTGATTGAATCAGGCTACCACATGTCAGCAGACTGCTTGTTTTTCTGAGTCTAACAGCATGCAGATTTACAGCTTCGGGCTTGAATACAGTAAGATTTTTACTATATTTATGGAGGCATGAGCGGCCCAGGGGGGCTAGATGGTGGTGTTAACACTATAGGGTCAGGAATACATGTTTGCGTTCCTGACCCTATAGTGATCCTTTAACTTATGTATTAAAAGTTATGTTTTAACTTCACTATAGGCCATTGGGCAGGGTATCTCTCTCTTTTCTTTAAAATTATTAGTTTACTAAAATTTGACTAAAATTGTTAGGCAACAAAATTAACACTGCTCTGGAGAGTTTCAAGGTGTGAATATAACATTATAACTCGTGAGCATTCTACTGTGTCTGCAATGAAACAAACAAGATAGAGAACAGTTACTGTTCACTGCGATGCTACTGAGACAACAAATATACCAGACTCCATTAAGCTGTCCCTCTATTATTAGTGCCCTATCCAGGGCCACTTTCTTCAATGCTGTTGTCAGCAAAATACCATTTTGTATTTATTCTATCTTTGGACAATGATGTCCAAAATTATTTTACTCTTTGCCGCATTGAACGTTAGGCCACATAATTAATCTATCCTGACAATCCTGTATGTTTCCGTTTCTTAATTGTTTCAAATAAATTATCTTCTAACCATAAAGGGAATAAGAGACTGCAATGGTTTATTTGTAATCAGACGACTCTACCTATGTGCACCAGGATTACGTGTAGTATGGTTAGTCCTGGACACAGATAAAGTAATATAAATAAATGAATAAACTTACTCTATTAATTCAACAACATAAATGTCATGTCAATAGTCATCTTGTCAACAAGGAACGCTAATGATGTGTTATAGTAATGTTTTTTTTATGCTCAGACAAGGTTTAATTACTAATGCAACCTAAAAATCCACATGGCAAGACCAGCTTTGTTTTGTCTTGTTTTATAAAACATCTTGAATCTTTTATTAGACCAGAAAAAAAACTGGCATGAACGCAAAGCCTCAATAACTGTAGTAAAATCACAAAAGAAGATATTTTAGACATTTTTATGAGACGTTGTGAGCTAGAAATGGGAGCTTAGAGAATGTTACATGCCAGACAAACATATTTCA
The DNA here is from genome assembly GCA_933207985.1 of Pelobates cultripes. Lineage (NCBI taxonomy): Eukaryota > Metazoa > Chordata > Amphibia > Anura > Pelobatidae > Pelobates > Pelobates cultripes. The sequence goes on from OW240915.1 coordinate 30,302,423, forward strand.
TTTTTACATTGCAATAATGTAGTTAGTGTCTTTGTGCCCTTTTAAATAATTTAATATGGCTTAACTCTATCTTTTCTTTATTTTTACTATCTCCCATTTAACAGTCACACATTGCTGATATTGTTACACGACTACATGTAACTATGTACCATCTAAGCTGATTTTTGTTAAACATTATTATTATTTGGCATTAATATAGCACCAATTTATTCTGCAGCACTTTACATTATTATAAAAAGGGGAAATTTAACAATAAATGACACAATTATAAAATGTTACAAGAAAAATAGGTTGACGAGGACCTTGCTCAGACTAGCTTACAGTCTACAGATATTGGCATATAAAAACACAATAAGAAGGGCATTGAAGTGGGTAGCAACCAAACAACAAGATGGGAAATTAGCAGAACTGAAGGTGAGTGGAGTGTGGTCCTTTAGGAGAGAGCAAGAGACAGGTTTGTGAAATAAAAGTTATTCTGGAAGGGACTTTTTAAATCAGGCTTCCCCAAAACTCCAGCCCTCTAGATGTTGCTGAACTACAACTCCCATGATTCTCAGCCCATCTATTTCATTCATAGAATCATGGGAGTTGTAGTTAATGGGGACAGGCAGGCTGTTCCAAAAGAAAAGGAGCCGCATGAGAGACCTGGTGTATTATGGCTGTTATAAATAAATAATACAAGACGAGGAAGAGATAAAGCCTTTATTACAGTTTATACGGCATAACCTCCCAGTCTCTTGTTCCATTTTGAAATTTGTACTAGATTGTCTCACTTGCTGTTAATTCCCCCCCGTTATATTATTGTAAAGCACTGCATTATAAGCTGGCGCTATGTAAACCCTTGTTGGTGCAAGGGTTAGTTATGTGGCAGCAGGTCACATTAAAAAAGTAGAAAAAAAGGCAATGGGTATCAGTAAGACCCCCATATTACTGTAAGGGATGTTTTAAACTACCCTATGCCCGCATCTACCATGCAGTAGGTGGGGGATGTCTACTAATTTGTTAAAACTAGCGCCTGGGCAGCCAATGTGAAATAATGGAGGTAAGAGTCATACTTAAACCTCGTGCTCCCCACCCAGAGAGTTTTAAATAAGTGGCCAGTGGGTGTGGATATGTGATAAATAATATTCAGACCGGAGGACCTAATGACCACCACGGGTCCTCACCAATTGGTAGTGGGTGAGGGCCCTAATAATAATAATCAGATGGTAGGATCTAGTGTCCCCTCTGGTCCGTACCCATTGCGGCTGTTAAAGGATTAATTATAAATTGTCTCCCGCCAGCCCCCACCCACTGGTGGCAGGTGGGGGCTTAGAGTACTCTAACAGCCAAGTCTCGAGAGAGTCTCACTGAGACCAAATTCCAATCGTATTTGGCCTTATTAAATGTGAGAATTGCCATTGCGGTTAGAATTCAGTCATTTTCATCCAGAAATCTGGTGTTTAGTGGATAACTCAGTTAATTGTTTATAGGGATGGCTAGCATCATCACCTTGGAGGTTTGTGAACTGCATGTTTTCCTCTGTTGTTCTGCCATTCTTGGCATCTAGGCTGGTCGGACTATCAAGTATATGTGCAAATATTTGCTGTGCCAGGCCCAGCCAGCTGTGGGGAGTTCTTTCACTCTTCCATTAGAAAGGCGATTCTAAAACCAATAAAATGATTTTGGAGTCTTATTTCATTAACACAGGGCAATACCTGATAAACAAGCATCTAGTTTACCATAAAAATATATAACACATTGTGGCCATGTATACATTTTTTCATTATTTTTTTGAACAAAGCCATTCCAATATACAAATATGCCGAGCAGCCTTTTTTTATTGGTTATTTTACTGCATTCCAGGTTCGACTGACACCATGCATTATAAAGGTATAAATATTTGTGCATTTTATTGCATGTGAAAGTAAAAAGAAAAAAAAATGCAAAGTTATTTTAAAAGTACAGATGTATTGCAGTTCCAATATGGTGCATAATTGACTCCTTTCAATGCTGAATTCTGATTCATTATATATTTAAATATATATATACGCTGATCAGCCACAACATTAAAACAACTGACCGGTACAGTGAATAAATTATTGTATCGTTACAATGGCTCTTGTCAAGGGGTGGGATATATTCAGCAGCAAGGGAACCTGGGCAGGTGAAAAGATCTTAATGACTTTGACAAGGACCAAATAGTGATGGCTAGACAGCTGGGTGCAGTGGGTAGTACCTACAAAAGTGGCGCATGGAAGGACAGCTAGTGAACCGGTGTCAGGTTAATGGGTGCCCAAGGCTCATTGATTCATGTGTGGAGCAAAGTCTAACCCGTCTGGTCCGATCATACAGAAAAGCTCAAATTGCTAAAAAAAACAAACCGTAATGGTAATGGTGGAAACTTAATGGTGGCCATGATACAAAGGTGCCAGAACACACAGTTCATTGCAGTATGCAGACTGGTCAGAGTGCCTATGATGACCCCTATCCACTACCGAAAGTTCCTTCAATGGAGGCGTGAGCATCAGAACTGGATCATGAAGCAATGGAATACTGTTGCCTGGTCTAATGAATCAAGTTTTCTTTTAGATCAGGTGGAGGGCTGGGGGCAAATGTGTTATTTAACTGGGGTAGAGATGACAGCAGTTTTATGCTCTGGTAAATGTTTGCTCGGAAACCTTGGGTCCTGGCATTCATGTGGATGTTACTTTGACATGTACCACCGACCTAGAGATTTTTGCAGACCACATACACCCCTTCATGGCAGTAGTGTTTCTCAATGACAGTGGCCTCAGGTTAATGCATCCTGCCACAATACAAAAAGATTTCAGGAATGGTTTAAGGAACATGACAAAGTGTGTTACCTTGGCCTCCAAATTCCCCAGATCTCAATCTGATTGAGGAATTCTGTGATGTGCTGGAACAACCAGTCCGATTCATGGTGGCCCAGCTTAATGAAGTGGTCTGGGTGCCAGGTCCTTCTAGGGTTAACCCATTTTTTTATAAACATAGCAGTTTCAGAGAAACTGCTATGTTTATAATATGGTTAATCTAGCCCTCAAATCCTCTAGTGGCTGTCTCATTGACAGCTGCTAGAGGCGCTTGCGTGATTCTCACTGTAAAAATCACAGTGAGAAGACGCCAGCGTCCATAGGAAAGCATTATGAATGCGCGCGCAGCTCTTGCCGCGCGTGCGCATTCAGCCGAATGGGAGGAACGGAGGAGGAGAGCTCCCCGCCCAGTGCTGGAAAAAGGTACGTTTTAACCCCTTTTCCCCTTTCCAGAGCCCGGCGGGAGGGGGACCCTGAGGGTGGGGGCACCCTCAGGACACTATAGTGCCAGGAAAACAAGTATGTTTTCCTGGCACTATAGTGGTCCTTTTGTGTGACTGACCCGTGCTGACATAGAAACAAAGAAAAGTAAGAACAAAAAACAAAATACAAACTGCAAATGTGCCAGGGATCAAAGGACAGAGGACCCATAAATTTACTTCGCCCATAGTGCCCAAACTTTGTGAAACTTGGACAACGGGTTTCTGTCCTGTCCTGTTAGCTTGTCCATAAGGTACGTGTTCTTTATTTTTAAAATGGCCTAATTTTTTGGTTCAGTTAAAATTTCTATTTCAATCTCAACCTTGATTTTAGATTTAACTTTCTGTAAACTTTCAAACATTTTTCTATAGAAATGTGTAATTGCTTGGCTAAAACTATCAATGACTTCAAACCCCATTCTTCGTCTGCTTCTTTATAAAGAGCATTCACATATAACAAAGTTCTTAAGAAGTCTAGCATAATTTCCTGCTAAAAGAAAAGCTCGGCTATATCTCTCCAGCCACTGTAACTGTAAATTGCTGTATCCGCTGTGTTTATTTTTCTCTCAAAATCAGCAACAAGCACACTGGCTCATGTGACTGTGACCATGTCTTCGTGCTGGAGCCAGTGAGAGCATCAAAGTGATCTGCTCTTCATTCAATGATTTCCTTTATTCAACATCTCTCTAAAAAAAAAAAAAACGAAAGCAAAATATCTAATGTTCCGACTAGAATTTTAAGTCTCGTCAGGCTATATTGATTTTGGATGGAAGAGACGAATGCATGTGCATAGATTATAGAATTAATAATATGAAATATTTAATAAAATCTAATTATAATATCTGAATATAAAAACAATGTGAGCATATAAAGATAAAAGTTAGCCGTATACTCATTAGAACACAAGAAATAGTCACTTGTTTAGAAAGGTTGGCGTACTCCCAAAGTTTAATAAAATGTGACCTTTTGGTAAAGTTCATGTATAATTAAATAATGTTTTATCAGATGTATATCAATTAAGGCCTTTACGGAAAAACGTGGGTTAATGCAAACTTAAGGGATAACTCTACGTACAATAATAACTCCACATAAGTATGGGGCAGAAAGTACTCCTTCCTCAGAGAATGATTGAGATCCTACGGAACCCTAGGCAGGATACATCCCCCTTCGTTCTTCAGGATAGTTAGTAGGCCAAGCAAATTCATATTTCCAGGGCCCCTGTCTAACCACAGGGTCATCTTGTGGTTAATCCTGCTCTGTGCTTCCTGTTGCCTTGTAAAGAGGGGCAGTGATTTGGAAACATTGCTACAGCTATATGCCTAGCTCATGACTCTCGGATATCAAAGGAAGAATTTTTATATCTGTCCAAAATTCATCCAACTTGTATTGTTGCAAATGATTGCAACAATTCTTGTATTGTTCCAAAACTGTGAGCCGGGCATTGAGCTGCTATCAATTTATAAAGCAGTCCCCCACTCATCCTGTGTGATGTGTGGAACAGCATTTGGGGAATAAACTATCCAACACTAGATTTATGCATTTGGTTTGGGCGGAATTGCAAAACGTCCGAATTTAAGTGGATTGAAAATATAACTGTGCAAATGTTCGTATCATTCGGTATTTCGAGTTCTGCCTATGGCACCAAAAACAGAGATGAGTGATGGAAAAAAAAAAAGATGATTGTGGCTACGATGCAGGGACTAAATATTGATTGAGGGAAAAAAGGAGGAGCAGTAACAAAAATATATATATATATTATATGTTTGTATTATTATATATATTTAATACATATTTAAACATTTAAATATAGATTTTAATTAGTGCACCTCCACTTATTCACTCTTGATTATTTTTTTCACTTGATCTGTGAACCAAATGGTTGGAAAATGTGCAGTACACTGTTTAGACCATTTTTTGTTTTGTCTGTCTGAATCATTTTCCCTAAAAATTTTCATAACAATACTCGATGACCTGAACCATCAAATAAACAAATGTTGGATTTCCCAAATTCTATTTTATTTTCAGAACAAAATGGTCCTTCCGAATTTCCAGCTGCTAAATTTTTTTTCTATTCAAAAGTTTATCTCGCATGGCTCTTTCTTCTGTGATAAGAAAAAATGCATAAACCATAATAAGAGCCTAACTGTGCAACTGCAACAGCTTGGGAAAGTTAAAAGATGGGTAATTGCTTCCTTTCATTTTCACAGTTTTCAATACATTATCTATGTAATGCATTAATAAACAGGGGAATCTAATGATGCCTTTAGTGTCACATTAATTCTGGTTAATCTATTTTTGGTTTGTTACTTTTTTTCCAATATCTAACACAAGTTAATTTAATATATAATAGATTGACACTAGTTTAAACAGTTATTTGTAGTGGTTCCTAGTATTCAAGTTCAAGTGTTTGTTCCTTTGTCTCGATATTCCAAAATCACTGCTTCGAAGAAGGAACCAGAACGTTTTACAGAGACCTCTATAAATACAAACCTTTGCATAATCTGAGTAAACCAGAATAAATTAAGAGTAGAATCTAATTTTCCTGCCTGCGTATCTTTAGCATAAACTGTTCAGCACTGCAGGACAAACATTTAGAATGTAAGTGGGTTTATTGAGCACATTTTACAGTTGGTGTTAAGAGTGGGATATCAACATATTGGGATACCTAGTAATGCTGGTTTTCCATTTGACTGAAGGTCGCTCAACTAAGTACTCTTAGATGTTGGGTTGGGTGTCTTTTGAAATGCATATTCTGTATTTTTTAAATGTTTTACTCTTAAAAACAAAGATGATTTTTCTTTTGCGGTCTGTTGGTAAATTGTGAATTAACCCCAGATCATTGAAAATCTGGAATTTAGAATAAAATTTCTATAAAGTTGTCAAAGTATAAATTCAATTAATAATTCCAGCTGAAAGATTTAATGTGTGCCATGGAAACCACTGCCATTTCTTTATGTTATTATCTATGTAAAATATTCGATATTTTGGAAATGTCTCTTACATGCATTTCACACTGAGGTGTGGTTGGTATTGAGTGACATGAACAGATGACAATAAGTGTTGTAAGCTCTTCTCTATTTCTAAATGTCCATGGAACATGGGATGATTTAATAGGGTTATTAGAATTGCCAACAAGCATATTGTATCAATAGCATTGACTTGTAATACTTACACAGCAATTTTGGTGGTATATATGTAGAATGTATTATCTGTGAAAGGGAGAGTCTAGGAGACTCAGACACTGACACACGGAACATCAAGGCAGAGTGTCTTCACACTCTGAATGTCCAGCATGTACCATCAGCTGTTGACCTATTTAACATAAATGACATTGTAAGTATTGACTTTGTATTTGCGAATCAAGACGAATAAATCTCTTTTATAAAAAAAGCCTGGAAAGTCTGATTGCGTTATGTTTTTAAGTGACACTGAAGAACTATAATATGGATGATACAAAGTGAGCCGTTCAACAATAAGATAGAATTTACATATATATATATATATATATATATATATATATATATATATATATATATATATATATATATATATATATATATATATATATATATGAATAAGTATCAAGCAGAATAATTATTCTAAGAGTATTACGATCTAACTTTTTGTTTTGGTTCACACAGCATTTACTATGTCCTCTGACAGTAGAAATAGCAGGAAACGGCATCTAAATCCCGTGATATAATTCAGTAGCTCAGTCAGTAGAGCCAGTCTTGGCTCCCATGCAACTTCTGTGGATCACTACTGGTTGAGACAGACATATCTTATTCATCAGGTCTCAGCAACTGTCTGATATAACTATATCACCATGGCAACATTGCCTTCCCCACGGGACAATTAGAAACGTTTTAGCATTAAAAGAAAAAAAAAAATTTTGTTTTTTTTCAACAAGCACATTTTATAACACATACTGCATGGTAGTGAACATTTCACACATTATGCACAAGACTTCCCCTACAATCCCCTACAATTAGTGATTATTAGATCCAAAATCTGGTTTGCAGCAAAGCAAAGTCAGACTAATAATAGTTATTGCATATGTCTGGGGAGATGAGGACTGCCAACTCAGCTACACAGAGAGGCTAATCTATGAAATAATCAAATATTCATAGTTTTATGAACTCGTGCACTTATATGACACAAGTTAACAATACAGCACTGGTCGCTTTAATTTTAGTTGAATCCAGCCATTGACTCTTGGATCTTAGTTCATTGGTTGTTTTTGCAAATTAGCGCTCTACGGTCCTTGAATATTGTGCAAACAGAACTGGATGCATGGGGCACTAAGACTTAGCATGCTCTTCCTACACTAGCAATTCATTTGATTTCCACAGTTTATGGTGGTTGTCATCACTTTAATGCCCTTAATTAAAATGCATCTGCTTCAACTTTAAACTTTACAACACTTTTGTACTTTGGCTACAGTAGTTTATATATAACACAAAACATATGTTTATATTTACTACAAAACTGTTTCCATGATTTAATTAGTTTTATCAATCATGGCTCCATTGATTAAAAGCATACAAATAAATATTTCCTTTCGTGGAATGTAATATGATAACATAGTAACACGATAACTTAATAACATTTCACTGAGAAAGAATTCTCAGTCTAGAATGCCTAATCTCTTGGCTTCTACCAGTCCATTCTGGGTTGTTTAACAAAACATGTTTCTCGTTTATTATTTTTTTTTACTTTATTTTTTTCTTCACTATTTTTCCACTTCATATTTCCATATATCACAAAGAAATATAAAGGTTGTATTTCAAGTAAGTGGGTGACTCATACAACCGCAAGTGAAAAGGATGTAGTTCTCTCTGGCATAGAGATACTTTAAAACGGAACGGTTACTTCTCTGGAGATTATCCAATTGAATAAAACATTGAAAACATTGTGTTAAACCTTTTTTTTTTAGTGATACTCCATTTCCTTTTTAAAATATATAAAAACATGTAGTAAGTTACATCACTATCCACTTCAGTCTAGGCACAGCCATGGCACGCAATGCAAATTAGGTGGAAATTAGAAACATTGTTACAGTTTCTCCTTTTCTACTATATTCAATGGCAGAAAAGGGAAACATTTCTTTAAAAAAATGAGTATAGCGCTTTAGCTGTTATTAAACTCTTTCCACTAGGCCAACAGCAGCCAGAAGTGAGTTACAACATGTCCCATTACCAAAGATTGATTGGTAGATTTATATATTTATTATTTATGCAACATTCTGCCTGTTAGCAGCTTATAGTATCATAAACAACATTAAATTAGACCTCACACCACTGCATACAGGTAGAAGAATACGTGGGAGCCACTCAAGGTAATTTGTAACCAGCTGGTGAGGGAGCTCAGTTGGTAAATTCACTAACTATAAAAAGCCTATTCAAAAATGCAAGCTCCCAGGTTTGAATCCCAGCAGGGTCAACTCAGCCCTTCATCCTTTTGAGGTCGATAAAATGAGTACCATCAATTGGGTAAGAACATTTATTCCTGTTAAGCTGCTGATTTGGTTAAATCAGAGAGTGTGCCTTGAGTCCCACTGGGAGAATACTAGTTATTATTTGTGATCATAAATATTTCAGCTGAATTTTTTTATGTCCTCCTCCACTGTCTAAGCATTGAGTCGTGAGAGCTATTACCTTAATATTTGGCTGCTATACAGGGGATTCTATAGACCTACTTTCTCTGCAGGAAATATAATCTTGTCCCCCTTGCTTTTAGAAAGCCCACTACTTCCTATTTAACTAATTTTAATTTTAATTAATGCACCCACTACCAGCTTGCCCCACTTCTGTACTGCAAGGTTCAATGTACCATGGCAACATTCTAGCAGGTATAGAATGTAAGTATAAGCTTTAATAGAAACTGAACTTACTGTATGTGGCATTATGTTCACACACATGTTTGCATTCTAGAACCATAATTGGGAAGCTTAATTTCCAAAAATGAGATAGTTCTATGTCACAACTAATAATGGCAACAATGGGAATTGATTTCTGTATACATCTAACAAATAATATAGAGCTCCAAAATCAGTGGGTCCTATTCTAATTTTAACAATAAACATGCTAACTGGAAATAATTACTACTTAGACAAGTGTGTGGGCTGTTCTTTAAAGGGACACTACTGATAATAGCTCCCAATTAATTCCTTTCCTGTAACTGTCATTACAAATCACACTAAGTCTTCAGTGAATACTATTCTAGCAACCTACTTCTCTAGCTACCTTTACCTTTTGTGTCACTTTACCCCACGCCATCTAACATGTAAGCTCATTGAGCATGGTCCTCAAGCCCCCTCTTCCTGTGTGTCCAACTTGTCTGGTTACATGTTTCTTAGTCCACCCATTGTACAGCGCTGCACAATTTGTTGTCACTATATAAATAATAATAATAATAATAAGCATCCAGATGACATCAGCTCATCAAAGTGGTCTGAGTGCACTGTCCATGTCAGTTTAACCCTGCAATGGTCATTACTATAGTTATTGACAAACTGCAATAATTACCTTGCAGGGTTTGCTCCACCTCTAGTGGCTGTCTATCAGACAGCCACTAGAGGGACTTCCGGGTCGTTAGGCAACTTTCGGTCACCTAACTGACTCTGGACATCCTCACGCCATGCATGAGTTCATTCAGCTCCAGCTAAAACCCCATAGGAAAGCATTGAGATATATATATATATATTTCTTATTTTAGAATCTACCTAATGTTCTTGAATATCATGAATAAGCAGACATAGCAGTGTAATTGGAATCCGTATGGACATATATAGATTTCTTCTTTCAATAGGTGAGTACAAACAATGGGGGGTACCTATAAGTACTGAGTTTTGGCACATTGTTATTTATACTCAATATGGAAACTTCACTCACCAAGAATCACTATATCAGTGCTACATTCTCAAGTAACTATTTGGTCAATATTTAATCAATACCTTGTTCCTTTTTTTCCAGTTTGATTTTCCATAATGAAAAATCAATTGAATTTTGCAATATAAAGTAGCAACTACAGATATGCCAGTAGTAATTGCGCTTCTCAGCACTTCTGAAATATTCATGGCACTACATCATGAGACGAAGACAGACTCACAGCAAGTCTTGTTATTTGTAATTTAGATATAATGATGATATACATTGTCAGGTTTAATTATGACAAGCTTTTATACATTTGGAGAAGAAGATTATTGTTTTCTCTTTTCCATTTAGAGTCACTGATAGTACAAAGAGAACAAACACATTTCATTTACAGTTGTAGAAGTTGATCTCATCCAAGTGTCTGCAAGAGTAAAGCAAAATTTTAGAGGTATTTCTATTGCACTTTTACCCTAAATCCCCCCAAAATATCACAGAGAAATTATTCAATGTTGAAATAATAGTAATAATCCTAATTTTGATTTAAACACAGTAGATCTACACAAAATGATCCATCTTCTATCACTCTGGATAAACAATTCATTTGTGACATCACCACCACCCACATTCCTAATTTAACAGATATTAGATTCAGTGAATGTGAGCAACAACGAAGCAACTATGAACAAAACGTAGTACATGTACTGTTTCAAAGGGATGACGTACTCTTTTGTAGGAGTAGGTCAAACTGCATTGGTTAGCATGGGCATAAGAGGGCCGTTAGTTTTATAATTTGAAGCACGTATTATATCGGAAAATAATGTTTGTGCAACTTCTAGCAATTTGTCAGGTGGGCCTTGATGGATGAAAAATATGTAAAGGGGTCAAAGAGCAACAAGTTACATTTTAGTTAAACGATTCGGCTACAACAGTCATTGATATGTAAAGGTTTTAGTGCACTAAGAGAAGGAATAAGTGTTAGAAAGAGAGAACAAATTATGCTGTACTCACAAACTGAGTCAAACAGAGTCATAATTTGCATGGAATTTCTGACCATCAACCAGGAGCCCAAATTAATCTTCAGGGCTATTCACTGAAGTGAGAATTGTAAGGAATTTGTTAAAAGTGAATTTCAAATTTAAGGCCAAAATAGCCAGGCTGGAAACCTAGCTGACTCTGAGAATTTTCCCAGCCTTGTTATTTTGATCTTAAAGGAACATTATAGTGTCAGGAATACAAACATGTCTTCCTGACACTATAGTGCCTGTGTGGCTGTTTAGGTTACTGGCTCCCCTCAAGCTGCTTTGAAAAGGTGAGTTTACTTACCTTTTTACCCACCCTGTGCTGGTCTCGCAGCAGCTGGCTCACTTGGTCCCGACTCCATGGCATAGATTATCAATTTTAATGATCTCAGCCAATGAAATGCTTTCCCATAGGAAAGCATTGGTAGGCTATTGTGCATGCCTAGGACAACACCAATCTGCGCCAATCAGCATCTCCTTACAGAGATGTATTGAATTAATGCATCACTATGGAGAACATTCAGCATCTTCATTCAGTGTGGAGACACTGAATGTAGGTGCTGCACAATGTGCAGCACTGTCACAGGAATAACCTTTAGTGGTTGTCTGAGTGACTCCCACCAGAGGTGTTCCTATGGAGCAATGTAAACACTGCCTTTCAGTCAGTGTTTACAATAAAAAGCCTGCAGTGTCAGGCTAAAGACACCAGAACCACTAGATAAAGCTATAGTAATTCTGGTGACTATAGTGTCCCTTTGAATTTCAAATTCACATTGAATTTCCAACAATTCTTACTTTAGTAATTAGCTCTGACAGTTCTGCCAAACACGTAGGGTAGACATAAGGCTACGGAAACAGAGCCACGGACAATTGTAAAAAAGAACTGTCTGTGAAACTGTGTCTTCTGATACCCCAACTACCATTATGCAAAGTGCTAGAATGGGACAATCACCATGGAAACCAGTGACACCAGCAAATGCATTACAATGGTGATTTCTCCCTTTTAATGCCTTTGCACTATATTTCAGAACACCATCATTGTATCATATTAAAAGAACATTGTGTTGCATATTTGAAGATATACACTTATCTTGTGCCGAGATTAGCATTGCAAGTTTAAAGACTGTATGCAATTGTGTTTCACCTCCGAAGAGATGAGTAATGTGTACAGAGAAATGGGTGGCATGTCTGAACAGTTTGGTATCATATCCAAGAGTAAAGTGCGCACATAAACTGCGGGACCGTAAGATTTCACTATGTGTATTTTACTTTATCATTATTGTTATTACAATTGTCGCCAGTTCAAAATCTCCTGTCTTGTATAAAGCATAATATCCATAAAACATATGTCAAACATTACTTCTCTTCTTAAAAGGGATGGGCTCCAAAGAACAGATAACATTTCAAATGTTCTATACTTGCCAACTTGTCTGTGTTCCAATTTCTCTTGTGAGGGATTTTATCAGGTATCGTGGATTTATTGAGGCAATATACAGCGTCCATAAACTTCTGCAAATATCGGTTAAGAGACAGACATTTAAATTGTAGCAACAAACCTTACAATAAAATGAGTGACAGTCTCCCTCTTATTTAGGTATGTTGCTATGACTACCATTGTAAAATTGATTTAAAGGAAAAAAAACTCACAATGTTTTTCTTCCCATTTTTGCTTCTCAATGAAGTGGTCTGGGTGCCAGGTCCATCTAGTGTTAAACCTGCAGCTGTAAACATAGCAGTTTCAGTGCTATGTTTCACTGAGGGTTAATCCAGCCTCTAGTGGCTGTCTCACTGATATCTGCTAGAGGCACTTCCGCGCTTCTCACTGTGAAAATCACAGTGGGAAGAAACTGACGTCCATATGAAAGCAGAAAAGCATTGAGAAATGTTTTCCTATGGACTGTTTGAATGAGAGGGAATGAGAGGGAGGAGAGTTCCCCAGCGCCGAGGGAGCCTGGCGCTGGAGAAAGGTAAGTGTTTAACCCCTTCGGCCCCCTACAGGCCGGCGGGAGGGGGGCCATGAGGGTGGACCCTATAGTGGTCCTTTAACCAATGACATTAAGAAATACTAATGGTTATAAATGGAAACTCCCTGGCTAAATATGTGGACAAGCCTTGTATTTGGTGAATATAGTTCAGCCGCGCTCATTGTATATAAAATGAAACACACAATATCTACACAGATATTGGTATTAGAATGGGCTGCACTGTAGGGCTAGTGGCAATGTGGCACATTCAGAGGGTTGTGTCATTCCAAATTGTGGCGTCATCAAATTTCTGCCTTGTAACATTTGCCCAGTCAGTTATAAGTATTGTCATTGTAGCTTGGATATATCAAGTTGCAACAGCGAAGCCCAAAAATCCAGTTCCCTTATTAATTCTCCACGTTTTCCTACTTAAATGAACATTATAGGCATCCAGATCACTTCATCTCAATGAAGTGGTCTGGGTGCCATATGCCTCCCCTTTTAAACCTGCAGTTGAAAAAACATTGCTGTTCTGTTGGAATCGCAATGTTTTTATTGAATGGTGAATCTGCCTCAAGTGGCTCTCTACATGACAATCAGCAGAGGCACTTCTGTATAATAGCACAGTAAAACTGTTTTTATAGTCAGATAATCTCAGGAGAACATCTAATTGGTGCAGCACGGAGTGTTGCCGTGTATGCCGTGTATTCGCATTAGCCTCCCCATTCCCCATCCCCATGAAAGCATTGGATTGGTTGAGATCATCAACATTGAGGGGGAGCCTGAATGGGGAGACTGTCGCTACAAGGGAAAACAGTAAATCATTTTTTTAACCATGGCTGCACTGGCCCGGTCACCTAAACATGAAGTAGGGCACTATTGGGTTAGGAATACATATTTGTGTTCCTTTAAACAACTCAGTGGAACCACTGACTAATTTGATGCACAGAACATAAAAACCTAATTAGTTCAGTTACATACACTACCAATACCAAGTTTCAATCTGTCTCCGCAACCAACAACACTTCAAGAACTGTTCGTTGGGAGATTCATATAATGGGTTTCCATGACCAAACAGTCATGTGCAAATTTAACATCTTCATGTCAAATGGTGAGTGTCTGCTCGATGGGTAAAAAATTTCTATTTCTAGAAGAGTGGGAAAATATTTTCTCGAGAGTCGCATTCCACCATGTGACAGTGCTCTAGGTTTGACTTATGCCAGGAGTGTGCTCCATGCTTGAATGTATAGTGGCAACAATAACGATTATGGGAGAAGGTAAAAGGGTCCATGCCAATTTCACATAATCTAGCCCCATCAGTTCCAGTAAATTAGCATCTTACTGCTTCCATATACAATGCCAGTGGCAACAATAAAGATTATGGGAGAAGGTAAAGGGGTCCATGCCAATTTCACATAATATGGACCCATTAGTTCCAGTAAATGAGCATCTTACTGCATCCATATACAATGCCATTTTATACAATGCTATGCTTTCAACTTTGAGGCAGACATTTGGGAAGTACCCTTTCTTGTTTCAGGATGATAATGATTTAATGTGGGTCACTGAAGAGCTAAAGTCTCCATATAGAAATGCCAGAAACATTGAAATGAGGGGGAAGTACTTAACTGACGTCCACAGAATTCTGACCTCCATCACATGGAACATATTTAGGATATATAGTCTGAGCTAATACTCTTCAGGTTGAACAGAAACAAATCCTTGCAGCAATGTTCCAGCATCTAATGAGGAGAGCCGTCCTACAAAGAATTTTGATAATACAGCGAACATTTTTGAGCCTGACTGCCCAAACCGCAATACAAACCAACTTTAAGCACGACAATTATATACACTGAGTCTCACAGATACACAAACACTGACACACACACACTCAAAGATACACAGACATTCACAGATACACAGACACTTACAGATACACACACACACGGACACACACGCACTCACAGATACACTGACACTCACATACATACACTGACACTCACAGATACACATGCACTCACAGATACACACACTGACACACACACACACTCAAAGATACACAGACATTCACAGATACACAGACACTTACAGATACACACACACGGACACACGCACTCACAGATACACAGACAATCACATACATACACTGACACTCACATACATACACTGACACTCACAGATACACATGCACTCACAGATACACACACTGACACACACACACACTCACAGATACACAGACACTCACAGATACACACACACTGACACACACGCACTCACAGATACACAGACACTTACATACATACACTAACACTCACAGATACACAGACACTTACATGCATACACTAACACTCACAGATACACATACACTCACGTATATACACTGACACTCACAGACACACTCACACACACTCACAGACACACACTCACTAACACACTTAGTGACTGACAAACACACACACAGACACACTCACTCAAAGACATACACACTCAATGAAAGACACAGAGTGACTGGCAGACACACACACTCACAGACACACACATTAACCGACAGACACACACTCATACACATTTCCCCCAACACTCACAAATTACTATTATTTATTTTTATTTAACTCCACCCAGCCTCTGTGGGACAACTGGAGTGGATTCCTAACCTAGGGTCCAGAGGGCTGCAGGGGCTGCTTGTGCTGCTGGACAGGCAGACAGGGGGTGTACTTGCAGAGTAGGCAGTGAGGGAGCTCTGTTCTTACTGCTCAGCTCCCTCGTGTGCCACGTACTGATGCTGGGAGCCGGTCTGATGTCATATTCTGGCACCCAGCAATTAAGCACGACAATTGTATACACTGACACTCACAGATACACAGACATTCACAGATACACAGACACTCACAGACACACTCACAGACACACACTCACTGACACACATAGTGACTGACAGACACACAGAAACACACTCCCTCAAAGACACACACACTCACTGACAGACACAGAGTGACTGACCGACACACACACACACACTCACAGATACACACACTGAGAGACATACACACACATTAACTGACAGACACACACTGATACACATTTCCCCCAACACTCACAAATTACTATTATTTATTTTTATTTTTATTTAACTCCACCCAGCCTCTGTGGGAGAACTGGAGTGGATTCCTAACCTAGGGTCCAGTAGGGCTGCAGGGGCTGCTTGTGCTGCTGGACAGGCAGACGGGGGCGAACTAGCAAAGTAGGTTGTGAGGGAGCTCTGTTCTTACTGCTCAGCTCCCTCGTGCGCCACTTACTGATGTTGGGAGCCGGTCTGACGTCATATTCCGGCACCCGGCATCACTAAGCAGCGTGCGACAGAATTGAGCAGTAAGAGCTCAGGCTACAGCACTCCCTTGCTGCAAGCCCGCAATATAAACTGCCACCCGGCTCATGGGGTCCCAAAGGTGGCCAGCTGGCCAGCTGGCCAGCTCTTGAGCCCCCCAGGACACGAGGCAAACAAGGCAGTGCTGCACAATGCAAATGCCTTGTTAGCCTCGCGGTGAATTCACCGCTGGGCACCCTATCGGCGACCTACAGTGAGGGCTCGGTGTGCAAGCTGTGGCACATGTGCCATAGGTTCGCCATTACTGATATAGGACATGGCGACTTTAAACAATACATAGTTACAGAATCTCTCTTGCCTGGTTGGGGTTCATCTCAAGATCCAAACGTTCAAATTAGCTACAGCAGAACTATGACTTCATCAACACCATTAAAATACTGAGGGGAGAAGATTATTGCGGTTTCAAAAATACAGAGTTCGGTGAATACAGGGCCCTAAGTCTATTCCACAGTGCAGCAGAATATAATGACATTTCAAAACAATAGTAACAGTGATTTAAAACTCCAATTTAAATTTTCATGCTAAAAAGATTAGAAATATGCTCAAATTCATCTGTATTATGTTTGAGCTGTTTTAGCCCAAAAATGAATCCCTTATGAATCCTCCACATTTTCCTACTTTACGGCACACACCCTTTAGTTTACAATCAAACATAAAAAGGGCAATTTTATTGCTGGGTGCCTTTAGGGTAACATTTCAGAAATTACTAGCACCTTGTACATTTCATACTCTATCACAGTAATCATAGTTCTGATTCCTTCCTGTGTTAATTATTATTATTAGAATTTTTTATATAACACCAACAAATTCCATTGCTCTGGATGCTTTAACCCCTTAAGGACCAAACTTCTGGAATAAAATGGAATTTTGACATGTCACACATGTCATGTGTCATTAAGGGGTTAAGTAAAGTGAATAATAAAACTTAGCTGGATTGACAGATATATATCAAGCAAAATGGTTTAGAATCCCTTCCTTTAAGAAAGTCTAATGATAACTTGGAATTCCTCTAAGAAATCCAACCAATTG
The DNA here is from genome assembly GCA_933207985.1 of Pelobates cultripes. Classification (NCBI taxonomy): domain Eukaryota; kingdom Metazoa; phylum Chordata; class Amphibia; order Anura; family Pelobatidae; genus Pelobates; species Pelobates cultripes. Next base: position 30,319,987 of record OW240915.1, read on the forward strand.
GGCCAGACACTATATGCCAGTGTAAAAGCACTTTTTAAAATCCAAGGACTGGCAATATTTTGGCTTCACAACACAATTTTAAATCCTGAAAGAGATTTTGAATTTCAGTTAAACAATATATTGAAGACAGGCATTCTCTAACCATAAGTCCCTTAATCCATCACCCCCCTAAAAATAATGATGAACTAAAACACCACTTTAAACTTTATGACTACTAAGGCCAACCAACCCTAAACATTAACATTCATCCTAGAGGGGCACTATAGGCACCCAGAGAACATCCTCTCGCTAAAGTGGTCTGGGTGCAAAGTTCTTAGAAACTGCAATAATTCCATTGCAGGGTTAACACCTGTGACAGACCACCTGGTACAACCGGGCTACATCGGAGGAGGCGGAGTGGCGTCCATCGTCTAGGGACATTGGCGTTGGAATCGGCAAAGTACAGTAAGTGGGCGCTGGAATCGGGGGAGTACAATAGGTGGATGGGAGGGGTGCTGAGAGAGCTATAGTGCTAGAAATATAACTTTGTATTTCTAGAACTATAATATCCCTTAACTGCTTTCCCAAGTCTGTTTAATGGTATCCAAACACAAATCTTACCTCTAAGACATACCCTAACCATAATCCCCTCTAAAGCAACCCCAAATGTTACCCTAATCCTCAAAGCAGATCTGTCATGTTTTTTTTAAATGTTATCATTTTCCAAATCTCAGCATTAGTTTGTCCTTCTTTATGTAAACAAATAGCTTAAATATAAAATCATACATAAGGGAATATAAGGACTACTTTTTCTTATGTAGAATTAGCAGGTTGGCAAATGTTGATAAAGGGTGGAGCTTTAATCAAGCTCCACTGCCTTTGTCTACTTTGCCATTGGCCCAGGATTTATGTAATCACCTCCCTCCAGCACTATGTCGTGTCCTATTATAGCGCGTCACTGCTCCTTAATGGTTGACTCTCACGCATGCCAAGCTATGGGCTATGACTGACATATCTGGGCGCAGCCATCTTAGAATATTAAAGATTGAGGTGCCTAGAAAGAAGATTCGGTGGGACCGGCAATTAGTTAGTAATGGTAAAAAAAGCCTGTGTCCGGGTTTCAAAATGTGTTGGGGACATCAAGGGGCATAGATGGATCCCTCAGCATTCAGCTGATCTGCTTTAAGTTTATTCCAAAAAGGCCAACATTATCTCAAACTTAAAAGGGTGGAGCAAGGCTAAACCATAAATTCACTGTTCTGTTACCCTTCATTCTTTTTCAACAGAGCTTCCATGTTTTAATGACACTGCAGTCTGATAATCACAGTATCATTAATGATTTTTTTTTTTTAATAGCGATATTTTAAACTCATGCATAAATTTCAACGTTCAAAATAGATTTAACATCCAATGGGCTTTCCAAAGGCATTCAACCTTGTGCAACAACGACATTCTGAGAGCAATGGGCAAAATCTTCCCAGTGTTCCGAGCCTATCACCATTATTATTGACAATTTTTAGTAATGACATTTATGCAATGCCAACTGATTCTGCATAGCTTTACAATATTATTAAAATGGAGAATTTAACAAAAATGAGACAAACGATTACAAATTGTGACTTGAATAAAGGGGCTGTAGTGGTTATAGTCATGAACGTGTCCCTTTAAAAGATCAAAAAGCAAATAATGTACAACTGAATCTTTATCCACAGTCTTATTTTGGTGGTCAGTGATTTTTATTTTTTTTTCTAATCTGAAATATTTTCCAGATACCACAATATCTAAAAAGCTTTAAGCCTAGAATGTGATCTTTTTTATCTCCAAGATGGTGTTAAATGACTCCTGTTCTCAAACTTGTTTATCTTAACATTCTTTGAGCTTGATATCTGATGTGTCTGTAGGTTTTCTACATACAATACACATCATTATCATTCTAGTCCTTTCCTCACATTATCAGTCTTGTCTGCATCCTACATTATCCGCACTCCACATGCTGTTGGATGATACTTTAGGGTCAAACATCATCGTATTAAATGTTTATTTCTATTTAAAGACTCTTTAATCTGAGATGTGTCCGAAACATCTCAAACATTACATTGAAAGATCCTGAGTGTTTCCTGGCCCTTTGGTTGCAGGAGAGTTAAAACGAATCAGTGATTCCAGGATATTCCTGTCTATCTCTTTCCTCCCATATCCCCTGTATGCTTCTAGAATATTATCAGTAGTCTTGCAGGTTCCCTTTCCATCTTACCATCTCATGTTATCCTTAGTATCTGCTTCAAAGCACTCCCACACTGAGATCGCTCTCTTTGAAATTTTGTGATTAGGTAAATTGAAAAACTCTGAAACTGTTTCAAAAAAATGTGTCATGTTTCGATTGGTGGATTTTCTAGCGATCTCAAGAAATACAAGTTAAAACAATTCAATGTCTATTTGTAATGAAATAAATTAAAGGTTTGAAGGCTTACAAAAATATGAGCAGATTATATATATTAATCTTTTTGTAATTTATTTTTTCCAAATATGAATGTTTTGACCCTGTAAACTCGGTCTTTCTGCCTGTTCCTCCCAATCCTTTTTGCCTTGGGTAATTAACTACATTTTTGTATTTGCTGCCCCTGCTCAAGGTAATCCAGCATATCTTTCTATTTCTTATCCATGCTCCGGATAATCCAGTATATCTTTCAATTTCCTTATTTCCTGCCCCTGCTCGGGGTAATCCAGTATATCTTTCAATTTCCTTATTTCCTGCCCCTGCTTGAGGTAATCCAGCATATCTTTCTATTTCTTGTCCATGCTCGGGGTAATCCAGTATATCTTTCAATTTCCTTATTTCCTGCCCCTGCTCGGGGTAATCCAGTATATCTTTCAATTTCCTTATTTCCTGCCCCTGCTTGGGGTAATCCAGTATATCTATCTATTTCCTGTCCCTGCTCGGGGTAATGCAGTATATCTTTCAATTTCCTGCCCTTGATCAGGGTATATCTTTCTATTTCCTGTCCCTGCTCGGGGTAATCCAGTATATCTTTCAATTTCCTGTCCTTGATCAGGGTATATCTTTCTATTTCCTGTCCCTGCTCGGGGTAATCCAGTATATCTTTCAATTTCCTGTCCTTGATCAGGGTATTTCTTTCTATTTCCTGCCCCTGCTCAGGGTAATACAGTATATCTTTTTACTTTCTTCCTCTGCTTGGGGAAATCCAGTTTCCCATTCTAGTTTACTGCAATTTACCATTGCAAATAATTTCATTTACCGCCCCTTCCTAAGGTAATTACCCTTCCTGTTTCAATTATAGTCCCGGAACATGACAAATTAGCTTTTTAGATTATTTATTGCCCCCCTTTCTGATGAATGGGTTATTTACTGCCCCTGTGTAATTCATTTTCCTGTCTTATTAAAGGGACACTATAGTCACCAGAACAACTACAGCTTATTGAATTTGTTCTGGTGAGTAGAATCATTACCTTCAGGCTTTTTGCTGTAAACACGGTCTCTTCAGAGAAAATGCAGTGTTTATATTACAGCCTAGTGATAACTTCACTGGCCACTCCTTAGATGGCTGTTAGAGATCCTTCCTGGGTCATGGCTGCCTAAAATGCATCCAAACATTCAGTGTCTCCTCCCTCAGCATGCAGACACTCAACTTTCCTCATAGAGATTCATTGATTCAATTCATCTCTATGAGGCGATGCTGATTGGCCAGGGCTGTGTTTGAATCATGCTGGCTCTGCCCCTGATCTGCCTCTTTGTCAGTCTCATCCAATCATTTCGAGAAGCACTGTGATTGGATCAGGCCACCACTTCTGATGATGTCAGAAGACTGCTTTTGTTTTTTTAGGCAAACCGCATGCAGATCTACAGCTTCAGGCTTGAATACAGTAAGATTTTGCTATATTTATGGAGGCATGAGGGGCCCAGGGGGCCTAGATGTTGGTTTTAACACTATAGGGTCAGGAATCCATGTTTGTGTTCTTGACCCTAAATTGATACTTTGTTTACTGCCTGTGTCAAGGGTAATACTTTTTTATTTAGTTTACTTATCCTGGCTGGGGTTATTAGGCTAGTCAATCTAATTATTGCCTCCGCCCAGAGTAACCCACCTTCTCATTACTAGGGTAATCCACCTTCTCTTTCTTTTTACTGTTCTCGCCTGGAGTAATTTATCTTCTCTATTTATTGCCCTGAATATCTATTTAGTGCCCTTGCTGGGGTATGCCAGGTTCTCATTCTATGCGTTGCCCATGCCCAGGGTTATTCACCTAGTAATTCTATTTACTGCCCTTCCCTGGGGTAGTTCAGCTTTTCATTCTTTATATTGCCATAGACTAGGGTTCCTCACCGAGTGATTCCATTTACTGCCCTATTTCAGGGTAAATCAGATTCTCATCTAACATTTTGCCCCTCCCAGAGTTACTCAGCATCTCACATAAAGGTTTATTTATAAATGTTTTATTTGTTTATAAAACAATCTGATTGTCAATGTAACTGATAAACCCTTTCTCATTACATTCATGCTTAAATATCTCTCTAGATTCCTCCAGAATGCATAGTAGTATATCTGTTTGTGTCTGTTCATATAATTACAAAGTGTATCAACAAACAGAACTTTAAAGACACATTACCCTTGCCGCTGGTATGCAAAGGTAAAAGGTTTAATCATAGACTTTCTACTTGCTGCAATGTTTGACAGCAGCACAAAGGTTGGTGACTTGCCTGAGGGATTAAAATGTGCTTTGAAAGCTAAAAAACAGGGCAGTGCTCTTAAGTGAGGAGTCAGACTGACCGTCAGATAGATGGCTCTGGAGCCAGACTGATGGAGATTGATGTGCACTGGCTGAACAAGTACTCTAATGCTTTGCCATTAAATCTAAAGAGACAAGACAGGGCCAGAGAGGACAGAAACAGTGTGGAGAGGCAATGCTTATATACAAACAGTGGATAGCTTCTTAGTAATTAAAGTCAGATCTATCTATTTCTCAATCTGTCTGTTCATTATCTATTTGTCCATGTCCCCTGGTAGAAAGATGGATAGATAGATAGATAGATAGACAGACAGACAGACAGACAGATCCCTTGAAACCACGTTACCAAACTTCCTCTCAAAGTATATCCTCACATTCTTTTGTATCCAGTATGGAGGGTTTGTTGTGTGTTTTTGTTTTTGTAGTTGTTGTTGTTGTTGTTGTGTTTGTTGTTATTTGTACAATGTACATTGTGACATTTTAGCTTGGTGCTAGGAAATGCCCCATCAGCCAAAAGAAGAAAACGGTCCCTTTTCACTTTGTGTTGGATTTCCGATCTCCAGGATTCCAGTGAAAAACATGTAAAATAGTAAAAAATAAATAAAAATGTTTTATTATTGTGGTCTCAAACGTTTGCATGCCTTTTTACACCAAAATGTTTTCAGTACAGGAACGCAAACCCCCAGGCAGCAAAAAAGGTGCTTGTTTTCCCCTAGCTGCTGCTTTATATGCAAAATATTAAATTACATGATTCTGTTATACATTTTAATATTATTTAATTGTCCATGTGGCTTTTTATTCACGTTTTTGAGTTTGTTTTTTTGGCGGGGTTTGTTTTTTTTGTTCTTGTTTATTGTTTTCTTACTCTGTTTTTCTTTTGTTTGTTTGTTTCTTTGTTGTTGTTGTTGCGCTGTTTCTTTTTACCGTGCATATAGTTTGTTTTCAGTAGCTGGCAGTATTTCTTGGCTAAGCCCGGACTTAATAACACAGAGACCTGGACCAGTTAATTATCTGTTGAAAACTGTGACCCATTGCACATAAATCTCTAGAAAATGATGAAAGAGTAACACAGGTAGAACTAAACAAATTGAGCATTTCAAAGCAATATTTTTTGATACTAAGTCCCATTAACATGTAAATACAAACAATGCACCACCTACTGCTCAACAAGTCACTTGAGCCTGTTAAGTATTTTAGTGCATCCCTTATCAGTGTCACTAGTTGGTTTGACTGGGTCATTTACTTCCAGATTCCTCTGTTAAGTGACAGGAAGGGCTCTCCCCGCTTGCTGTTTGAGGCAAACAATCCCCAAAACTAACATTCACTAAATAAACTAGCAAACACACTGAACACATTAGTTGTCCAAACTGAGGCTGTGTTACAGGTCTAATGATGATCCCCTGGGACCAAAAGGGCTTTAATGACCCTTGGGCAGCCTAAAGCAGTGTTTCAGAGGCAGTCACATTTATTTTAGACCTCCTTTCTCCTAGCACCTCAGCAGAACTGCAACGACTGAGAAATATTTACATGAAATTCATTCATATAATATTATTAAAGAAAAGAAAAGACAGCATAACTAATTGCAAAAGAAAATAAAAGCAGAAAAGTGTAGAATAAGACTATTTTTCAGTTCATCACAGGAATAGTTTGGACTCGTTATTTAGTTTTTCTGTTATATTTGTCTCATGCATGTTCCATGATCCTCTGGTGCAGGTATATTAAGTCCTATGCACGTTTTATTATTATGATTATTATAATTATTTATAAAGTGCCAACAGATTCCGTAGCGCTGTACAATAGGTGGACTAACAGACAAGTATTTGTAACAAGAATAGTTTGACGCACAAGAACAGAGGGTATTGGGGGCCCTGCTAAAAAATTTGTGTTTGTATGTCTGCTGGAGTCAATTTTATTGGTACTAAAGTATTATGGGAACAATATTATACAATGTATGAATCCCCTGTCTGCTCTCTTACAACGGATGATGAGGTGCTTTATTTAATCATAATACAGTGTTTTGCTAAATTATTCCCAGTCTTGACCAGGTCTGTCGTAGAAATGAAATACAAATGTTACTTGTGGTCAGAAAGGAAGATATTTGTGGTGTTTTGCTGAAACAAGAAAGAGTAAAAACAAAACACTACATAACTTGCGAAAAATACCAATGATAAAATAAAATCAATAAATAAAAATAATTATAATAAATATTTGATGACAAAGAAAGGCAAATAATAATAATAATAATAATAATAATAATAATAAAAACAATGAATGAATCAGTATGTTTTTCATGGAAAAAGCTATTTACAGCCATAAAAATGTATAGGCTTTACAATAAAGACGTGCTCTGATCCCGAAGAGCAGTGTTGGGTCAAACCAAATATTTCGGAACTATATTTTAAAACAACAGCAAAAACAGATGTGAGGAAGGCTGAACTTGATGGATGCAAGTCTCTTTTCAGCCTATGTAACTATGTAAGTTCCCCTGACACTTAACCAACCTTTAGTGGGAAATTATAGGGTAAAATTACTCCTTACTTTTTTTATTTAATTATATATATAGATATCAAATGACTTTTTTTTTTTTTTTTAGCAAAACCATTTATGCAGTGTATATTGTCTTGGACACATTGTTTGTAAAGTTATTGTGGCAGTTTTGCAATGTTCCAAAGATAAAAGGTTTATATCTGGTCATATTCAGACCTGTCCCACGTTACGTCCTTACTGGCTTTTCACAGTGATTAAAGAAGCAGGGAACAAAAGAGGCAGCTGAAAGACAAACAAAAAAAAACAATGTTTGTTTATTTTGACAAACAGAAAATGCTGTGTGAGTAAATACTAGATTGGGTCTTCCTTTTGTCTGCATAGGGTTTGTGTAAAGAGAGAGCAGATTATAATGACAGGGAATTTTCAGTAAACGTGTTGTTCAGTTTAGTAGTCACACATTATTTAAATGTCTGAAAATCCTCGTTAGCTCATCGAAAATCCTTGTTAGCTCATCACTGGATCTGGATAGAAGTATTGAAGCGTAGAATGTCTGGTTATAGATATATATTGCAATGTTGTTATTTTGTTTCATTTTAAAAAAAATATATTGTTATTATTATTGCATCATTGTTTTTGTGTTTTTATTAAAATAAGCAATACATGCTGAGCCTGCGAAGTAAGCTGAAGATTTAAATAAAATAAAAAATAAAAAAAGTTCAGAGGGGTTTTGGCATATTTAATGTAATATCTAAAATCTTTAAACAAGCATAGGGGTGTCACCTCAAGTCTTCAAGTGGACACTAAAAGCACCATAACTGCTACAAAAATCAAATGACTTGCTCGAAGGCAGCCCACTGGATCGGGGACCTTTAAATGAGTAATGACAGATTACTATCCACCCCCGTCCCCACCCATGGCCATGTGGATGGAGATTTGTAATAAAATAAAAGGAGAGCTTCACACTGACCATGGATGAAGGCTACCAAAATACTCGTGGGGAGGTCCTAATGCCCTTTTTTTCTGGGTGTCTCGTTCTGGAGATCTGGAATGGCTGAACATGATGGACTGGGCAAGTTGATGTTACTGCACTAACAGTTTTACCTATGATAATGCTTACTTGGCATTGTGATTGGGGGTTCACTTTAATAAGATATTGTACCGTCCTCCTTTCAATCTAAAATGGCAGAATTGAGACTCAGTTCCAGCGCCAAGGCCAAGTTTTCCTGGCAGCCCTCTCACGGGAAGGGGAGGGATGTCAGCAAGGACATGCTGAGGGGCAGACAGAAGCATCATGGAGGAGAGGCTGAAGACACCAACTATGCACAGAATTGACATTAGCCAGCCTGGAACTATTATTCCAGTTTGCTGACACCTTCAACACCAAACGAGTCAAACTCTGTTTCTGTTCACAATGAATATCTGTACATGCAGACTCCAAACACCATGACCACTTCAAATAACCAGCCAAGGAGGCGGGGCCGGAGGCAGGGAGAGGGCACTGCGGCAAGAGAGAAAAGATAAGTAAACTAACTTTTCACATCACGGGTGGGGGAGGGCTAACTTTAGTAATAAATGTACCCCTAATCGGAAGTAATTCATTTTTAACTACCCAACTGGAAGAAGTTTATTTAATTAACTTCATAAATGTTTATCCAATATGATCTTATAAATCCCAAAATTGTTTAATGGGTCTAATGTTGCTATTATTTCCAAATGTTGAAATTCAGATGTACATTTGTATGTCACCCCATGCAGATATAATTCTAATTACACAAGATAGAATTACAATTAGAAAGGAATAGCTACACAAATTGTTTCCTGGACTCTTAAAAATTGCTTTGTTTTTATTTCTTTCAAATTTACAGCTAGAGTGACACCTACTTAAAAGATCACCTAGTTTTATAGCTACCGAGACACAATACATCCTTTAATGATTTCTTTCCTGGATAACAGGACCGAGGAAAAGATGTTTGAATGGCTACTTTTTATGACTAAATATGCAGAGAATGGAAAATAGCTCACATGGTAAAAACAAAAAGTATACCATAATTTGTATACTTGCACCCTATATTCTAATCAAATTTTATATATTATACATATTGGAAATTGGATGAAATGGTAAACATTGTACATGATATATTTTTATTTAGGCAAACACATTTTTTCACCAAATCTTCATAATTCTCTTGTCCTCTCTCCCTTTATGGAATCATGTTGGCTGAGGTTAACAAGAGTTGCAGTGCAAGAACAACCAAAAATGTTAACAGGCAAGTATTTCTAAGCTTACTCCTACATTAAGGGAGAAACGTCGGGTTTAAATCCTAACATTCCAACATATAGCTGATATTAAAATAAATCGGATTACAATAATGATTGGTCCACATATCCTAAAAATCCTGACATAAAACTATTGTTTCCCTGATTCTTTAGAAAATAGGATTTCCTTCTTTGCTAAAACTACAGCTACCAGGCCCCTGTAGTGTTGCTTTTCAGAGGTGGATTTTGCCTGACCAGCCCCCTATATGCATTGATTGCAGATCCTTTAAACCTCTGGGATCAACCTCTAATCACCAGCTATTGAAACCAGATTTACAGACTCTTTACATAGGAGAGTTTAGCCATTTCAAAAGCAGACATTTGGTATGTTAAAGCAAGGTCAGAACCCCTGTGGTCCTGTGTTTAAATAGAAGAAGTTCAGATGGTTTTCAGGAGTCTTGTTGAAAAGTTACACCAAGGAAGACGGTTTGTTTCTAAGTTCAGAATCAGAAAAACCTTGTCTGTTGCAAAATTAGCGTCTTCTTCACAAAAGAGAAGAAAAAAAAACTCTATTTATGTCAATGTGATATGAACTGGGATAAACTGCATCCAGTGTTCTAGACTAGAGAATACTGCAAGGCCATTTCCTCATCTGAAACTTGCATTTCAATATGCATACTGTGATAGAATTGTTTAGAGCATTTCTCTATTACCTTGTCCCATTGTCCCATTATTGTATGTTTGTAAACACACTCACAACGAATACATTAAATACTATCCACACATTATTAACATTTGATATACTTTATTTGAACATAAGATTTGAAAAAGTTTTGTGTAGAGATTGCACTTCCAGGAAAAAACATAATATTCATTTGTCAGCACTTTTATTTTGTCCATTTACCCATTGTAAATAATGGGGGTAAGATAAACTATTCGAGAACTAGAGTTTATTGCATTTGTTCTGGTGAGTAGAATCATTACCGTCAGACTTTTTGCTGTAAACACTGTTTACAGAGAAAATGCAGTGTTTACATTACAGCCTAGTGATAACTTCACTGGTCACTCCTCAGATTGCTGCTAGAATTACTTCCTGGGGCAGTGCTGCACACTGTGCCGCATTGCCATTCACTGTCTCCATCCTCTGCATACTCCTCCATCCTCTCCATCCTCTGCATTCACTGAACTTTCTTCATAGACATGCATTGATTCAATTAATTTCTATGAGGAGATGCTGATTGGTCAGGGCTGTGTTTGACTTGTGCTGGCTCTGCCCCTCTTCTGCCTCCATGACAGTCTCAGCCAATCCTTTGTTGAAGCATTGTGATTGGCTCAGACCACCACTTATGATGATGTCAGCAGACAGCAGGCAGTTTCAGAGGCAGACAGGGGCAGAGCCAGCAGCTGCAGACTTGAATACAATTTAGATTTTACTATATTTAGGGAGGAAACAGGAGTTCAGGGGGGCTAGATGGTGGTTTTAACTCTATAGGGTCAGGAATACATGTTTGTGTTCCTGACCCTACAGTGTTCCATTGACTCTTATACTACCTTAACACTTGCATTAAAACTGATTCCCCGAACATAGACAAATGCAGCAGAGCAGGGAATCCCTCTAATCCCTACGATGGCTTGCACTTACCCCCACGCTAAAGAGCTGGTCGTAAGTGCGATCCATCATAAAACAGGTAGGTCGTAAAATGAGGACCCCTTGTACTTTGTACATGTGTGCTTTTCACATTATGTTAATGCTTTGGTCACAGAATATTTTTTTTAAATTCTTTTAAATTCAGGCATCTAAAATTCATAATGGTGTGGAATGAACACTCAGACACATGGGGCAAAAACTAAAGGCTGGGGCAATTAGAGGCCTCCTTGCAGCTCTGAGCCATGCATGTGTATCTTTGTTCTGCAACACCAATCTGCAGTGTGGTGCATACAATTTCCTTTCTGATCTCTCTAGCACTGATAACTAGGATCTTGGTAGAGACCTGATGCAGTGCCATCCGGCAGGTCCTGTATTGTAGTTTTTGTGGGTCCTGCAGGTCAGATATCCCTGGAAGAGCAATGAAGATGCAAGGCAGAAGAAAAGAGCAATGGTAGGTGTCCTACAAACAAAAACAATGGTGAAGAAGAGATTCAAAAATACCACCCAGGAGAGGTCCATGGTGGGTTATGATACAAATATTGAGGGGCAGAAAGACAAGTGGTTTTAGAAGCTCAAGTAGGGTTAGGGGAAAATGAATAGGTTAAAACACATATTGGGAATGGGGAAACAAGTGGAGATGGGGAACAGAAATATTTTTCAGCCAAAGGGAAGGGACTTAAAGGGACACTATAGTCACCAAAACAACTTTAGCTTAATGAAGCAGTTGGGTGTATAGATTATGTCACTGCTGTCTCACTGTTCTGCTCTCACACATCCATGTATGTGACTAACACATCTTTCCTAAACACTTCCTGTAAAGGGTTGTTAATGTGTTAGATTCCTTTATTGCAAATGCTATTTAATTTAAAATTTCTTATCTTCTGCTCTGTTAATAGCTTGCTAGACCCTGTAGGAGCATCCTGTGTGTGATTAAAGTTCAATGTACAGAGCAGGAGATAAAACTTCTAAAGTGATTTAACATCTGATTCTGATGCAAATGAAACCACTTTTTACATGCATGTTGTGTCAATCGCAGCCAGGGGAGGTGTGGCTAGGGCTGCAGAAACAGAAATAAAGTGATTTAACATATAAATGGCAGATAATTGAGCAGTGAAACCTCAGAGACATGATCTATACACAAAAACTGCTTCATTAAGCTAAAATTGTTTTGGTGACTATAGTGTTCCTTTAAAAAAGAATTAGGGAGAAGGTACACAACTGGAGTTGGGGGCGACTGAGGCAGGTGTGGCTGCTAGTGGGAATTTACTTGCAGAAGCACAAGTGGAAAGTATGGGGGAGAAAGCACAAACGGGAATTCGGGAGAAGCAATACAAGTGTCTGCTAATGGACAAAAACACGGATTGTGAACGATGGAGAGACACTCGAGTGGGCTTATAATTCCATAAACAGAGAGTAACACCTCAATAAGAAAAAAAAGTTAATATGAAATGGTATGATGATGGAGGGTGGGAATACCGCTCAGGGGCACATTACACAGTTTGTGCCCTCAGACACTTCCTGGAGGGCAATTTAGGGCCAAAGTGCTAGAATTGGAACTTGCTGTGAAGTGAGGAGATTGACAGGTAGTAGGAAGCTGATCACAAAATAACATGACAGCTGACCAACACTTAGAGTATTCACACTTACTGGATTGGTAACCCAGAGACAGAGAGCAAGTACAATCTGCTGGCAATTTATATTTCACAAAAATAAAAAAATAAATCAGAGTTTAAAATACAATAGAGAATTTGACTGAAATGTAAACTGCAAAGTCAAGGTGGGCCTCACAGTATTAAAGGATCCCATGCAGGCTCTGGGATTGGACCATGGACCTGAACACAAATGGGCTTTCATGTTCTGATGGAGGCCCTGGATATACTGTGAAATGGACACATACACACACAGTCCAGGGATTCGCTGGGGTTCCGTATGAGAAAGTTACACACAATCAAGTCAAAATATATTAGCGGACCCCAGAGTTTGGAGAAAAAAGTACCCCCTATTGGCATTCCCCCATTTATGTTTTTCATATGTTTTTCATTTCAATGTGATTTTAATTAATTTTTAATTTTATTTTTTAGTTTTTAACTCATTAGAATGTAACCTCATTTGAGCACAGTCCTCAGCACCTGCTGTACCTGTACGTCCAACTTGTGCTATTTAAAGGAACACTATAGTCACCTAAACAACTTTAGCTTAATGTAGCAGTTTTAGTGTATAGATCATGACTCTCATGTTTCACTGCTCAATTCACTGCCATTTAGGAGGTAAATCGCTTTGTTTCTGTTTATGCAGCACTTGTCATACCTCCCCTGGCTCTGATTGACACAGCCTGCATGAAATAAAAAACTGGTTTCACTTTCAAACAGATGTAATTTACCTTAAATAATTGTATCTCAATCTCTAAATTGAACTTTAATCACATACAGCAGGCTCTTGCAGGGTCTAGCAAGCTATTAACATAGCAGGGGATAAGAAAATCTAAATTAAACAATAGAGGAAGGATAAACATTAGATGACTCTTTACAGGAAGTGTTTAGGAAGGCTGTGCAAGTCACATGAAGGGAGGTGTGACTGGTGTTCATAAAAAAGTGATTTAACTCCTAAATAGCAGAGAATTGAGCAGTGAGACTGCAGGGACATGATCTATACACCAAAACTGCTTCATTGAGCTAAAGTTGTTTTGGTGACTATAGTGTCCCTTTAAATTACTTGTTTATTATTCCAGCTGTTGTGTAGAATTTGTTTGCACAATATTAATAAAAATAATAATACATTATCTGTACAACGCATAAGAGTGAGGGTCACTTCCAACCTTGTCTGCCCATTTAAAGGAACAGTCCTAGCAAAAAAGGTTATGAATATTTTTTTTTCTACTACTTCCACTCTGTCATTCCTATTGTGTTTTTTTATTATTATTCTTTATTTTTGTAGTGCATAATATAACAATATAAGTTTGTGTGGATATTTCACAGGTTTAGACACGACTATAATAAAATCAAAAGGTAACATGGAATGTCAAGAAATTACTGCACTTTTTATATTACGTGAAGAGGCTTCAGAAACAGGCTAAATAATGATGCAGATATAAATAGAAATAGATGCGTATAAAGACAGTGGGCTGCCACTGTATGGTAAGGAGAAATGGTGATAGCCTAACTATGAAATGAGTAAGATAGAGAACGGAAACAGAAAAATATAACATGCTAAACTATAATATATAACGAGATAGCTTTGATGCCACTAGACCCGAAACCCTCCAGAAAAGCGTGGGACTCATAGGCTTTTTACCCCTGCCATAAAGACAGTAACATCACTGTAGTAGTTCACTCAATACCACAGGTTGGTTGCCAAAGGTAGACACTCCTTATCCTCGGGGAAACGTCTTTGAAGGGGTGAGCCAAAGCCTGCTCCGAGCCCCAGGCCGGTACTGAGGCCTGCATCACATAGCCATGGACATGGGGGCTCATAGAGTCCAAGTCCACCCCATTGTGGGGAAGGCAGACGACCTTGGTGTTTAAACGCCAGTGGTGGCGGGTGATCCTTCGTCTGCGTTGTAGATGCTTCGGGGTTGATTCCTTGATGGCCCTCAGCCCAGGTGGGCAAGCCTTAGGTGCAACCGGTGCTTGAGGGACAGCTATGCCCGGAGTGGCCCTGGGCTCCCCTCGTCCGATGTCCCCATAGACTGCTTCAGAAATCAGGGTTGTTTGTCTCGCAGCCAGGTTGTCCCAAAATAGCTGGAAAATTGCTTCCAATTTCTGCAGGGACCGCTCAACAGCTCAGTGAGAGACTTGCACAAACTGATTGGGAGTAGGCCTGTGGTAATATGGCACATCCGCCATTTTGACCAGAGTCACTGCGGTTAAGGGGCGAGTTGTGTGCAGCTGTAGGATGTAGCTTGGGTGAGTACAGGTCAGTGGGAACCGGAATGACCCCCGCCGGTCCAACGAGGCAGCTTTAGCCCACTGAGTGGGAGTCTCGTCTCGTGGTTTGGGAGATCGACCGCCTCCCCTGGCCGCCGAGAGTACAAGGCCTCAAAAGTACCTCAGAGTGATATAACTGAAGATCCTCCATGGAAAGCCCTGAAGGACTCTGCTCTGCTGCACGCATCTGTCGGATACGAGAGAGGGCAGATCGGCGTGATGGGAGTGAGGTATATTGGCTAAAAGTTCAAACTGTAGCGGGAGCTCTCCCACAACACGTCTGTCCACCATGCGGTTCAGGCCCTGCCCCACCCCCCTCTTGTTGTGTTTTTATGAGCAGGGTCCTCATCAATGTATTGTTCCTGTAACATTTTATAATTGGCTCATTTATTGTTACATTTCCGCCTTTATAATATTGTAAAGAGCTGCGGAACAAGTTGGCACTATATCAATACCAATAATAATAATGCGGAGGTCTGCAACATTCCATGGAAAAGGGTGAGACACATTAAGTAATGGTTTTTATGTGCAGAGATGTATAGAAATCATGCTATTTGCAGGCGTCTCCCTAATGCTGAAATAAATGTTGTGCAGAGCTTCATTGGATATTTACTCGCAGTAAAATCAACCAGAGGACCATTTTTTGGTTTCTGAAAACATCACTTCAGAAGCTGCAGATCGTTGCAATTTACTGCAAACAATGAACATTCTGAAGCCAGTTTTTTTTTTATGTGCAATATTCTAACTGCATTTTATTAATGAATTACTTTCATAATGCATTTTTTAAAATGCTTTAACGATGGTTTGGCATATAACGTAGAGTTTAGTGTTAGATGAATCCTGGGTTTCAGCTGCCGGCTGCCTATCTGTGACCTGACTCATTGCAGAAGGTTGTCAATGGCCTTTAAACAGTCTAACAACAAAAAGACCCCTCTGCCCCCATACTTATAGTGTCAGTATTAATTAGGAGGGGATATTCCAGTCTTGTAGAAAGGAAGCTTATAAGAGAACACATGAGAAGTCAGGCCGGGAGCAGGCGCCAAGCTGCAGCTATGCTGCATCGGCCTCATTTGCTTACAAATGGCTAGTATAAATAGACCCCACTGTATTCTTAGCAAAGCGGGCAAAAGAAGTAATTACACCATGTGACATTTAAAATTGCCAATAAATGGGTCAGGAAAGGGAAGACAATTGCAGCTTGTGTCAGGAAAGAAATGAGAGTTTGCTGTATTGTTCTCACAATTCTTACGATGAACGTATAGAAATGGAATCCTCAAGGTTTATTTACTAAACAGCAAATTGAGAGAACCGAAAAACTGCAGAACATAGGTCAAACTAATCAAGGTGAATGAAGAAGAAACATAGGACAAACTAATCAAGGTGAATGAAGAAGAAACATAGGACAAACTAATCAAGGTGAATGAAGAAGAAACATAGGTCAAACTAATCAAGGTGAATGAAGAAGAAACAAAACGTTGGAGAATTCTTAATTTCAGCCTTTTTGGCCTTTATATTGCAATACGTTTATTCAATTTAACACAGTAGGCTGGTTAGAGACTAAACCATTGTGTTTTGACAGATTTTAAGCACAAATACCGAAGTAAAAACATAGTTGAGTTTGGAGGATTATTTTTATAATGTGACTATTTTGGTCTAATATTGGCTCTGCCTTGTTAATTGTGAACAATTCCTAGTTTAGTGAATCACGGTCCAGTATATGAAATGTGCTCTACGATGCCACATCATTCACCAAACTGTATCTTTAGCAGGAATATTTGTTCCTTTAAGGGCCAGTTGTCAATTTGGTGTTATTTTTTCATACTTTTATTTCACTCAATGGAATACATTTTTATTTACTGATATAATTTGTGTCTGCCGATTGGCTGTACAAAATTATGTTAAATTAGGTCAGTGTGCTCCAAATTAGCTATTTTTTTACAGATTTATTTTAATTCTCCCGGCTATTGCTGTCTACTGAAAAACTGGACAATTTGGACAGATTTTACATTTTGCTGTAACTCAGATTTTACATATCGCCATGAAAATACATTAACCCTTTTACCAACAAAATCTATTTATAATAACAAAAAGTAAATTTGAATATTAATTTTTATTTTATTTATTTGCTCATCATTACAATAATATTAAGGATAGAGTTATTTCTTCCCTTGCAATATTTCAGACAGTTTCTGACATGCCCAGGAGTGATCCAAGGGTCAATGATCCCTGAGTACAAGGTTATGTTTTGCCACCCACACGCGAGTGCTGAATGAGCATTATGGGAAATGCAGTCAACAGACATATTGGTAATTGTAGTCACTATAACTGATGATTAACTATAGCACAGCAGATATGTGTGAACCGCATTTCCCGCATACCTCCCAAGTGTCCCTATTTAGGAGGGACTGTCCTTGATTTAGGCCCAAATATCTTTGTCCCCCTTTTTTATCCTTATGTCCCTCTTTTCTAGGAGCTCCATATTGTTGGTGTGCTTTTTCACAGATATACTAGGTGTGACAAAAATATATAAATAACAATTGTCAAATACCTTGCTTACAGAGATTTGTAATAATCCTGAAGGCATTATTACTAGCAGTACATCTTAATAAAAATGTCAATAGAATGTAAAATAAATGCCTGCATTTGAGCATAATGCACACATACACTACATACACAAAGACCATTAAATCATATATTTCTAAAATAATGGAATTTACATTTTCTATAGCAATCCTTATCACTCTCTGAAATGCTAATTTAATGCTAGCAGTGAAGTGGTTCCACCCTCCCTTACCCCCTTCCCAACTGTAGCAATGATATGACCCATTGAAGCTTTCTTTACTGATTGGAAGCGGGAGGTGAGATGACATTTTCAGTAAACACGCAGGCATTAAATCAGTGACGAGTGGCTTCTGGCAAATAAATCCCTTTCTCTACAGACTGTCAATCTTTCCTAAAGTATACATGAGTGTGAGTGAAGATTTATGAACTAAATTCCATTCTGTAAAGTACATGAAAGTAAAAACATACTTAATTCTGATAGTGAAGTGGTTCATGTACCCCAGGCTCACTCTTACTCCATTACTTATCATACTAAATCCGCATCCACTTCTATGCCAAATCTGGGCATCCACATAATGGTCGACCCCACAAAACGTTATGAGGATAACTATGCCCCCATACTCGGTAAACTCTGGGGTCTCCCAGGGTCCATTATCCTAGTACTACACTGTACTATTAGTTCAAATTCAGTGCTGGCCCACTCCTATAGTTCAAAAATTGGTTGATTTGGAGTTACATTTACTGGCACATGATCTCCACACTATTTTATTTGGTTTCCCTATACTCACTGCCCCCTCATTAGAATGAAACGCCCAGCCGTCCTCTATTAGCATTCACATTTCAGTCCCCTCTTCCTATCTTCTAAGAAGCACAGCCTGGATAAATACTGTCACATGTGGTTCTCTTATTGATTACAAACAACTTACCCCTAGAATCTCGCCCAACAGAGATTTTCTTTGCTTCTTACAGTTGAGAATCTTTGATCAACAGCTCCACATTAATGCTGCTGGCATAGGTGTGCGCAGCCTATTGTATAAGGGTGTGCACCCTAAAGCAGAAACACACACGCCGCGTGTATATATATATATATATATATATATATATATACACACACATATATACACATACATACACACACACACTGCTGTGTGTGTGAGGGTGCTGTGTGTGTGTGTGTGTAGGTGCTGTGTGTGAAGGCACTGTGTGTGTGCAGGCGCTGTGTGTGTGGGCGGGCGCTGTGTGTGTGAAGGTGCTGTGTGTGTAAGGGTGCTGTTAGTGTGTGCTGTGTGTGTGTGGGTGCGGGTGCTGTGTGTGTAAGGGTGCTGTTAGTGTGTGCTGTGTGTGTGTATGTGTAAGGGTGCTGTGTGTGTAAGGGTGCTGTTAGTGTGTGCTGTGTGTGTGAGGGTGCTGTGTGTAAGGGTGCTGTTAGTGTGTGCTGTGTGTGTGTGTATGTGTGAGGGTGTTGTGTGTGTAAGGATGTTGTTAGTGTGAGGGTGCTGTTAGTGTGTGTGTGTAAGGGTGTTGTTAGTGTGTGCTGTGTGTGTGTAAGGGTGCTGTGTGTGTGAGGGTGCTGTGTGTGGGTGCTGTTAGTGTGTGCTGTGTGTGTGTGTATGTGTGAGGGTGCTGTGTGTGTAAGTGTGTTGTTAGTGTGAGGGTACTGTTAGTGTGTGTAAGGGTGTTGTTAGTGTGTGCTGTGTGTGTGTGTAATGGTGCTTTGTGTGTGAGGGTGCTGTGTGTGTGATGGTGCTGTGTGTAAGGGTGCTGTTAGTGTGTGCTGTGTATGTGTGCTGTGTGTGTAAGGGTATTGTTAGTGTGAGGGTGCTGTTAGTGTGTGTGTGCTGTGTGTGTAAGGGCGATGTATGTGTGTGTGCTGTATGTTTGTGTGTAATGTGTGAGGGTGTGGGGGCCGTTTAGTTAATATCCCCCCTCCCTTCTTACCTTATGTAGGGAGGGGGGACCGTGCTCCTGCCTTCCCTCGTAGTCCAGTGGAGAGTGAACTCTAGCCCCCTGTGGGGGCTAGAGTTCACTCTCGCAAGATCTAAGCATTGCCACAGTAATCACGGCAACGCTCCGACCGCGCGAGAGGAACCCGGCGGAGCTGCTGGCAAGAGCTCCCCGGATCCTCTCCTGCCTGCCTCCCTGCCTGTGGGTTGGTGAGGAAGATCTTTGATCTCCCTCACCGGCCCACGGAGGGAGGCACATAGCGCGTGCCGCGGGGATTAGCGTGTGCCCAGGCACACCCGGCACACCCTGTGCGCACGCCTATGGCTGCTGGAATTAGCTGCACTGAAATTTTTTAAAAAGCTACGCATCCAATAATTTTCTGTCAAAGGTTTAATCTTTATTATACATATTACACTTTGACTTCTTGAGATTGAGATTGGAAAGACTTCTTGAGATTGGAAAGAATCAACCAACATTTCCTCTTGGGAGGTAAACTTAGGGGAACCCTTTCGATTCAGTTGATTAGTAGGACGTATGAGAATGTGCTAACAAGCCATTTGTGTGTCACACATTACACATGTCACATGACACACATTACACGTGTCACATTAAAATATTGAAACTCCTGCGGGATTGTTGTTGGAGATGTGGCAGTGCAAAAGGCAGTTACCTACATATTTGGTGGGGTTGTGAGCTAATAAAAAAAGCATGGATATTGGAAATCAGATATATACATTATTGGGGGTAATACTACCTTGTACACCGGAGAGTTTCTTATTACATTTATATTGGGCTAGAATGCCTAAAGAGTACAATATGATGATAACACATATTCGGATGGCCTCAAAATCGGCACTAGCAAGAAACTGGAGAAGTAGTAAGATCCCAGAATGGAATGTAGTTAAGGCTCAGGTGTTATATCAATGTAAAATGGAAATGGGTATAAATAGAAATAATTCCTACAGTTTGACAAAAATAAATAAATGGAAAGCACTTATAGACATCCTACAAGCATAACAGTGGGGGAGGGGGGAAAGAAGGAAAAGAAAGGGGAAAAAGAAACTGACCGATACATGTCTCAGTATAAAGCGCTACGGAATCTGTTGGCGCTATATAAATGGCAATAATAATAATAATAATAATAATAATAATAATATACGGGGCAAATTAAGTAAAGAAAAGCAATAAACATATACCTTAACCAAAAGCTTATATAGAAAGTTATGTTATGTTATGTTAAGTTATGTATGAAAAAGTATGTATTTAAATGTATTAGTGAATGCTCATGTATATGTTAGAGTATGGTCAATATGTAATTGTTTTATATGTATCACATTCACCAAAAGAGAAAATATGTATTTTGATAAAATTTGATAAAATAAATGTAAAAAAAAAAAGACTCCTGCGGGATACCCAAGGACGGCCACAGAGAGTACCGACACGCATCGCTCAAGTGGCACGTGACTACTTCAAAAGGCTGTACTCAAAGAAGTCACCTGTGGATACCTCACAGAACATACAGAACATGGAGTCCATACAAGCATATCTGGACAATAACCTCCACTCAAAAACTACCGGCAGAAGCAACAGAAGCATTAGAAGCCCCCCTGACTAGAGAGGAATGCAATTAAGACGTCGAAACCGGGCAAGAGCCCGGGTCCTGACGGACTGACAATACGCTACTACAAACAGTTCTCAGATATTCTACTCCCACATTTCCTGTCTGCTTATAACTCATTGACACAGGGTTCCCTCCCAGACGTTTGAGGCAAACATAGCCCTGATACCAAGAGCAATGTGCCAATTACCGGCCTATCTTCCTATTGAATTGCGACTTAAAGCTCTTTGCCAAAATCCTGGCAACCAGGTTGACACCTTACCTACCATCCCTCATGAAACTGGACCAAGTGGGTTTTATACCACCCAGGGAGGCAAGGGACAATACCTCCAGAGCCCTACCCACAATAGGAACCTCACACCACCTCCCTAGATGGGTAAATGGGAAGCAATGACGGCTGACACTTTTACAGAGCAATAATGGTACAAAATATGCAACCTTACCCACCACTGAGCACTGGCGAGCAAATGAGATGACATACAAGGTTTTAACCCTGTGGTATAGAACACCGCAAATCTTGCAGAAAATTAAACCAGGCCTGAGCGACAAGTGCTGGCAATGCCACACTAGTGTACGCACATTTCTGCACATATGGTGGGAATGCCCATAGGTTATTCCCTACTGGCGAACGATCAGTAAGGTGTTACAAAAGTTCTCCGACAGCACCCTCACCCCCTTTCAAGCCTACCACATACCTCATGGACCGCACTAAAACCCCAACAGCCAAATATAGAAAAATCCTTAAGTATACAGATACTGAACAGAGCAAAACATATCCTGCCCTTGTATTGGAAGACTGACACACCCCTTCCGCTAACGACCTAGTTTGAGAAAATGGAAGAACTACGTGGACTGGAAGACTTGATGTTTACAGCACAGGGTCGCTCACAAATGTACTTAGACATATGGATACACTGGCTAGTAGAGGTCTACCACTCAGATTTTCAAAGCATACTGACATATAGATGACAGGGGGAAGACACGGGAGATGGGGAATTTAGCTTTCAGGAACAGAACCAGACTTAGATAGAGGTCTTGGGTTGCTGGTCCAATGGAGCTGGTGCCCGCCACCCCTCCACCTTAGCTTGTCGCTCTTACCTGAACCATTTTATAGGGTGGGTTGGAGAGGGAGGATGGGAACTAGGGAACTGGCCCTACATAGGAACTAACCAGAAAACAACTCTCAGAGCCACCTGGGAATCAGGAACTGGGGGCCACAACGCTATAACATGTTAAAATGACCCCCGCTCACTGTGCACTAACACAAAGCTCTACAGAATACACATCAAAACCACCCACGTTGTATGAACAAATGATACATTTTTTATTTGTTGTTGCGTAACTTTTCGTGATACTTGTCATATCTACTAACGACTGTATTACTCAACTGCGTGACTTATTTATTGCAGCCCTGTGCGGCTAATGTTGAAAGTACATTTATCTGTCTAGGACCTGCGAGTCCTACCCCTATGCTGTGCTCTAATTGCGATATGAAAAACTCAAAGAAAAAAGACAATAAAATTCTATTTACAGAAAAAAATATATATATTAAAACTCTTGAGAGGTTCTACACAATTCCAGTTAAGCATTTAAAAATGGGGAGACCCCCACATTCTTACTGGAGGCTTTGTGGTCTTCAGGACACATATTTCCTTACGTGGTGGATCTGTGTTGCCATAAACACATTTTGGCAGCAGATCTCTGAGGAAGTGCCATGCAATGCATGAAACGTTAGCATTGCCCTTCTTTGTGCCAACTCTCCCCTTTCAATGTTTGGTAAATGTGCAAACCTTATAATTTATGCAGGTTTTACAGGCAAAAATATATATTAATATTAAGCCACACATCAAATTGTCTTCTTTCAGTTGAAATGATCAAATTTTGACTGAATTTGCCTTTAGTAAATATAAAGATGGCAAATCTGCTTAAAATTCCGTGGTTTTTTTTTTTACCAGTGCTTGTTATTCCGTAAGAGCTTCCAAGAGGATGCTCTGTTTGATGCTATTCTAATAATAGTAAATTATATTCCTCTATTATATTATTTATTTATTTTGCAACGGGTACAAGATATGGGATTTAAAGAAGTTACTTTGTTTTGTATTTAAGGTTCCAGGATGTGTTTTCACGGTTTATTAGGGTGCTTTAACAGGTATGATGCAATTAGTAATAAGAAAAAACTGCCCGTAATTTCATCTGGATTTTTTTTAAGCCCAATAATGCAGTAAAACCCAAGTCTAGGTGATTTAACAAGTTCCAACAAATTCCATACTTTCGTACTGTCTATTCATTCAAACAAATTCTTTCTGAAAAATTAATAAGAAAGAAATAATCTTTGAAATATTCCTCAGTCCAATAAGGAACTGTGAGACACAATAGTGGATTGATACCATCGTGGAATGTGGAACATTCAATATTATAAGTCTTCGTGAATTTCTCTGCAACTCCGCAGAGGGTTAAAAGTTTTACTATCAACTATGTGATTCATAGAGTTAGAATATATTTCATTAAAAAATACTTTTTTTTTTTAATTGATAAATCTACTGTATAATGCATCAAGTTAGTATATAGGTGTAGTGTCAAACTACAACATAAATATCGGACACCCAAGAATAAAAGAACAGAATTAAGTTTAAAAAATATTAATAATAAAAAAACATATATTCAGCTTTGAAATTGTGTTTTTCTTTCCATTTAAATGGCATTAATGCTTTGACAATGAATTTGTTTTCCAATATTGAATAAAAGTACAAAAGCAATTTTATTATAAATTGCTCAATATTTGAAATGGGGGAGGGTTAGGGTGCTATTTAGGAGCACTGTCAGTAGCTGAATTACTTCACTGGCCCGAGGGGCTATTACCCATTGACTGATTTATATTTGCAGTCTCAATAATTAAATCCATGCTTTTCATCTACGTCAATCAGCACAAGGTCTCCTCGTTTGGTGTTTTAAAGCTGATCTTGGACAGAAAGGCCTATAATTCAGGAGTCCTCAAAAATAATTACAAACCAAACGTTTCTGGCAGCTTTCACCTAAATCTGACAGCATTATGCAAATTATAATAAGAATATAGTTTACACTATATTACAGGATTAGAGATTGCTTGTCCTTTATTTAGTCAGACAAAAAAACAGGCTGTTGGCACAAAACAAACAACTTTAGACGTATAACTTATATTCAAAGGGGGTTATTCACTAAGTGATAAAAATAAAAAAAAGAAGTTGATATTTTAGGCCCGAAATAAAAATATAACTGGCTCACAGAAACTTTTATATCCAGTAATTTTTTAACTAAACTTTAAAATGTTCTCTAATTGATATATCTTTCAGTGTCACCTTACTACGGCAGCTCGGTCTAACATAAATACTGAGCTTTAGAACATTCAGTGTAATTAAAGAGTTAAAAAGTTTTACAATAAATAAGTATATATACACATTTCAGGGTTTGTCATAAACCTAAAGCAGGCAGAAACCCATTAGATATCTTTGTAGAAAAGCAGAAGGACTGATAAAGAAGTGTTTACAGAGCTTCCCCCCACTCTGAACTGAAACAGTCTTATCTAAAACCAAAAGCTTTTGCCCTTGATAGGGGTGTAGCTGAAAAAAGCCATATGATTACACTGGCATTTCTCCAGCATCAACAAGAACTGATTAGTTTAGGAGAGAGAACAGCCATGACAGGAGATTACCCCTCCCCAACCAAGGTCTACATGGATTTCTAACATTTCAACATCTATTTGGTTTTTCAGAACTCGGGTTGCTGGATCTGCAATGTCTTCTGAATCCACTCCGTGCTGATGGGCAGAGCATGAAAAGGCCTGCGTATTAATATATTTATTTATTTAGACTGCAGGCGGGGAATCAATTAATGGATTAAAGCAGTTTTTCCCTGGGGACGTACTTTGATTGTTTCATTATTTTTTTCCCTGAAGGTTAGATATGCTACAGGGCAGCACTCTTCATGCACTGCCCATCCAGATGAATAAATAGTATGAGTCCATGTAAACATGATAGCACTGGCAACTCTGTTCAGACCACCAGTTTTATGTAAAAATGGGTTTATCCAAATAAAAGGGTTACTCCTACCAAAAAAAAAAAAGTTTTATTCAAACATTGTTCTTGGTTAGAGTAATCATTACTGGCATTCTCCCACCCCCAAAATAATAGGGGAGACTCACCAAGTTCTACCGTCAGCCCAACCCTCCTCCAGTGACATCTGGGGACACCATGGAGGAAGGACTAATGAGAGGAAGTCTTGGACGGCTCGGTGGTGGGGGGAACAAGCCGCCCACCAGCATGCTGTGCGTGTTGATAACAGACGTCCAATATGCAATGTGAATTGCCAAATGTCTAATATGCAATATGAATTGACCTTAGCCAGTCGAGAACTCTTGTTTTAGGCCGACTAATGATTTCCATAGTTAAACACTGCACATACAGACTCCAAGCACCATGATCACTTCAAATCACTGAAACGAACATGATTATTGGAGTAATCCTTTCAGAATAGAGCAGAGCAATGACAACCACTGGAATGCAAACATCAACTTGCTGAGAGTTATCTAGGGTCCTCCCAAAGCTTGCACGATCCATTGTATCTTTCCTGAACACATATCATTTATGCATGCTGATGACTAGCACATGAAAAGTTCTGCCCAGAATTACATAGAAGTTCAATGCAAGAAATCAATTCACTGAACAAGGATGAATGTGAATGCTGCACATTGCTGGGCACAACTTTTCATGAATTGATCCAACACCTAAGATGTCTTAAAAAGCATTCAAGGTCAGTAAACACTTGTTATCTGTAATGTGTAGGTAAGATTAAAGAAAATGCCTGCTTTTATTTTGTGTTTTTTTTAGCCCGCCATTACTTCCCTTCTTTCAAACAGTTTCCCAGTTTGCTACAATAACACAGCAGTATGCAATCTGATCACTAGTAGTGTTATTCACTATACTCCAGATAATAGTGAACTAATATCCAAATTCCCCAAAAATTGCCAAGTTATGATTAGAGAGAACTTTTCCAGATCCGCCATTTCTGCCTACCTTTTTCCTTTCGTATTTCAATTTGCTACCAGGCTGCATTTACTAAATAAACTGAAAATTGTTCTACTGTAAGTGTTCCACAGCACAAAGTTGATGACTGGCCTGCAACTCCTAAAATACAAGGATTCAATGGATAAGATTAAAACTGCCCACCGAAGAAAATGAAGGGAGTTATCATGATAGGCTTAGCAACTTCCTGATCTGGGCAAGGCTCACAGCAGAAGATACAAAGAATGGTGATTGACAGCAAATGCACGAACTTTGAATCTGACCATTGTGTACATATTTAGTATCTATATAATTATCCGTATAATCCATATCACCATAAAAGGTCATCGCTAGCCTGTAGAGTCCCTTTAATCTTTCTCTGCACGTGTGCTACAGTTTAGTGCGAGTGTAAAGTACTAAACAAGGTTTACAAGGATTGACAGTAGGCTACCTGTAGTTTTATAGCTGTAGCTAAGCTTACATTTCAAGATTCTAGTAAGTGGATGTGAATTCTAGGAGTTGTTCAGATGCTACATTTTGTCCACCCCTTATCTGGATTACACAGTTCATCTCCAAATGATGCAGCCTCTATATTCTCCACCCGTTAATGGAGCATAATTGACTAAACCAACAAGCACAAGACTGCCTCCCAATTCAAATGCTCCACTTTGGGTCTTTCAATTACAAGGGTGGGGTAATTACAAAACAATCACAAAGAGACAAGCAGAATCACAATGGAGGGTGTGTAAATGGGGCTTAAAAAGAGCACCTTTGAAGCACCGCATAGAATAGAGGATCTAAATAAAATTATTCCTTTAGCAAACTGAATTTTAGATATTTGGTATTCAGTTTAGCATGTAGTTAATAAATCCCTATGCTATCACAAAAGAACTTCATATTTTAGCCCAAAATAGTCAAATTGGACAGAAAGCAGAGTTGAAGAATTTATTTGTATTCAACCATTTTGGCACAAACTTCGAAAATTCCCCTGTTAATTCACAGTTTAGAGCAGGCTTCCCCAAACTGCGGCCCTCCAGATGTTGCTGAACTACAACTCTCATGATTCTCAGCCTATTTCATTCATTGAATCATGGGAGTTGTAGTTTAGCAACATCTGGAGGGCTGGAGTTTTGGAAAGCTTGGTTTAGAGAATAACCTAGAAAAATGTTGGTTTATTCACTAAAGCATGAAGTACAGACAAATTAAATTTAAATTCCAAAAATTTAGGCCAAAATAAGTCAAGTTTCAAGTCCAGTTGAGGATATTTGCCAACATTTTACTATTCGGAGTTGTATGATTAAATCTGATAGTATTTTGCCTTCTATGTTATTTGTGTATAAAGCTATTTTATTATATGTACCTGACCAATTTGTGTGATATTGATGAAAGTGAACTCTCCCCTGTTACCTGCTGAAGATCAACAGACAAAGAGATATTTGCTCTAATAACTTAAAGGGACGCTATGGACACCATAAAAACTTCATCACAATGATGTTTTTATGGTGACTGGATGTCCTGGGGTCTCAACGGTGCCCATCGTCCTGGCCTCACTGCCTCCACCTTCAGCCATGTCTTAAATGAATAGACAGGGGGCCACTTTCCAAGCAAAAAAAAAATAAATTCAAATATGCAAACAATTAACCTCTTAAGTGGAAAATTATGTATTTGTAACTTTTCTGAAAGGACACAAATAAAGACATTCCAGACAAAATATATATATTTTAAAAAATCTTTTACATTAAACATATATAGGAACTTGTACATTGTGTACAATTTATTTTCTCCCTAAGTCAGAAAACTTCAGTGACAGTGTGTATAACCCTCAGGGTCTTGCCTTTTTGCAAAGCTAAGTGTGTCATGGTCTATTAAAAGTCCTGGTCTGTGCAAATAACATCTTTTGGAATCACAGAAAACATTAGATATTCACTGTGCAAAAGACCCCATACTTCCCCATTTCGAGGGGTAAGTTGTTTTTGTTTTGTTTTTGTTTGTCTGTTTTGTTATATTAACAATAAAGTGCTTCTTTTCAATAGAAACAAGAGTCTCTAGTCTGCTTCTTGACTGTAATTTCCAAAACGATCATACAAATTCCAGCTTTCCATGACCACTGTACATCCCCCAGTGAACCAGTGAGATGATTTTATCATTGCCAAGGTCTGTATGCCTCATTTTATCGCAGGATAGGCAGCAGTTCTCGTGACCGGTCACTGGTACCATACACTCCAAGTCTAATTTGGCCACTTGCCCCTTTTTTGAATGATGTCCGTGAAAACTGTAGTGCAAGCGTGAAAGCATTTGTTGCCTCTGGTCTTGCAGTCTTTTGTTTTCGTTGCGCAGCATCCGAAGCGCAAGCATGATTAACAGAACCAAGATTAATCCACCGGCTATAGGTACGGCAATGACAGCCGCCTTGAACCAGACGTCCTTTGAAAAAGTCAGTTCTTGTACCTTGGTGATAAGGTTTCTTGTGTTATCATGTTGGTATTTGCTACCAGCTCCTGTTTAGGGTAAAAAAAATAAAGTGTTAAAAACTGTTGAACAATAGGTATGGCAGAGTTACATATGGACAATACTGATTTATCTAGAGAAAGTATTAACTATAGGAGGGCTATTAATTAAAATGGGAATTGATAGGAAACGTTTCAAATTTTAGCTGAACTTTTAAAAAATTTAAAAATACCCAAACTGGGAAAGTTCCAATTTGGCTATTTGTCCAAAATGTTACATTTACTTTGAATTCCCATCAATTTGCGATTTAGTAAATAACACTGTACGAGTATCAGTGATTGGGCTATTTACGGATTTGCTATGCAATAGGTTTCCTGTGGCACTGGCGTTTAAATAGTTAACTGGCGACAATGCAACATTTCCACTGCAAATGAGCAACCCAGCAACCACTGGAATAAATGTTTGCAGTGGGCACTAAAAGCCAGACAGGAGCCAAGGACTCCAGACAGACATCAAAGCTAACCAAAGAGAAATACATCTTTTAACTCTAGGCATGCTTTTTCCCTACTGGTATCTCTAATTACATTAACAACAAAATCAATACCAGACACACAGTGTCTTCGCAGCCAGCGGTGCCCTGTAGATCAAGGAAAGGCACCGAAATTTAAAATGGTTTCCTATAGATTGGAATCATCTAGATCAGGGTTGTCAAACATGCGGCCCCCCAGATGTTGCTGAACTACAACTCCCATGATTCTTTCAATGAAACAGATAGCCAGGGGATCATGGGAGTTGTAGTTCAGCAACATCTGGGGGGCCGCATGTTTGACAACCCTGCTCTAGATTGTAAGCTCTTTAGAGCAGGGTCCTCATCAGCCTATTGCTTATGTAACGTTTTGTAATTGTCTAATTTATTGTTAAATTTCCTCCTTTATAATACTGTAATGCGCTGCGGAATAGGTTGGTGCCATATAAATGGCAATAATAATATACCTGCTGTATCACTCCGAGGATGAGAAAGGACATCGTGTAGACCTCTGTAGTTGCACATATCGGCATGACAGCACTCCAGCCTCAGTACCACTGTCCCAGTCTGGTTTTCCTCTTTTTTCTGTTTGCAGATGTCAGCTGTACTAGCCAGAGAGTCCAGGCAGCCATGTGTGAGTGGTGAATTGGGGTTCTGTGGGTCAAGTAGCCTTGAAAAGCAGGCATTCAGTTCAGATTTGCACATATACCCAGTTGAAACACAGTGTGGTGCATCACAGTAGCATCTAATTTCACCTATAAGAAAAAATAAATACATATATTAAAATTAATATTAAAATTATTGGGAGATATGTTATGCATCCAAATAGCCATTTCTGGCTTTACCGCTCGAATTTTTGTAATGTAACACCATTTTCATAAATACTTTTTGTGCTTGTAACATCGACCCATGTGTCGGTGAAAGTGTGAAATCAAGGTACTCGGGCTTATTCAATAAACTGGAAATTGTTGGATATATGAGGGAAAGTGTAAAGTGTAGGCCCAATAGTCAAATTGGAAATATTCACCAAGTCAGCTAATTTTTCTGCTCAACTACTTTTGCCTTAAATTTGTAAGTCTATGGTGAATTCTTTGCAATTAGCTATTTAGTGAAAAATCCCTAAAGAATATGAAATAAACAGTGAATTGCGGTGACTTTAACCAGTCATCAAAATGTAGAATCAGATAGTCACATTGAAAAAAAAAAAAAAAACCTTCCAATAAGCTTTATTTAAATATATTTTTCCAGTTTCAACACTTGGGATGGAAGCTTGCAAAAAAAACTGAGAATTGGCATGTTTATTTTTCTAATTCTGTGATTTTTAGGTCAAAACAGTTGAGCTAGAAAAATAAATGCTTTGAAGAATGTTTTTAAATTTTGCTATTTTAACTTAGAATCTGCAATTCTCTGATCAATTTTGTACAATTTTGTACTCTGCTGTCCCATAACTACAACTCACTGTTTGTTGAATAAACTCCAAGATAAACTGTTGTATACAGTTTGACAGATACGAGTCAAACAAATATTTTGACATTTTTGTGTAGATTGGGGAGTGGCAAATCTCAATAACGGTTAATCTGAATGAAATCACTTACAAATAAATAATCCTCGTACGTGATTTTGAAAACACAGCAAAGAGTATATTATTATTATTATTTATATAGCGCCATCAGATTCTGTAGCGCTGTACAATGGAGTATATGCAACCAAAGGAAAATGAAAAAGGCCTTTTTTGCATTTCACGGCCTTACCAGGACAAAGGGCGTCAAAGCACCCATGTACGGCCACAGAAGGGGCATTTGTTCCATAAAGTCCTCTTTAATGAACATTATAAAGCAGGAATCGTGTAGCTTACGATTACTAGTGTGTTTGCCAAAGTCAATTCCTTTAAGCTGAAATGGAAAGCCATAAAATAGTCAGAACTGCAAGACTACTGTCTCTTCCCCCTTGCTTGCACGCGATCTACAGTGGTCAAAAGGGGAAACATATAAACTTTAAAAAAAAAATTAAAAATCCAATACTACAACACTTAAGGAGAAAAAAAAATCTTCCAGGAAACCTCAGAAGAAAAATAAAATCTATCCAAAAGGAAACGATAAAAAGGTTCCCTTCATAAAAAAAAAAAATATATATTCCCTGCCCTGGGCCCCTTCAATCTGATGTGAACAAAAAATGTATGCGCCAGTCATCTACCAGTAAAAGCCTTTAATTAACATAACTTCTACACTGTAAGAATGCACATTTCAAAGGGAATGTGTGTACTATGTGCAGACGGAGGAGGAGGGAGGGAGATAAGAGATGTTTAGTGGTTAATATGTACATGTCAGTGTTGATGTAGATTACATTTTTCTATAAACAGGGATTTTCAACTCTGGGTAAAAAAAAAAAAAATAAAAAAAATAATAATAAAAAACAATAATTTATAGAATAGCATATATATGTTATATATATATATATATGCTATTGTATACAATCTTATCTTTTTTTAATGTATAGATCAAAGGATAAACCTGATTAACCATTTGAGTACCACAGTATGCAGACTGAAGAACATGTTGAAATATTAAAGAGATATTTAATAAAATGTAATCATGAACACACTATGATTTAAAGAGTTGTACAGCACTACGGAATTTGCTGGCGCTATAGAAATAATAAAATAATAATAATATATAAAAGCTAACTCGGTCTAAACTCATGTTAAACGGAGTACTTCCCACCCATCCATCCTGGAATACGGGGATTTAGTGTATCAGTGTGATCTAGGTAGAATAGAACACATACAATGCACTGAGAGGTTTGAATGTTGTTACAGTGCAGCCCACCTTGAGATCATATTACACCTTTATGCTCTGGCCTGGGCTACCCTCCTTTAATAGTCTAGTTAATGGAATCCAAATGACAGAGAATTGCCTGTGTAACAGGAGGCATTGCATTAGCACTGACCAGATCTCCCTCAGGCTTTAAAAGGCCAAAGTGCTCCTGGGGAGCTTACCTTTTTATTCCAGTCATTAAAGAAGAGTGCAAATCTAGTATTATTTAACCACTGCAGTGCCAACGGGAATGCTTGCAATCTATCTGCAGGGAAAAGCTCTTGCAGAATGACACATTCCATTGGTTTCTATGGCAACTGCACCAGTTTTAGAACTATGTGCACCAGTGTAGTTTGTTTTTATTTTTTTAAATGTTTTGGTTGTTTTATAATATATAGCCTGTGCCCTCTACGTATAATCTAAATCTATGAGAGCTACCAGCTGTTTATGGGCTATATGTCACATGAAGCTCAGCCAGCACTTTCTTTCAGATGCTGTATCAATACCCATGTAAAATTCTAACTTTGTATTAAAAATGTTGATACGTAACTATTAAACAATGGCTCTCCTGTTGCGTTGGACTTTTCGACCAATTCTATGAAAAAAAAACAAAAAAAAAAACTATTGACCTCACAAATTTAGCAATAATTATTCTAGGAGCCCTAAAATCTTGTTTACATGAAAAACAGACTTATCTACAGTGATGTTGATCCTTTGGGTTAATAGGGAACATATTCCCCTGAGTTAATGTTTTGTTGTGCACAGCTCCATTAAAAATATATTTTGGCCCTTTTTTTGTATAAAGTTTCTCGTAATGTTTTGCAAAGGGCCAAGAGGGTATGGGTAGTTTGGATTTATGAACAATGGCCTCTCTGTTCTCTAAGTCCTCTCTGTACACTGTATGAAGCTATTACCAAAAAATGCCTGTTTCTAGTCAAGATGGCTACGGGAGACTAAAAGTTTTTTTTTTTTTTCCAAAAGCTTTTGATGTCAATGGCAGTAAGTATGCAAGCCCCTAATTATATCATTATCAGGCGCATAGTTTCAGTATCTCAGACCTCACATCAGTCTCTCTCACTTACTCCCTGGTCTATTTCCCTTTGATAGAGCCAGGAGGTATCACTCAGAGACAGCTAAAGTTGCTTATTTGGGTCTAATTACATCCCCCACTCCCTTTGCCTTACCTTGGGTAAATAAACAAAGCATTATTTTTTTTTCTACTAGTTCCTTAGCTACCTTTCCAAAAAGTATCACTTTAATTCATAGAGAATCTGTCCCTTAATTTGTATTTAATATTTTGTTCTGCTTTTAAAACTAGGGTTTTAAAAGTCAGGGTTGAACAACGTTTTATGTATGCCCAGCAGAAAATAAGCACCATGTTAATAGAATTAATGAAGCACAGATTTATTTTTAAAAAATATTTAAATTCTTTACATTTTAAAATAATTATTTTGTTTATGAAAAAAAAGTACATAAAAATTACTTATTTTGGAGACTATTTTAAGTGTGTACTGCAACATTCGAAAACTGATCTGTTTGTTTAATAAACAGTAAATAAGTGCAGGTTTTAATAGTTACTATCTGTGCAATGAGCTGTATGTACTCCGCTTGTGAATCAGATCCCTGCACCCTGAAGTTTAAATAAGGGACACTATTACTTTAAGTAAAATGATTGATGATCATAAAGAGGTGGCTTTCATCCCAGCAACCCTCAAACATACATAGGGTAAAAAATAAAATATGTATTAAAAGATTGAAGGTTTGATCAGTGAAATCGACTCTAAGAATGCCAAGTGAATGGTCAACTGTTTTAAAATTTAAAGGTCACTTGACTCCAGTCAAAAAAACTAATGTGGGACTTGAACCATAAAACCAAATATGAATTTAAGTTGTGACAGAGCCCCCTGGTGCCCACTATTACTGGATCATAAATGGGGGTCACAGACTCATGAACACATCTAAAGGAGAGATAAAGGCAGACCAGCAGAACATTCACTATTAACACTCAGTGTTTGAGATATTAAAATACACTACTTATACTGTCTGTAATACAACCAGAACACATTCACTGTACACACTCAGTGACACAGACCACACTAAGTATTCATAGTGATTTGAACATATTAGAGGGCACTCACTATTCGAGATAGAACACTGTTAGTGAGACAGAACACATGCACTGTTCACATCCAATGAAACGTTAGTACACACGCAGTGACACATTAATACACTCACGTTTCACATCCAGTGACATTAATACACACTCACTGTTTGCATTCATTGAAACAATTAGAACACACTATTCACTCACAGGTTTGTTCACTAGTGTGATAATTCAAGGTGAATTTAAAATCAAAATATTTATTTAAATCAACAAAAGCTTCCAATTTGGCAAAAAAAAAGGCCTAACGTGAAAATGACTTCGAATTTTCATTTTAGTAAATAATGCTGTCAGCCAGCCATTAGAAAGCTGTCACTATACATACAGAGTTGTGAGATATAGGGGCACACTCAGTTATGGGATATGAGCACATATTCATTGTTAACACCCAGTTATAATATATCAGAACACACTGAGCTATGGACACACTACTAACTACTAGGACACACTACTAACACTGCCACAGAACATTAGAACATACTCATTGTATTTTAAATCGAGATATTAGAACATACTATTCACAGCAAGTGATATATAATAACACACTCACCATTCACACCCAGTGATATATAATAACACTCTCTCCATTCACAGCCAGTGATTTATAACACACTATATTCACAGCCAGTGATATATAACACTCTCTCCATTCACAGCCAGTGATATATAATATCACACTCTCCATTCACAACCAGTGATATATAATATCACACTCTCCATTCACAACCAGTGATATATAATATCACACACTCCATTCACAACCAGTGATATATAATATCACACACTCCATTCACAACCAGTGATATATAATATCACACTCTCCATTCACAACCAGTGATATATAATATCACACTCTCCATTCACAACCAGTGATATATAATAACACACTCACCATTCACAGCCAGTGATATATAATAACACTCTCTCCATTCTCAGCCAGTGATATATAACAACACTCGCTTTTCACAGCCAGTGATATATAACAACACTCGCTATTCACAGCCAGTGATATATAATAACACTCTCTCCATTCACAGCCAGTGCTATATAATAAACACACTTTCCATTCACAGCCAGTGATATATAATAACACACTCACTATTCACAGCCAGTGATATATAATAATAATACACTCACTAATCAGATCCAATGGTACACTATCCACATTCCCTGCTGTAGCTCTATATTACACCAGCATTTTACGCATGAAGTCACTAGAGCTTTGTGCTGATCACTATCAGTAAAATATCTGACCCCATGTCGGCTCTGCCCCCCATTGCCATACCCTGGCTCTCACCTTTTGTCAGTAGGATGGCCATGGCACAGAGCTCCAGTTGCAGCCAGATAGAGATCAGGCTGGAGTGGCGATCCATTTAAAAGCCCTGCTCTCCCAGGGACAGCTCTGCACTTCTTCAGAGAGGGTAAGAGGGAGGTGTCACCATCCAGTACAGTTGGCATGCAGGTCCCCCCCAGAGTAAACTCACACCGGGAGCCCACTCCAAACCAAACTTAAAGGAAGTCGCTAGCTGCTAGCAGTCCAGGTTCCACTCCAATGTCTTCCTCAGCAGCTTCAGCAAACCAAGGGGACTTGTAAGAAAACTCGGTTACAACCAATCACCGGCAAACGGAGCGATTTGACCCAATAATCCTTCTCCAGCCAGGTCCATAGAGCACTGAGTACCCCAGAGCAGAGCACTGAGCATTTAGAACGTTGACCCAGAGCCTCTACCGCAAGTCCCGCCTCTCCTGCGCTGCCATTGGCTGGGGCGTTCACCAACAACGCCCCTCAGGCAAAAAAGCCAGCCTTACTGGATGTCAAATGTCTCTGTACATTTCTCTGTACCTTTGTAGAGGATAGGTAGGGGGCAGCCTGTGCCTACTAGTCCTTCATTAAATATTCCAAAGGCTGCATTCATGGACTGACATAGGTTACAGGGCTTCCTATCCAGTCATGCTCAATTAACCCTTTAAAAGCCCAGAGCTGTATTTCAAAAGAGCTCAGATTCACTCATCTGTGTCTCAGTTAGTTCATTTTCTGTAAGTGCATTAATTCAAAACTCATTATCCCTAGCTTGGAAATGCAAATTATTCTAACTCACCATGCACAGCCCCAGTGTAATATAATACATATTAAAATACATATTTTGCACACACACCTCACTAACCAGACAGACAGACAGACAGCACAATCACCCTAAAATAACATTTATAGTAAATTAACATTATGTTATGGATTATCATTCGAAAATATGATGCTATTATTGGTACTACCACTACAATATAAATAAAATATAAATGCCTGTCTATTTTCCCTGCTAGAGCTGTAAATGATGTTTGGAATTTAAAAAAAAATATTTAAGAATTATCCTGTCCATAGTACAAGGGTGCCTGTGTGTGGAAAACATATATGTACATTATTTTGGCAGTGTAAGTGTTAACCCATTGGTTAATTCAAATGAATCTTTTAATTACTGATTTCTAACTCCCTTAAACTACCCCTCATGTCGTGTTAGAGGTAATTATTATTGTATAGTTCTAAAAAAAAATAATAATTATAATAATGCATGGGGCTGTGTAATCAGCCTGCCTTAAATTAAAAGCTTTGGATACACAAAACGTAAGCAACGTTTATGTGGCATCACAGATTGTCTATAATGATCGTGCAATATAAGATTTCTGCCTTTTAGTAAATTATAGGACAGTTAATGGGTCTACATTACACAATAATTACAAAATCCCATCTAAACAGCAACAATAGTTATCAAAGACACAGAGTGACATACATGCACAGCAGACGTAGAGCCTTTAGTGGTTAAAATAGCGTCAGGACACACGTTTTGCACTTTGATACATATGTTGCAAATATTTGACACAAGTCTCTCACTTTAGAGATATGTTTTATTTAGGATCCCCACTTTATAGTTATATGGAAACATTTTATACAGAAATGTTACACTTTTAATATAAACTAAAACTTTTCCACATTGCTATTGTTAAAATTCGTGTTGTAGATGACTGACACATATATTTGGCCCTTTAAATAAATATCTTGTACACATATCTTACACCCTGTATGATCTAACAGAAGCCATGTGGAGTTTTAAAGCTATGAGGTGTATCCTGCACTGGGTAGGGTAATATAGTCCATATATATCATATTTAATAGGTGAGGTTACCAGGGAGCCCTAACCTTTCCCCCCAGTCCTTGCCTGACAGTGTGCTCTGGGTCCCAGCAGTATGGTTTCTGGTTTGTTTCTCGTCACGAGTACAAGCTAATCAGATGCCTGATCTGAAGTCAGAGCATGTAGCTGGACTGGATGGGGCAGTCTTTTAGTAAAATTAGCAATCCAAAAAAGTACAAGGCGCCACTGAGACGACACAGACACAGACTGACACTCAATTATCCCTTAACAATGGCAGCAAACACACAGCCTAGTCTGATCAATATCAGAGCAGAGATGATCCCTGGGTAGATATGCTAATTCGTGGCCAGTGAGCAGTCTGATGCCTTCAAAGCACAGTCCCTTTTCCTCTTTGTGAAAAAAAAAAAGTCAAACACTGGAAGGGATTTTATAATCTAAAATGATAAAGGGCTGGACAAAAAACTACAAGTCTGACTGTCTCAGATTGAAAGATGTCCCAGTCCCCCCTCCTCCCACCCCTAGCCACCATCAGTAGTGTTCTTTGTCACCTGGGTGTCTGTGACAATGAGGTGTTACCCAGATCTTGTCTTGTAGAATGGCGACAGCAAGGCTTGCTATGTAAATACAAGTAAATACAAATAAGCAAATTAACACCTGAATGGAAATGACCCTTTCTTTAGTAGGGTTGGAGAGGAAGGGTAGTTTTGGTACAAATTTTAGGAGTTTTGTTTTGTTTGTTTGTTTTTTTCTTTCGATGGATAAACTTGCTAGTAAAATGATCAAATGCTGATTATTTAATATAGTAAACATCTTATAAATATAGTGTTAATTCAACATTGTGTGTCCCAAGGGTTCTGAGACTAAATTCCAAGTTATGGTCATTTAACTGTAGAAAGCCATTTCATTACAGTAGGTTATGTATAAAGACAAGTATGGGACAAAGTTGTACAAATGAGGAATTTTCCATTGGTTTCTATGGTGATTGTCTCACATTTGGATGTACTTTTTATGCATATGTAGTTTGTATGATGAGAACTGGAGATTCATTGTATTTACTTAAAATTGCAGGTGTCCATTCAGGCATTAATGCATTTTATTTAGATCTTGGGATATTAATTTTTTTTTTTTTTTTTATTTCTGCTGATTTCAAATTAAAAATAAATCTGGAAAAAAAAATAATCTCCCAAAACATCAAATTCCCTTCACAGACATTCGACATCATTGTACTGCATGTAATAATTAAGTTAATTTTCATAATATGTCCTGTCTGGGACCTTGTACCTTTGTCAATCTAAATATATACACCTATAATATAATTAGCTGTGTATACAAGAACATAAAACAACACAATAGTTAGCTACTTGTATATGGGGGGTAAAAAAATAAGTTTGTCATGGTCTTCCTCCCCCCCACCCCACCCCCCCCTCCATCTTTAGAACTCCTCCTCTTCCCTGACTTATTTTGTATAAATTCAAACTACATTCAGGCACCATATTACTGTACTATCGTATGCGTGCTTGTGTGTTTATTAGTTTGTTTTGTTGGTTTGTTTTTTATTTTGTTCTTTTTTTTTGTCCTGTCCTCACTAAAGTCTGAAAAAATATTGAATGTGGTAGGGCCCCTTTAAGAGAAAATGCAAGCCTGCTGACAACTTTTAACACAAAACCCTTTGGAGTCGGAGGTCATACAGTCAAATGTTGCTAGTGATCATCTGTCCATTGATAGCTAACCTCTACCTCTCCAGCTGTTGCTTATTCCAAATAGGTGGTTGGTATTATGGGATATGCAGTCCAAGACAGATGGAGTACCATAAGCTAGTTAATGGTAAGTTTCCTATAGTAATAACGGTACAAAGGATCCAGCATTGCACAGGGAGATGATTTTTTATAGGGTTACTCCAACCACCATGACCACTTCAGTGATCTGCACATACACCAATATCTACACTTGTTTGCCGGGAGCTAGTTACTTCCCCTGCACACATGAGTTTGAAAGCTGGGAAATCTATTCCAGACTGCCTAATGTCAATTCTGTGCATAAAACACATGGATGTCCCCTTCCTCCTCCACCAAGTTGAGCCCTCCCTATCAGCTCAATAATGCACGTTTTTGGTTTTATCTAGCCTATTTCCCACACCGCCCCTCAATTTCCTTCCACCGCCTCCCTCCCCACTGTCTGCGCACAGGCGCTGTAAGCCAACAAAACTGTCAAGTCAAAGGCTTTTCTATGAGAAGACTGAGTTTGGACAGTGCAAGGCACATTGGTGACGTCAGATGGACAGCTATGGGAGCTTTAACCGGTAGAGGATTCCAGGTTAGACAAAAACCTTTTCTGAAGGTTTACTGCAAAATGTAGAGGGATGGATCTAATTAATAGTGCCCGTTACAGCATTTTAAATAGAAAAGTGTGCAAAAAGGTTGAAGTAACCCTTTAAAGAAACACTCCAAACACCTAAAGTATTTTAGCTTGTTTAAGTGTTTTATGTGTAAACAGTGTGTACTCTTTTTTTTTATATTACAAAAATCTCAGGCAGATGTGTATCAATGGGTTGCCCAAGGATACACACAGGTGGAGGTATTTACATACGTAAGAATTCAAAGTGAATTTCAAATTTAAGGCCAGAGAAGCTGAATGGAAAGTGTAGGCAACTTGGAGATTTTTTTTCTGTTTCAGCTATTGTGCCCTTAAATTTAAAATTCACTTTGAATTTACATTTTAGTGAATAACTCTGTAAGTCAGTAAGGCTTTAGTTAATCAATTCTGATCTTAAAGGGACACTGTAAACATCTAAAGTCTCTACAAATTATCACATTTATAATTTAACCTGGTTACACCCCCTGGCTGTCAGTCGGACAGTTGGCCCTGTTACTTCCTGGTTTGGCTCGCTCAGTGGAGCTAAACTCAAGAGGCAGGAAATTGCCCAGAGAACCTGCCTTGCAAAGACATCTCATTGAGCTGCATTGGGAAGTCTGTGATTGGACAGCTACAGAAAGTCTGGGCGGGGCTAGAAGGGGATGGCTTGCAAAGGCTTCAGACAAGAGACCTGCAGCTTTTGCATGTTGTTTTTAGATATATCCCTAAATAAAATAATGCATAATTTAATATATACATGTTTTCATTGGAGTTTTGTTTACTAAATAGTCATTTATTTAATTTGCGCAGTCTTGTGTTTACTTTTAACCCCTTAATGATGAGTGACGGACGAGGTCCGTCACAGAGGGGAGACCCTTAACGACGAGTGACGGACCTTGTCTGTCACGCTGTAAAATTAACCCCAGATCGCCGCGGCGATCGTGGGGTTAATGGTGCTCCGTTCTGCCTCTGTATTAGAGTCAGACCGGGAGCACCCAGGCTGTCAGAGCGAGGACATGTGCTTAGTATACTTACCTTCCGCCTCCCTGCACTTCCTGGTTCTGTGTGAAGTGCAGGGAGACGGATCAGTGCTGATCCTGC
Source organism: Pelobates cultripes (assembly GCA_933207985.1). Classification (NCBI taxonomy): domain Eukaryota; kingdom Metazoa; phylum Chordata; class Amphibia; order Anura; family Pelobatidae; genus Pelobates; species Pelobates cultripes. The sequence continues at coordinate 30,360,727 of OW240915.1, forward strand.
CCCCTGTGTAAAACACATTTTAATAAAAAATTAACCCCTTCCCTTTCAATTGATCACTGACTACAGTGATCAATTGGCAGGGATTATATTTTACTATGATCTGATTTTTTTTTTAACCCTCAGGGGTTAAATTTATTTTATTAATTAATTTAAGTATTTTAAAATTATATATTTAGCTAGCTGGGGTGGGTGGAAGTTAGTGGGGAATTGGGGGATTTGGTGTTAGGCTAACTTTGGGTTAACGTTAAAATTTTTATTAAAATAAGCTTTAAAAAGTTAAAAATTAAGTTTAAAAAAAAGTTTTAATAATGTTTAAACAAATTTAAAAAAAAACCCTTTACCCAGTCCAAATAAAAATTAACCCCTTCCCTGCAAGTCGATCACTGCCTACAGTGATCAAAATACAGATCACAGTATTATACTGCGATCTAATTTTTTTAACCCCTGAGGATTAACTTTTATTTATTTTTTTAACCCTCAGGGTTCAATTTATTTAATTAACTAATTTAAATATTTTATAATTATATATTTTGCTAGCTGGGGTGGGTGGGAGTAATGGGAAAATGGGGAATTTACTGTTAGTGCTATTTACTGCTAGTTAGGGGTTAACGGTAAAAAAACGGGTGTATTCTTTAATAAATAGTATGTGTTTGTGGGCAAGTTTCAATAACCAACCATCTAAACTAGTCCAAATTGGGACATGGACACAGCGTAAATCTTCAAAGTTAGAAAAAAACTGAATGGCTGCGTCTCAAATGTGCCCCTTCAAAATCCACATATACCTGGCAAAGGTACATACGGGGGTATTGCTGTACTCAGACGACATGGTACAAGCTAGCAGAAAAATGATCCCATGCTAAGGTTCAAAATATGCCTTTTGAAATACCCTGGGATGCCTCCTTTAAGAAATGGTATGGCCTTATGAGGTATTTGGATTATATAGCCTGGTAAAATATTCTAAAATGGGACATGGGCCCAGCGTAAAAATGTAAAGTTTGAAAAAACTGGAATGGCTGTGTCCCAACTGTGCCCCTCCGATGTCCACATATACCTTGCACAGGTACATACGGGGGTATTGCTGTACTCAGCCGACATAGCTGAGCAACATATGAAGTATTATACAGTGGTAGCACACATAAGGTTTGCAAAATATACTGTGCAAACTCACTTTGTGTGTCAAAAAGGCAGAAAAAAACGCTTATTACCACTACACCTGGGACAAGTTAGCGGAAAAATGATCCCACGCTATGGTTCAAAATATACCTTTTGAAATACCCTGGGTTGTCTACTTTAATACCCTGGATTGTCTACTTTAAGAAATGGCAGGCCTTTGTGGGGTAGTTTGAATTTAAAACCTGCATGCAGAAAATCCCCTGCTACCATGTGTTTAACCGTGTGAGAATCCCTTGTTTAAGCAGTGCATTGCTCACCCCACCGACACAAGGTTAAGATGCTTGGAAATTACCCATAGGTCCAGACACAAAATTCAAAGTTCGGTAAAAACTGATATGGATTGGTCTCCTATATGGCACTGTAGCTTTATGAAATAGTGCCAAAGACATTCATTGTGGGTGTCTTTTTACTCAGGAGACTTAGCTGAGCATAATTTGGGGGTTTTCAACTTAGTTTGCCCAGCAAAAATGCAATCCGTATGTAAAAAATGCCTAAAATTATTTTTTACCACATACTTTGGCATATATTGGTGAAAAAATGGGGGCATTCTAAGGCACAATATGCACCTTATGAGATACCCTGGAGTGTCTACTTTTACAAATGGTAGGCCTTTGTGGGTTTTTTTTTGAACAGTCAAACTACTATAATACCCCAAATGAAAGCATAGGCTCATTAAAACCATCTCTCAAAATTCGACTGTGAATACTGAAAAGGACAGGTCTCCTATATGGCACTGTAGCTTCACGAAATAGTGCCAAAGACATACAATAGGGGTGTCATTTTACTCAGCAGATGTAACTGAATACAAAATAAAACTTTGTACAGGAATAGCACACACCAACTTTACAAAATACACATGAGAAGTTCTTTGTTATAAGTTTGTGTGCCAAAAACCCCCCCACAATTTTACTCCCATATTTAGCAGAGGTTGGCAGTGAAATGGCTATGTAGAAAGTGTCAAAACAATCTTAGATAAATAGCCTGTGATGTCTACTTTATATAAATATATACTTTTGTGTGGCAATTTTGTTTTCTTTTATGACTATTAAGCTTACAAGACAAACATACCAAATTCTAAAATCGCTGCACATTAAAAGTTTATTTTACTCCTTGTGCTTTGTGACCTGTAACTACCAAAAAAAACTTAAAATCCCAGACACATTATATATTCTGTGAATCAGAACAACTAAATGAATTTATTTTTAATTACTTTCCTTAACCTGCACTAATTATGCTCACATTATTATTGCAAAAACTGTAAAAAAAAACACAAACTTTTTCATTTTGTTTGCATTTTTCTGTATTTTTTTATAATAAATAAGCATTTATATATATATATATATATATATATATATATATATATATATATATATATATATATATATGTTACATCAAATTAAAGCCCTTTCTGTACTTTAAAAAAACGGTATATAATATGTGTCAGTGCAATAAATTAGTAAAATGCAAATTGCAGTTGAACGCAAACAGCAAAAAATGCTGTTGTCATTAAGTGAAAGACAAGCTTCTGAAGCTCTGTCCTTAAGGGGTTAAAGTAGCACTGTTTTATAGATAGTGGGAGGGTTGGGCAGACCTACTGTCTGCAATTCCCAAACTTCTCACCTATTCGCACCAAAAATAAATATATTGTTTGTATAAGTCCTAGGTTAGCCGGGTGTAATAATAAGTATATTGGACCAGTTTAAATAGCTGTAATCATTTGCAATTCATGGTTATGTCTAATGTTATGTGTTTGTCACCTCCATCACATAAACAAAATTGTTAATTAAAAAAGTTGCAGCGGCTCTGTCAGTTTTCATATTTCACAAAGATAGAATCTTTAGGAAAATCTATTTTTGACTGTGTTGGAATCATTTGAAATTGTAAAGCAATTAATAGACATGCACTACTTGAGTCAAAGTATGGGGATACTTTGTTTCCTGTAACTGCCAAATTTAGACCATGTATGGTTTCCACCACTATTCAGTTATTGGTTGATAGGATCATCTCACAGTATGCAGACATCTTTGGCATATTAACCAGAGAAATAAGGCAGTAATTAGATGGCAGCGATGAGAAATTACAGCTTAAGGAAATGTATCTCCCTATCTGCTCCCCCCTAGGCCACCATCATGCAAGCAGACGTGTCAACTTGTGGAGAGTTTGCAAAGAATTCACTGACCCCACAAGGGGCAGGGCCCCTTTAACGTTGCCAAAAATATCCTCTTTCAACCTAGACATTGCATACATCCTTCAGAAAATACCCATTCTTCCTTTAGGTTTTAATGGGAAGGATTTGCATTTCCCACAATCCTCTGCTTAAATAAATATGGCAGTTTTTTTTTTATTATTTGAAAAAAAATTATTGAGAACAACTTGCTCAGGTTTTCACGGTTTTTAGGCATTTTTTTTAGCGAACGAGAAGAAATGGCTTTGTTCCATGCACTCATCAGCCATTTGTGAGTTAAAAGTTAATTCCTGGCAAGTGGATATTCACCCCTGGTAAGTGTGTCATGCACCCTCAAGGCTTGCTGTGGTAAGTAGATTTTTGCCTGGCTAGGAGCAGAGGAACTGTGAGCCCTGCACATGTGATTAAAGGGCACCTATGCACCAAACCTCGACATACCAAGGCTAACACAGAAAGTCCCTCTGTCCTTACATTTTTGGTGTCTCAAAACCTACTTGTGATGTAGGGGAAGTGGTGCTGGAGTTATTGTGTAAAATGCTTTGCATTTTAAAAAAAAATTTTTTTACAAAAAAATCAGATATGTTCTTGTATTTTGATGCCGGCAGTGTTGCCTTAAGATATCTTTTTAAAGAATTCATTAGTGAGATATTAATATTCTTCAAAGTGTCTGCTTTTAGGTTTCTTGGTATGCAACAGGAATTTAATGAATTATAAACACTTTAAACTCATTTGTGGAAAAATAAAATGCTTTATTGTAACAAAAAAATATTATTTCAATAATGCAATGTTTTCAGTTTAGAAATAAAAAGTAAAATCATAGGTCAGTGAAATGGCTGAACATTTTGTAAATATGTACATAGCAAATTATGCGGAGCGCTAATTCACAGCATCTAGGATGTCAAATTAATTACAATGCACACCCACACTCACACACTCACACACTCCACACTCCACACTCCACACTCCACACTCCACACTCCACACTCCACACCCCACACTCCACACCCCACACCCACACACCCACACACCCACACATCCACACACCCACACACCTACACCACTACACACCCACACACCCACACACCCACACACCCACACATACACACATACATATACACACCCACACACATACAAACATACAAAAATAGAGATATGCACATGCACACATACATATATACATACATATACACACCCACACATGTACAAAAATACAAATATACAGATATGCACATACACACCCACGCATACACACACATACACACCCACATATATGATGCACACATACAGATATGCACATACACACCCACACATACTCACCTACACACCCACATATACACACACATACACACCCACATATATGATGCATGCATACAGATATGCACATACACACCCAGACACATATTGTCTCTGTCTTTCAGCCTCATTGAAAATAATAGAATGTCTCAAGCTGACTAGCCACGGTCAGAGATGACTGAAGCAAGCTATAGATCTGATCACAGGAGTATGTTATATTTTTTATTTATTTCTCTTTAAATACCAACTTCATTACTTAATATTTAATGCAATAATTATAAAATGCCTTTTATTACATTATGCCGGGCAATGTCCGATGAATAATAGTGCACAATACACTTAGCATGTTGTGGGGGATATAACCGTCATACTTTGTTTTTCTCCAGGAAAGCAATGGTTTTATGAAGTGAGCAGCTCCCTGTTAACCTTGTGTCGGTGGGGTGAGCAATGCACTGCTTAAACAAGGTTAAACACATGGTAGCAGGGGATTTTCTTTTGTAAATAGGTAACAGCTGCCAGATAAACAGCACAATGCACTGTACAGGAGGCTTTATGTGGCAATTATATTAAATATTAATGTATTTCGAGTACACTTTTCTTGTATTCTTTAATGAAGTCTACTAAACAGTAGTTCATCTCAATGCCTAGAAATGCGTCTGGTGGCTGTCACTCTTTCCAATGGGAAAGCATTAGATTGGCAGATATCGTCGATCTCAATAATCTCAGCCGCGGAGATCTACCTTTTATTCTTCCTGCAGGTTGAGGTCGGTCACTTAGACAGTCACAAGGGCACTACAGAGTTAGGAAATACATTTGTATTCTGAATGCTATGGTATTTCATTCGAAATAAAATGGGATGATGAATAAACTCTTTGGTGTGAACATCTATATTTTTAATTAAGCCACATCATCAGTGGATCAAGGTGATCTACTGCAATCAACTCTTTCATACTTATAACAAATAGAGTTCGATCCAGGCAATATCGGACCTCTTATAATGAACTCTAGGCATATATATATCCACGCAGTGTTAATTTGGGCGGCAAACTTCAATTTAGTTTTTGTCATAAACTTCTGACTAAAAGACTGTTTTAGTCATATTTTAGTCATCTGAATTATTTTAGTTTTAGTCTAGTTTTAGTCGACCAAATCTCCAGTAGATTTTAGTCGACAAAACAAAAATCTAATGGGTTTAGTTAAAGCCTCTATGTCTCTTTTGCCCCTTCCACAGCTACTTTGTGTCTCTTTGTGTGTCCCCAGCCCCTATAGGTATCTGCCTCCCAAGTCCTCGTCTGTTAATTGTGGCGGCAAATTTCAATTTCGTTTTAGTCATAGTCTTCTACACGAAAAAAGTCACTTTAGTTTTAGTCGTATTTTAGTCCTCTGAATTGTTTTAGTTTTAGTTTAGTTTTAGTCAACTAGATCTAAACAATTTTAGTCGTCTAAAATTGTTAGTTGACAAAATTAACACTGTATCCATAATTTCTTTCCCTGTCCAAAAACCTTAAAGCTACTTAGGTATTAAAATTCTAACACAATCTACATGTAGGAAACAGCATAGAAACATGATGTAAATTATGTGTATGTCCAAAAAGCCAAAACAATAAATAAAAAGTGATATATTAATGAACTTTTGGCTGCCAGGTGGCAGGTGATGGAAAAAAATTAAAAAAAAAAAAGTTACAGAGGCCACACAAGAGTCTAGATTGAGACAAATTGAATTACGGCCAATTTAGTGGAACTGAAAACATTTTCAAAGTCCGCTATGTATCCAGTTCGACTGCTTTGGCACTTTAGTAAGTAGCCGTGATTGTATTGCCTGCTGTAACAGCATTAGAATGAACCAGTGAGAAGACAGAGTAAACGCATGGGTGCATACGTCAGCACAAGAGCATGTATATGCATTACAAGCCCCCATGAACTCTTCGTCAGTTCATTGCCTCTGCTAGCTGGGTTCTGGGTTCTGGCTTAGTCCTGAGCAAATAAAATAAATTAAATATTAGTGCAATTTCCTGATTTGTGCATTCCTGACAAAAGTACAAAAAAGAAGTCACTGTTCCCTTTTTCTGGAATGTTGTATCTTTTGCTGTTACCTATACAAAGGGCTCTGACCTAGAGAGCTTTGCTCATATGCCAGGACTTACCTTGATTTAGTGATTGTGACCGAGCAGCAGTGCAAACAGAATTTCAAGTTTTTTATCTGATGTGAGTAGCAACATGTGGGTCAGCAAATATGTGTTGGAATTCACTGATTTCAGATTCAACTTTCTGAACACTGTACAATGTACATACAGGGACAATGAAACACAGCTGGCCTCTGATCAGAAATACAACGGCAAATAATAATAAAACGCACTATAGAAAATGTGCTCTGAGCTTAAGCTTCAGCAGTCTATACCTGATACCATGGAGTACTTAAAAACAATACCTTCTTCATTAATAAAAAGGTTTAACAGCCTGATAATGCATAGACAAATTCAACAACACAACCCATAGCCTCTAACCCAAATAAAATATCTATCCCATAAAACCATATACCTGTGCGATAAGTGTACCAAACTACCATACCGTTAATACATCTAGTGCTAAGTGCCCAATCCTTAGCAATGTATCTTTATCATGTGGAGACAAAAGAGAGACCCTAACACACAGCACAATTCAACCCATCACATCTATCATACACACAGAACACAATCTGCTACACACCAACCAATAACATGACGTGCTTAACCCCTTCAGGGCAGAGTCAATAGTGCACGTTCTGAGCAAAACAAAACGTAAACAAAAACTGGAATTTGCGCTATATGTCTGTTCAACCGTAATTCACCGCTGTCACATTAAATGCACCCACACTTATATATCATTTTGTTCAGGAGAAACAGGGCTTTCATTTCATATCAAATATTTAGCTATGAAACATAATTTATTATGAATAAAATTTAAAAAACTGTGAGAAAATGAGATTTTTTTTAAAATTTGTATTTCTGTCTGACATTTTAGCTGTGAATGTCATAATACTGTTAGGTTTTACTGCAAAAAAAAAAGGAAATATTTGTAATCAGCGATGTCTCACAAGTACAACAGTACCCCCCATTAACAGGTTTTATGGTGTTTTGGAAAGTTACAGGGTCAAATATAGAACGTTCCATTTTCAAATTGAAATTTGCCAGATTAGTAATGTTACCTTTGAGACGGTGTGGTAGCCCAGGAATGAGAATTACCCCCATAATGGCATACCATTTGAAAAACTAGACAACCCAAGGTACTGAAAGTGGGGTATGTTTAGTCTTTTTTTAGTAGCCACTTAGTCACAAACACTGGCCAAAGTTAGCGTTCATATTTGTTTTTGTGTGAAAAAAGCAATAAACTAATATTTGGCCAGTGTTTGTGACTAAGTGGCTACTAAGAAAGACTGGACATACCCCATTAGCAATACCTTGGGTTGTCTACTTTTGCAAATGGCATGCCATCATGGGGGTAATTCTCATTCCTGGGCTACCATACGCTCTCAAAGGCAACATAACCAATCTGGCAAATTTCAAAGTAAAAAAAATTAAATGCAAGCCTTATATGTGACTCTCTAACTTTCCAAAACACCATAAAACCTGTACATGGGGGGGGGGTACTGTTATTCTCAGGAGACTTAACTAAACACAAATATTAGTGTTTTAAAACAGTGAAACATATTACAACAATAATATAGTCCATAAAAGTGCCATTCGTTTGTAAAAAATGCAAAAAACGTCACTTATACTTAAAATATCATCGTTGTAATACAATTTACCAGTTTGAAACACTAATATTTGAGTTCAGCGAACTGTAGAATGTTAATATATATGCATTTATAGGTATTTAAATTCTACGTGTACACTAATGTAATCTTTTATGTAATTATATGTATTTATCTCTATATATATATATATATATATATATATATTTGTGGTTATTTGTATTTTATAGATAGATAGATATATATATAGAATGTCATTCTAAGTGTATTTTGTTACCAATATATATATATTAATAACAAATTAAAGTTAGAATGAAATTACATATGAATATATAATTTATATAAAATTTTGTTTCAATATTTTATTTATTTATTTTATTATTTTATTTATTTATTATTGTAATTATACATACATATTTATATAATATATGTGTATATATCTATTATATATTTAATATATATACATATTATATATATGTAATGTCATTCTAAGTGTATTTTAATACTAATATATATACTTATATTAATATTAAAATACACTTTGTATGATGTTACATATATATAATATGTATATATATTATATATATAATAGATATACATAAATTATATATATATATATATAAATACATTTATTTTATTTTTAAACATGTTGAATTAATTTTTTTTTTACTTTCCCACCAGCAGGGGGACTGTCTGACATTTCAGACAGTCCCCCTGCTGGGCGATCCACAGCCGCTCTTTGAGAGTGATCACATGGCCCCCGGCGGCCTCATTTGCCGGGGGAGGGCTGCCTGGGCTGTCAGGCAGCCCTCCAGAAGAGGATCGCGGGGGAGGTAAGTACGCCAGACTTCCAGGGGCTCAAAGCCATTACGGTGTTCTACGCCGCCGCAACGGCTTTAAAGCCCACTTAATGCAGGACGGCATAGAACGCCGTAACGGCGTTAACGGGTTAATATGAGCACATAGGCCACATGCATAAAGTGTGAGCATATAAACCGTGTACATAAAGTGGAATACACATATGGTAACGTGCAAGAGATGAGCACACAAACAATGAGCAAGTACAAAATGTGGGCAGATAAATCATGTGCCAAAAATACATAATGTGATATAAAGTGCAAAATGTGAGAAAGTAATCATGTGCATAGAGGTGCAAGACGCAATCACATCGACCACGTGAGATCACATCGACCATGTTATTTGCATTTCTGTAAGAAAAGCAAATAGCGCTTTTTGGAATGTAATTGATTAATATATCTTCTTCTTCTTGCACTATCACACCTACCAACCACCTTGCTATGCGCAGGGCAGTCACAAACTCAAGGCCCTCTCCGACTTTTGGTCTCTGTTGTCCTGCTTCTGTAATGTAAACATAAGCAGTGTAAACATCAGCAGTGTAAACATCAGTAGTGTAAACATCAGCAGGTTTAACATCAGTAGAGTAAACAGCATTTGAAGACTTTATTTTATATGAACAGCAACATCTAGACCTATGAAGCAAATGTGTGTTGCAGTTAAGCTTCTGGGGAGACCATAGACCATGCCCCAGAATGCTCAGCGTGTGCTCATTCATAAGATGCTGCACAAACTGCACTTGGGCATTTCGATTTTATGAGAGCACTTCAGTAGTCATTAGCAGATTTGTAGCCCCAAGTGAGACCAACCAATACTGATACACCAGACTCTTTCTGGATGGGCCTGACCCTTGTGACATCATCAGTGATGTAAAACACATCAAAAACTCACCCACTATTAACTCACCCAACCTGTTACAATTTTATACCTCCCACACCTTCGAATGACTGGCACCCACAGGTGTAGGAAATATTGCTAACGACATCTGACCAGCATTGTCATGCTTTTGTTATAATCAGGGCTGGATTAACATAGGGGATGATTGAGCTGAAGCTCCAGGTCCATGGAATAAGTCCATAGATAATAATAATAAAAAAAATTAAGAGGGATGTAGGGGAACCAAACTTGTGTGGACTGGCTGACCAGGGCCGGATTAACATAGGGGCTGATGGAGCTGCAGCTCCAGGCCCAGGCCCAGGCCCATGGAAGAGGCCATTGATTTATAAAAAAAAAAAAAACATTTTTTTTTTCTTTTTTACACACACTACTATTAGGGTTGCTAGGTATTTCTCATGTATTTCTTATGGTTGCCAGGTATTTCACAGAAGTATTTATCAGGTATTTGAGGCTGCCTAACCGGTGCCGGTATTGCAGTAATACCGACAATACAAATGTCTATCTCAGTATAAACAGAGATTATTCTGCAATACCAGTACCAGCCAGTAGGGGTCGCTGTTTGTGTGGAAAGAGGCAGGGATAAGAAGTTACAGCATCTGCCTCTCTCTACTCACTGATCCGTGGGGGAGCAGCTCTGCACAGAGAGTCCAGACAGCAGCTACAAGCCTGCGAGACATGGGGATGATGAGAGACTTGGGGACACTGAGACATTGGGACACTGGGAGACATAGTGACACTGGGGAACATGAGGACCCTGAGACACTAGGGACACAGTGGCTCCATGTCTCCCAGTGGCCCCTAGTCTCTCAGTGTCCCCATGTCTCCCAGCCAGTGTCCCCATGTCTCCCAGTGTCCCTGATGTCTCTCAGTGTCCCCATGTGTCTCTCAGTGCCCCTAGTTTCTCAGTGTCCCCATGTCTCTCCATGTCCCCATGTCTCTCCCAGTGTCTCATTGTCCCCATGTCTCCCAGTGTCCCAATGTCTCTAAGTGTCCCCTAGTGTCCTAGTGACATCGGGACACTGGGAGACATAGGGACACAGACTCTAAGGGACACTGGGAGACATGGGGATACAAATACTAGGGGACACTGGTGCGACATGGGGACACTGAGACACTAGGGGGCACTGAGAGACATGAGGAGACTGGGTGACTTTAAGACCTGGGAGACCTGGGGCACTCCCAGTGTCCCCATGTCTTCCAGCCAGTGTCCCTAGTATCTCAGTATCCCCTTGTCTCCATGTCCCTGGTGTCTCTCAGTGTCCGCTGTGTGCCAGTGTCCGCAGTGTCTCAGTGTTTCCTAGTCTCCCAAAGTCCCCTAGTCTCCCAGTGTCTCAGTGTCCCAATGTCCCCTAGTGTCCCCATGTCTCCTAGTGTCACCTAGTATAAAAAAAATTCTCAGGCACTCACTGTGATAGATTTAAGTCTGGTGAGCAACCAACAGAGAGAAGCTGTTATATTTCTACTCCTGTCTCTATTCTGCCTGTGAATATCTTATGAGTTAATAATTACTCAATCATTTCAAGTTCACAGAGAGATTTTTCACTTATTTTTTAATTCTTCAAGTTTATTCAAGACAGACATTAGATAAGAGCAGTAGATAGGGGCTGCAATCTGAAACAAGTTACCAACCCCATACAACTGAGGGTTAAAGCAACTGTAGCTAATTAGTATCCTCTTTATGCTCTCTCCATTTTGCAACAATATTGCAACACTGTGCAATACAGAAGCCCTAATCTGACAGCTATCTGGCTCAGTTTCTTCACTCAAACTGTCTCCTATATTAAATTGCATTAACCAAAATTAGGAGAAGAGAGATTGCGACAATTTGTAATTACAAACAACCTTCTACTAGTTCTATATTATGATATTGTAGAATCAATGACATCAGCCATCTGCTCCCTGTATCCTAGACACCTACTCAGTGTGATATAAGAAAATCCAACTCCTGATAGAGACCTCACTCAATAAAGTCAGAGATCAGGACAATTGGACGACTTTATATTCTTTATCTATTTCTGCATGTATCATCTATTTTTCAGAGTAGGTAGAGGTATAGCCAGTTGGCTTTGGATTTGCTATCTGACCATTAATATAAGTGGTGTGCAGCGTTCTATCAAAGAGCATACATTTCCTCATCTTGTGTTCCTTTCCAGCTAACACCGACATTTAGCTCTGGAAATAGGTAGTTATTATTACGCTGTGATAGATTTAAGCAGATTTATTGGACACCGCAATGTTTCAACTTGTAAGCAGGTCTTTATCAAGTCTCCAGTGTGCCTTATGTATCACAGTGTCCCCTGTGTATCAGAGTGTCTCAGTGCCCCATGTCTCCCAGTATCCCTGGTGTGTTTCAGTGTCCTTAGTGTCTCAGTGTCCCCTAGTCTCCCAGTGTCACCATGTCTCACAGCGCCCCCAAGTGTCTCAGTGTCCCCTAGTATAAAAGAAAAAAATCTCAGGCACTCACTGTGATAGATTTAAGCAGGTTTATTGGACACCGCAACATTTTGACCTGTACACAGGTCTTTATCAAGTCTCCAGTGTCCCCTCTATATCAGTGTCCCCTATGTATCATAGTGTCTCAGTGCCCCATGTCTCCCAGTGTCCTCTCATGTCTCAAAGTTACCCAGTGTCCCCATGTCTCCCAGTTTCCACAAGAGTGTCCGCAGGTCTCTCAGTGTCCCAATGTCTCTCAATGTCCCCTAGTGTCCTAGTGACATAGGGACACTGGGAGACATGGGGACACAGACACTAAGGGACTGGGAGACATGGGGACACAGACATGCCCCCTTTTTGTGTATGTTCGCCTCTTTCGGCAGTTCTGGTTATGTGATTTGTGTCAGTGGCCCACCCTTTTGCCCCGTCCATAGACTTCCTGCTTTACTGGACACTGCTGTTAGGGGGTATGGGTTTAACCGAAAGATGAAAGCGTGGGTATGTGTTATCTTATAGCTGCATCCTATGAGTTTCCCTCCAGCACCATCTCCATCAGATACATGACGCTTAGGAGGTAGGACTGTTTTAGTATTTTTGGTCAATAAAATTTTGTAACTAGGCCCATCATAATTGTCAGCACCAGGCCCACTGGGCTCTTAATCTGGCCCTGTGGCTGACAATGAAATTAATAAAGGTAAAGCTGACTTTGCACACTGCTCTTGCTGCTTCAGTCTCTCTAACACTGTGGCATGTCGCCTTTCTTCTACACTCACAACATCCACCCTTTCTCTGTCCCAGACTGCATACCAGGAGCTTCTGTCTGCTCGTAAGAAGCTAAGGCAGAGTAGTTAGCAAGTGAGCTTTACAGTCCCCAGAAAGTGTAGAGCAAGCGCACAAAGGGAAATCAGTTATTGGTTGGGATATGTATTAACCACCTAATGTAAATATTAATGAGGAAGAACAGCTGCAAATTGGGGTAACATGTTAATTATTGGAGATTTTAATTATCCAGACATAAATTGGGATAGAGGGACTAGTACTTCAGCAAAGGGAATCCGGTTTTTGAATGTGTTAAATGACACCTTCATGTCACAACTGGTACAAGCACCAACTAGAAAGGATACTTGTCTGGATCTCGTTATAACAAACAATGCTGATCTTTTGACCAACATTTAAGTAGGGGAGCATTTGGGAAATAGTGATCACAATATGGTAATTTTGTAAATAAACTCAAAAAAGCAAAAGCACGTGGGGTATACTAAAACGTATAATTTTTAAAAAGCCAATTTTAATAAGATTAGGGCAGCTCGACAAATTATCGACTGGCATAAACTCCTTAGTGAAAAAAACACTGAGGATAAATGGAAACTATACAAACAAATATTAGAAAGGTACATTTCTCAGTATGTACCATTGGGTAATAAATATAAAAGAAACAAATTAAAACCAACGTGGCTTAGTAGAGAAGTAAAACAAGTGATTAAAAATAAGAAAAGGGCATTTAAAGCATTTAAATCGGTCAAACCGGAGGCATCCTATATAAGAGATAAGGAAGCCAATAATGGACGCAAGTCTCTTTTCAGCTATGTAACTATGTAACTATATGTAATATGTAATTCCTTTGTGGTTGAAACATTTAGAATCCCAACTAATGGACTACTGATCCTACTGCGCTTATTGCTGGCTACGTATTGTAGGAGTCATAGTCTAGAGCAGCTGAAGTGTGAGACGTTGTTCATCAATTGTATTTTAAACTTTCACAACAAAACAAATCTCTTAGCGTTATAAAAATACAAGCCTATTTTTACAGTTAGGCTATAAAAAACATTATTTTTTTTTTAAATCTTGGTTGCCATATTTTATTGTTTAGTGAATAAAGGACAAAATGTAAACTACTGCTCTTTGATTGCATTATGTCTAATGCAAATATTGTTAGTCTGGATCATAAGAACTACAAATCACTGTTTAAGCACATTAGTGAATGCAGCTATTGTTTAAAATAAACTGATGTTTATCTCTATAAACTCAAAGTAAAGTTTACACTGATTGGAATTGTAAAGACTCCCCATTCAAATGTCCACAATGATATAATTAGTAGGACCTCTGGTAGAAGGGCTCATGGCTCCTGGCAGTGGTTGACATAAAATGAAATAGATAAGAGAACTGAAGTCCTTAGTTCCAATGGAGCAATATGAAAAATAGAAGTGACAAACCCCAAATATAGTGTAGTATTTTAGGGGACAAAACCCAAATATGGTGTAGTATTTTTAGTATTTTATGAAATGAAATTGCATTATTACACATAAAAGAATAAAAGCTATGCTAAAAATGTAAAAAAGCTGTTGAATTTGTTCTAGTTAGTTTAACCCCTTAAGGACACATGACGGAAATATTCCATCATGATTCCCTTTTATTCAAGAAGTTGTGTCCTTAAGGGGTTAATAATTTGAACAAAATTGTGCTTTCACTGGGAACAAGGTCTTTAGAAAAAGATCTTCTTGTATTTATTAATGGGCTTTATTAATAACATGCAATTGGTTACTTTAAGTATATTAATAAATAAAATATCATCAGAATCATTAGACTTGAAGATTAATTTCCAGCAAGCTACAGATCTTCTGAATTTGGGCTGATCAGGTGATTGGTCGAATTCCATAAGTCCGAGACAAAATGTACACGAATATAACAGGCAAGTGAGAATAACGTGGCAATCGAAAAAAAAGTAAGTAACACAAACCTTTCAAACCCTCACAGATGGTACGGAGGGTGGAGTGAACACTATCGCATTAGGAATATTTGTTTGTATTCCTAACGATATAGTGTTCCTTTAATGTTATTTGTGAAAAGGGAAAAACTATTTTTAAAAATAATTCCACCACAGGGGGGCGTGGCCATGACTTGAATGGCGCCAATCGCAGATTAAGTGAGCTCCGATGGTGACAGCAATAAATAGGGTGATTCCACACAATAAAATACAGGGAAAGCTTATCCGGCACAACACCACTGGCACCAACGTGATGGCAAGCAAAGCATCTCATAAAATGAGGCAGACACCCACTAACATTCAAGTTTTGGCCCTGTCTCCGCCGAGCAGGTGACCACAAGATGGCGACGGGACGACACTCTCACCAGCCTTGAGCTCAGGACACAGCAACGTAACCTCCATCTCTCTAATCACTGCAGTTCCGTCGGCAGAGTCCAACATTAAAAAGCTACTAGAAGATCTCAAAACTACGCTGCGGGCTGATTTCCAGAAGCTAGCCAATGTGATATAAAAAGAGACCTCCAAGCTATTGGAGAGCATATAGCGCACCTGGAGGACAAGGCAGAGGAAATTATAAAGGCCCATAATACCTTGGCAGACGCATATACTGAATTTACGGCAAAGCTGCAGCAGCTTGACACCAAGGTGGTTGATCTCGAGGACAGAGCCTGCAGAAATAACATCAGGCTGCGAGGCATCTCTGAGGAGGTCAAGAACCCAGATCTGAGAGAATACATCACCCCGCTTTTCCAAAGCTTGTTACCTGAGGCATCGGATCAAGAGATCCAGCTAGACGGGGCACATAGGATGGCTAAACCGAAAAATCTCCCAGCTGCAATACCGCGGAACGCCATAGTGAGAGTTCACTTCTATGGAGCTAAGGATATGATTATGCAAGCAGCACAAGACCCAAGCCGGCTGGCAGGCAAGTTTGCAGAAGTACAACTATTTGCGGATCTGTCTCCAGCTACATTAGCAAAAAGGAAAGCCTTTGGCCCGATCACAAGAGCATTGAGATCTGCTCAAATTCCCTACAAGTCAGGGTTCCCGACTTGCCTCATAATACACAAAAATGGAACGGACAAAATAGCAACATCACCCAAAGAAAGCCACAAGCTACTTGCCCAGTGGAACATACACCTATCACAGGAAGAACTTACTGCAAGTGGTCCAGTGGCATCACCGCCGCGTCTCATCGGAGACTGGCAGAAGGTGACTGTGGCAAAATAACAACAAAAGGAACACTGCTAACTTGCTCACACTACCCATATTTATGGGTTAATCAATGTCTTTAAGATGTGGTATGACAGTCTTCATACTTTCCCAGGAGAGGTATCAATGCTGATATATCATGCTGTGTTGTCTCTCCTCTCTTCCCTTCCTATGTGTTCTCCCACTAGATTCATGTTCCCTTTTTTCACCTTCTCCTGTGGTCGAGCCATGATTTTGAGAATGATATACAGGGATGCAATATCTGGGGGGGGGAATAGCCAGCAGCAAACAAACAAAAAAAAAATTAGCCTGACATAACTTACTCATAGGGACTCTCCCATTCCCTTTACCATAATATGTTGGCTGTCAAGGAGGGGTGGGGGGGAATCACCGTGTGTCTGACCTTGGTTAATTGATTTATCAACCCCATAGTTACACCCCCATAGGCTCTTTAACGAGCCGGTATGGTGCACTTAGAAGCACCGTAACTATAATTTAATGTCCTTACCCAGACAGACCCTACTGCTGTCTGGATCTCTCTGGCAAATGTATATAGTTCCTGCTTTGTTAAATGTTGATACAGCAACGGTACAGAAAACATCTATGTGATGAGGTAGAGAATACTGTATGAAGCACAGGTCGGGCTCTTGTCGCCTCTCTTCCTAGGTTAGCATGGCATGGGCGAGTAGATGTGGGGAGCAAAGACTGGGTTGAAGCAAACACACACTGCTCTGCAATTTCTCCTCACGTTAAAACATGGGGTTAAAAATATTCTCCATGCATGTTACAGCCCTCAATTCTCCACATAAACGGAGGCTTGCTTTAAAATCCCAAGCCCAAATTATATTTTTCCAAGAAACTCATTCACAAGGAATGGCAGACCTAAATTTAACTCTCCCTCCTTTCCAGTAGATGTCTCCATAATCATAGGCAAAGACTTAGCTTTCTCGCTGGTATCTAAGCATGTAGATAAAAATGGCAGATTTCTTATACTACAATGCCATATTAATAATGCACCATACACACTGGTCAATATTTATGGATCACACTCAGATCAACCCAGTTTTCTCGACCATATCTTATAAAGAGTGGGTAAATGGAGGTTTGGCAACGTGGTAATGGGAAGAGACACAAACTTTATTCTGGATCATCAATTGGATACCTCATCCTAACTGGGGGTTACGGGCTCTACGACACAGCATAGGCAACATGTCTCTAAGCGATTGAATCAAATTCTCCTAGTACAAGAATATATAGATCCTTGGAGGGTCACCCGCCCCCTAGAGAAAGATTATTCATTCCACTCGGGGGCACACAACTCGTACTCCTGTATAGACTGTTTCTTGATCCATGGCTCACTCATCACTAGGGTCGTAGACAGCAAAATAGGTTTGATCACGTGGTCTGACCATGCACCGATAACTTTGCCATTGGGAGACCAATATCCCTCAAAAGATAAAGTCTCCTGGAGGCTAAATTAACACCTTCTGACGGATCCACAGATCCGTAATGATATTACCCAAGAGCTACATTAATACTTCCAAAACAATAAGGTGCAGGACACTGGTATAGCCTCAGTGTGGTTAGCTCATAAGGCCTTCATCAGAGGCTTATTTATTAAACATGCAAGCCAATCCAAAGCCAGGAGGTTGAAGACATACTTAGACCTCACAAAACGACTCACTGAAGCTTCTTTATTAAATAAACCATCCCGCTCTACACAATGCTTACAAGATATTAAGGATATTAACAATAAGCTTATGGAAAACGTAGGCTCAAACAACGATATTTTGAGCAGGGCAACAGAGCAGTGGCGCATTTGGCCTCCCAGCTGAAAAACAAGACTTTGGCCACCAGAATAGCGTACATTAACTCATCGAAGGGCCCAAAAATGATAAATTCCGACAACATAGTGCAAGAATTTGCTAACTACTACGGCTCTCTGTACAACCTAGACAAAGACGGATTTACCAATGTTCCCTCAAAACAACATATTGGCTCCTTTTTGGAGGCTTCCCTTCTTCCCTGTTTTCCAGACTCTGCAGTATCGGAGCTGTTAGCACCTATCACTGACTCAGACGTACTTAAACATATTAAAGCTTTACCGGTAGCCAAAAGTCTGGAACCGGATGGTTTATCAGCCATATATTATAAGACATTCCAAAACCAACTGGCCCTGTATCTGACTACACTTTTTAATGACAGTTTCAACGGAACTCTCCCAACCGCCATGCTACGGGCACATATAGCTACCTTGCCCAAACCAGATAAAAAAAAACAACCATATGTGCCAGTTTTAGACCAATCTCTCTCCTAAACACTGACAAAAAAACTATACGCAAAAATTTTAGCAGACAGGGTGGCTCCATTTCTACCCTCACTGATACATTATAACCAATCTGGCTTTATTAGAGGTCGCCAAAGATTGGATAATTCAAGAAACCTACTGAACATAATTCATTATCTTGATAATATGGCCTCGGAGGGCCTTCTACTCGTGCTGGACGTGGAGAAGGCCTTTGATAAGCTAAATTGCCAATATATAATGGAGGTATTGACAAGGTTTGGTTTCCCAGTGGCCTTCATAAAGGCAATCATGGCTTTATACTCCTGCCCCATGGCTTGTGTCTCCAATGCAGGATTTATTTTACGCCCCCTTTCTCATAACCAACGGAACCAGGCACGGTTGCCCATTATCACCACTGTTGTTCATCCTTTGCTTAGAGCTGCTGGCTCAACTTATATGAGAAAATCCCAACATCCATGGCGTGACAATGGGTGAACATAATCACAAACCTTCTTTGTTTGCTGATGACCTAATACTAACACTCACCAAGCCTTGTAGATCCCTACCGGCTCTCTTGGATCTCCTAGAGAAATTTGGAGCCATCTCGTATTATAAACTAAATACCAGGAAATCTCAAGCCCCTCCCAATCAACATACCCCACCATAAGAGAAAACCTCCAGCGGAGCTTTCAGCTTGACTGGAGAGAGGAACATGTGGTCTATCTGGGAGTCCAAATCACCAAAACGATCCAAACCCTGTTTCAGCATGATCGTATGAGAATATTCCATTCACTAAGGCAGGAGCTGGAGACTTGGAGAGACGTGAAGCTCTAATGGGCAGGGCGAATAAATATTGTTAAAATGATGTCACTGCCTAAACTATTGTACCTATTCAGGATGCTACCCATTCAGGTACCCAAAAGCTATTGTCTAAAAGAGCAAAAGTTTTTTTTTGCCTTTATCTGGGCGAAAAAGAAGGCTAGAATAGCAGGCGGGAGTGGAATATTCAAGTTTAGGTAAACTAGAAAAATGGTCAGAATTGTGGCAACTGACATTTAATGTGGATAAGTGCAAGATAATGCATCTTGGACGTAAAAACCCAAGGGCAGAGTACAGAATATTTGATAGAGTCCTAACCTCAACATCTGAGGTCAGGGATTTAGGGGTGATTATTTCTGATGACTTAAAGGTAGGCAGACAATGTAATAGAGCAGCTGGAAATGCTAGCAGAATGCTTGGTTGTATAGGGAGAGGTATTAGCAGAAGAAAGAGGGAAGTGCTCATGCCATTGTACAGAACACTGGTGAGACCTCACTTGGAGTATTGTACGCAGTACTGGAGACAGTATCGTCAGAAGGATATTGATACCTTAGAGAGAGTTCAGAGAAGGGCTACTAAACTGGTTCATGGTTTGAGGGATAAAACTTACCAGGAAAGGTTAAAGGATTTTATCATGTATAGCTTGGAGGAAAGACGAGACGGGGGGATATGATAGAAACATTTAAATACATAAAGGGAATCAACACAGTAAAGGAGTAGACTATATTTAAAAGAAGAAAAACTACCACAACAAGAGGACATAGTCTTAAATTAGAGGGACAAAGGTTTAAAAATAATATCAGGAAGTATTACTTTACCGAGAGGGTAGTGGATGCATGGAATAGTCTTCCAGCTGAAGTGGTAGAGGTTAACACAGTAAAGGAGTTTAAGCATGTGTGGGATAGGCATAAGGCTATCCTAACTATACGATAAGGCCAGGGACTAATGAGAGTATTTAGAAAATTGGGCAGACTAGATGGGCCGAATGGTTCTTATCTGCCGTCACATTCTATGTTTCTATTTTTCTATGTTTGCAAAGACCCTTGGAGGCGGGAGGTATGGCATGTCTAGGCTTATCATAGAGCAGCGCTTCTAGCACATGCCATCAACATGGTCCCAGGGGACGCCTAACTGGATAGACATGGAACGGTAACAAATGCCAGGCGAAAAGCTGATAGCACACATGTGGACTCCCTCATCCCTCCAAATCACGCACCCACTATTGTTTCCCACCACAATAGCATCAATCTCTGCATGGGATGCGCTGTTCCAAACGCGGAATAAAATCCCAAAATATCACAATCAAGCCCCATTGAGGCACTGTCCGCAGTCTCTCCATGGCTCTCCCTAAAACAATGGGAAAAATATGGTATTACCAAGTTGTCTCAATTCTATTAAGGCGGCTCTGTGATACCATTTGCAGGCCTTCAACAGACCAATGACCTGCCCTCCAAATTCACATTTCTATACCTACAAATTAAAAGTGTCCTTATGGACCACGTAGATTACACTATAAAAAACGAAACACAAGAGGTGACAGGAATCAATAACTTAATAGCCAAAAGCTGGAACAAACCCTTAAAACCCAAACTCTTGTCTCTTTGCAACAAATTGTATTTTGAAGGCCCAAATGTAACTCAACCAAAATGTAGAGCCCAATGGGAAAAAGAAACTGGGGATACAATTTCGAAGGACCAATGGAATAGAAGACTGAACACCCTCAGGCACATGACTAGATGTTCCTCCCACCTAGAAGCCCTCAGAAAACTGATATACTGTTGGTATTTAACCGTGGATAGACTCAGTCACATTTATACAAACGTGCCAAACACCTGTTGGAGTGGTCCATATCTGGTGGCAATGTAAAAAAAATTAAGCCGCTATGAACGACGGTGCATAATTTAACTAAAGAATTGAAAATTGAAACACCTTTAAATTACGGAGCCTTCCTTTGGCTGGAGTTCCCTACCCATTTCACCTATTACAATAGAGTGCTGCTGTCCCATAATGCATTGGCAGCTAGAGCCCTTATAGCCTTAACTTGGAAATCAGCAGTGTGCCCAACTAAGCAAATGCTGATTGATAAGATACAACTCAACTTTACATATGAGCATGTGGCGAAACCAACCTCGCCACTGGGCATTGGAGAAGCCTGTTTACGGCCCCTGGGAGATTTGGCCCTTTTAATACAGTATTTGGGCATATTGTATTTTATTATGCTGCCGCTGGCCCTTTAAGAACCATCTGGGGACATACTGTGACTTTTGGGAACAATGCCCCTTTAAGACTATGGCCTGTTAAAGACTATTTTAGCAGATTGAATTTTAAAAGACTTGCTGTCCCTTTAAATTGTATTGGAGCAGTTCTGCAGTTTTAAATTGGCACTTCGGATGCAGCCGAAGTGCCGAAGTAGTCGAAGTGGCCGCCATTCGACAAACGAACACATGGCGGCGGCCATCTTTAATTCAGCTGAAGTTTTAGCTTCTCCAGACTTCAATGCATTCGACAGTTCGAACGCCATTCGACAGTTCATTCGACAGTTCATTCGACAGTTCATTCGAAAGTTCGACAATTCGAATGGTTGTCGTTCGTCTGTTTGAACTGACTTTAACATGGGAAATAGACCGACAGCACAGCCTGATTCTCTGGAACTGTTTTGGGCATGAAAATGTGCTTGCGGTCGGTCAAACTTGACTTATATCTATCTCCCGAACTGAATGATTTTTGGGTATGTTTATATTTGAAATGTGCGGATTAATAATATGTAATTTTTATGAAGATTGGATGTATATCCATAATTATATCACAGGCAGAGGGAAGGATTTTGTGTATAATTGCTGGGAGTGTTTTCTGTAATGTACGTGTGTTATTGGTTGTTCTGTAAAACCCTGTGGGCAGTACTAAGTTTGTGGATTGGGAATAAAAGAGGCTGTATGTGCCAGTACAGTCAGTTCTACTTCACCCTCAATTTGGAGTGCCGTCTCTTATTGGGGGAATCTGCTACAAGGGATTGCTATGCTCTGCATACTCCCTTGCTATATTCACTGCTAAGCTCTTGTAAGAGCTTGTTCCTGCCTTGCTCTCTGGAGGAGTCTACGGTGGTTATGGTGATGGCTGGAGTGCTTGGAGCCCTCAGGAAGCGCTAGGAGCATCCATCAACGGAGGTATCCAGTCGGGGTGCAAGGTGAGCATATGTCCGCAACCTCTTCAACGCAGCAAATAAAGGTTACAAAAATTTGGGAGAGCTGGCAAATTCGCTTTCCACCTTAGGGAATGAATGAATTCACTGGATGGAGCTTGTGCCACCATGAACCTGGAGGGTCCATAGCATAGGGAAGAGTCCTCCTAATGGCCTAATGACTCGCTATAGTATTATACTATCACAGTCTCAATGTATTTTCGATGTGCTCAGGAATGTACCTTATTTGCATGTTCTTTTTCTTTTCTTTGCCTTATGTTAAAGGTAGTTTGTTGCCTTTTTCTTTTACGGGATGTAACTCATTAACTCTGCAATCAGGGAATAATCGCACAGTATATGGCTAACTTGTAAACAAAGTATTGTGGATTGCCTCTGCTGTAAGCACAATGTAATAATTTGTAATGTGCATATGTACAATATAGAATGGTGATTGTACGCTGTCATGTATCTCACGATATAGTGTCTCGAACCATGGTTATGTTTATTATATGCAAAATACCAATAACTTCAATGAACAAAAAAATAATCCCACCACAGAGCCCAAAAAGTGTGGAGTAACATGATTACAGGTCATTGGGCCCTGCCCCAATACTGAACCTGTTCGGGCAAAATTAGGGTGTTCTTGGACATCTGTAAAATCTTGGGATTTATTCGCTCAATGATGAGCTACTCTGAAACAAAGGCTAAGAAAGAGTAACGTTTTAATTCAGTAGAAACAAACTATTGAAAGGTGTTTTCATGAAATTTGCAATTAAGATTTCTACTCACAACATTCGCTGTTTTCTAAATAATATTCAAGATTTCTAGCGATTGGTTTCCTGTGATGATAAATTCCCATCATTGTGGGGGCACTTGCGAACTGTGTCCAGCATGAAGAAAATACTTGTAAGAAATACAATGTTTCACTACAAATCTTATCTACTGAAGAGACCAATTGTTTCAATTTGTGTGTTTTCTATACAATGTAATACTGTTAGATGGTGAATGTGTAAAGATCTACTGTGTGTACAAGGCCACAGATGTTCTGTTTTCACAGACAGACACACTATTTTACTTACCATGTCCTGTGTACCATTAACATAACACAGAAAGTCTGTTATGTACGATCGTGTTGTGTATATAGTTTATTGGCTCATGAGTACAGGACGATTGTAACGAATCCTGTTGGGAAGTTGATGCCTTTGTTAATTAGGTGATAATGTAATCGAGGGATTGGTAAGGTTGGTACCACATATATTTAAGAATTAAATTTCCCAGCATTTGCAATCTCGTTGGAATTCGAAAAGGCGTCCTGTTAGCAGTAAACCTCTCTTCACCACTTCCTGGTTGGTTATACAGCAGTTTTAGACTAGTGCTTCTTACAGGTCTATTTACCAAAGTCTGAATGCCCCTAGTCCAGATGACTAAATTTAACCCTAGGCCATAAAACATTTGTCAATGTCAGAATTTTGTAATACTTTGTAAATTTGTTTTTTACTTTTAGAAATACTTAGTAACTTTTTACAAATTAAATAAATAGAGGTAATTAAGTCATCTAAATTTAGACTTGTGTATGTATCAGACTGTCCAAATCAATTTGTCCGGAAATAAATTAGTTTCAGGTGATTATGGTTTCGCCAATGTGACCATTTCAGAAAAAATTATTCAGACGAACCAAAATGGTGCAATTAATGCACCTATTAATGTACATCAAAATACATACAAAATAAAAATAAAATAATAATAAATTAAATAATTTATGTATTTTGCAACACACATGTGAAATATCATGCCATTTGGTTCACAGATCAAGTGAGAAGAAGTAATCAATAGAGGGACAAAAGGGAGATAAGTAAGAATTATATATATATTTATATATTATATATTTAATATAGATTTTTTTTATTTCCTTTCCTGGTCACTTCTTCCTTGATCTGTGAATAGAATCAACATTAAGAGGCTGCCGACTAACCACTAATCATCACTAATCACCTCAGACTATATTGCCCAATATTTGGCTCTCAGAATTCATAAACCCCTGGAAAAGACTAGCCAGAAGACTAGCCAGAATACGTTGAGGGCTGAATGCTCTAGACCAACTGTTTTATCCCTTAGGTGGACACTCAGATTGTGCAGATTTTAGGTAAGACAGGTTGGAAGCCCAAAGAGGAGTTTGGGTATTGCCTGCGCAAGTGGCTTTATAAATTATCGAATATCTTGGGTGCCTTCGCAAAAATTGTTTCAAATGGCTGAGGAGGAGAGAGCATCTCATCAGATACTGGATCCTGAGGTGGCTATTGAATGGATCCAGTGTGCTGTCTGCCTTATAGGTAATGCTAATACGACCCTCGCAACTGAGCGCCGTAAAGCCATTTTGCTCAAAATAGAATCGAAAGTAGTGAGTCTGGCCCTCAAAGAACTTGAGGCTTCTGCTTAAAGTTTACTATTTGGAGACTTTTTGTAAAATAGTTAGATACCTATATGGCCCTGGGGTGGGTGGCAGGCTCTTACATTTTTACCTGTTTAACTTTCTCCTCCCCAAGAGATTATTTTCTTGGTCCTAGATAGAGAGCTAGTGTCCATTGAGATTTCAGATCTCATAGTTACATAGGCTGAAAAGAGACATGTGTCGAACAAGTTTAGCCTTCCTGCGTTCTCGAAGAGAAGGAAGCTATCCAACACTTTCCAAACAATGCACTAGGATTTGTAAGTGATATTTTCCTTGTTCAGAAGAAGGGCTGTGAGGTTCGCCCAGTTATTAAGCTCAAGCCCCTAAAGGCTTATTAATCTCAAACCTCTAAATGCTTTTCTCGCTTACCATCAATTCAAGATGGAAGGTGTCTTCTGTCTTCGAGACTTACTTCTGCCGGTGAATTGGATGGTCAAACTAGACTTAAAGGATACCTATTTGACAGTGCCCCTAGCGGAGGATCATTAGGACTCGTAAGTTCTCATTGCAGAATCAGAAATTCCAGTTCCGCTGCCTCCCTTTTTCTCTGTCGTCTGCCCCATGGTGCTTCACAAAGCTCATGAAACCGGTGGTCACTTTTCTTAGAAGCAGGGGTGTTCATTTTATAATCTATCTCAATGACTGATACTTTCTCATTCTGTTCCAATACTACGCTGTCAATTGGGAGAAATCCGTGCTGATTCCATTACAAAGGATTAAGTTCTTAGGCTTTGTGGTCGATCCAATTCATCAGACATTACATTTGCCACTAAGCAAACTCAAGACTATCAAGAAGGAAATCCATTGACTTTTAAGTCGAGGCGATCTGACTCTCAAACATCTGGCACAGATGATTGATCTGTTATCGTCTTCCAATCAGGTGATCTTTCAGAGTCCTCTCCATTACCAAGTACTCCAACACTTGAAAACAACATTCTTGAGCCAGGGTCTCTCCAACGAGATACAAATATTGTTGGATGCAGATGCTAAGGAGGAACTGCTCTGGTGAATCCAACATATGACCGCCTGGAATGGGTGCACCCTTTTCTGGATGCCTGTCCGATGCCAGCTAGTATGGGAGTGCACATTGTGGGAAGCAGATGGTCCAAGGTGGAACTTTCACTTCATATCAACTGTCTGGAACTGATGGCCGGGTCTTTTGCCATGTGCAGCCTGTCCCCCGAAGGACGTCAGATGTTCCATTCTGCTAAGAATGGGTAATGTTTCCGCAGTAACGTACATCAATCACTTAGGAGGCGCCTGGACAAAAATTTTAGCAAATCTAGCCAAGGACTTCTGCCACCACTGCCTCCAGAATAACATTGAGAGAGTAGCAGAACATATTCTGAGACTGGCTAATACGGAGAGTGGATTGGCACTCCAGACACCTTTCCGTTTCCGGGGATTGGTGCAAGAGGTATTTCTAGACATTGCCTACTTATGGCGCCCTTTTGACTTAGATCTGATTGCCTCCTAGGTTTTTCAGCTGGCAACCAGATCCAGATGCTATGGCTACGGGTGCATTCTTACAAGTGTGGCCTACTCATCGATTTGCCTTGTCTTCTGAACCTTTGAATCGATCGACCCGAATGGGAACCCTCACTTGTTGGTCTGTCAGGGTCTTCTACAGTTGGGAGCAAGTGTGATTTCGAGGGACACTGGATTCTCAAGGGCATTCCGCACTCAAGTCTCCATGTTACTTCGGGAGCCAAGAAAGGGGATGTGATGTCAAAGGTTTAACCTTTTATGCCTTGTGCTGTAACCTGATTTGTGGCTCTTGTTTCTAGGTCACATTATGTTTTTACCCTGTTTTGTTCATTATATTGTGCTTTTTTCAAAATAGGTTTTCTCTGCTGCTGAGGAAATTAAGGAAAGAGTGCAGTCTAATACTAGCCTCATACGTCATAACTTTGCGTCATGTAATTAGTAAAACTTGGTAATTTTTTTTAATAATTCCTTGTACAGTATAAAGTAAGTTAATCAGATTTACATGTGTTTCCTACACATTTTGCTGTTTTATCCAAGAACGTCTAACAAATATAGCTATTTTCTCATTCTTCTACTGTCTGGCGCCCCTACAATACGAGTGGCTATAATTTAAACTGAACATATAATGCTGCTGAATAGATAATTTCACAAGAAAAGCATCCCCGGAGTGTAGTTAATGTCTTTGGCATACTGGTAATGCCATAAGTAAGCTGTTAAAAAAAACTATTCCAGGAACACATTTTGGCAGTGCAAAAGCATGTATGAATTCTGGGCAAAATAAAAATATATTTAAAAATATGGAAAACTCAACTAGACATGACTTGTAACTTGGATTGTGGTTCAGATGAAGTAATGTTGACCGTTTGTGGCCCTGGTATTATACATCTGCATACCCCAGTGCCTAGGTCATATAGATAGTAAAGACAAAATTAAAGTCAATATACTGTTTTTGTGCAAAATAACTTTCACTTTTATAAATGCCCATACACGCATGCATTCATAGACACATACAGGCACTTATACACAAACGCACACTGATACTTACACACATACACATACATTAAATGAACATTCCAAACACCATAAACACAATTTCTAACGTGCTTGGAATGTTCAAACTATTACTGACAGTCAGTCAAGTCCTCTATTTAGAGTGGAAGCCCTCTGCATTGACAGGGCCTAGGTGCTCTCTGCATTGAGCAGCAGTGCAAGGTTTAGCTTAAAGGGATCTTATAGTGCCAGGAAAACAAACCTGTTTTCCTGGCACTATAGGCTCTTGGAGTGCTCCCCTCCCTCGGTGCCCCCCTCCCTCGGCGCTGAAAGGCTTAAAACCCCTGGCAATACTGTCAGGCGACAAAACCTCTTCAGCCACTTACCTTAATCCAGCGCTGGGCTCCCTCAGCGCTGGTGACCTCTCCTCCCCCGCCGACGTCAACTCAGAAGTGGAGCCGAATGCGCATGCACAGCCAGAGCCGTGCACGCATTAAAACCCGCCCATAGGAAAGCATTACTTAATGCTTTCCTATAGGGATCTTATATGACGCAGGAATCCGTGAGGACGTCCAGCCTCGGATAAGGGCAATTTACTCAGTGTAAATCACGGAACCGGCCTCTAGTGGCTGCTATGTTTTCAGCTGCAGGGTTAAAACTAGGGGGACCTGGCACCCAGACCACTTTATTGAGCTGAAGTGGTCTGGGTGCCTATAGTGGTTCTTTAATGTCTGAGCGCACTCAGCTCACACTCTCAGCCATTGAGCCTTCCACAGCAGGGCATAGTTCAGCAGAGCTAGCAAATGCAACTAGCAGGAGTTTCTAACTCCCCAGATTATTTGTCACACTCTTTGAAAATGGTTTCACTGC
Organism: Pelobates cultripes; assembly: GCA_933207985.1. NCBI lineage: Eukaryota > Metazoa > Chordata > Amphibia > Anura > Pelobatidae > Pelobates > Pelobates cultripes. The sequence continues at coordinate 30,389,350 of OW240915.1, forward strand.
ACAAATAGCACCATAACCACTACATTGTGCTCTTACTCAGCATTCAAAGTGGGGAAGGTCTTCATAAAGGACTTTCCTGCCCAAAACGCACAGTATGCATGAAGTCCCCCAACCAATCAAACTGGAGGGTAAAGCATAATGTTTGGGGAGGAGACAGCAAGTTATTATTCTTTAGTCACTTTTTACAAATTGGGTAACAATTTTATATCTCAGGACATTTTTAATTTTTTAGCTGGAGAAATAGTTAACAATGTTAAATATGCATTTAACCAAATAGTAAAGAGAGCAGGTGTTTATTATCAAAGCTTGTTGGCTGAACCTCTGACTGATATATGGAAACCATGATAGTAGTAACCTTTCAATATTTGGCTTTATTAATTTATCTGCCAATGTAGGGGGATTATCTAAATATCAGGGTACCATATTAAGTAGTGCAAATTGTCGCACTGTTAAGATGCTAGTTAGGTGAGATGGTTTCATGGGCGTAGGAACCGCAGCAAATCATGCGGGGGGGGACAGGTTATGGGGAAATCTCCCCCAGCTCCTCCGGCCCCCCCATGCTGCAGCCGCCCGAGCGCTCTGTATAGAGCCTTAGGCGGCTGCAGCTTTGCCCGGGCGGTGCGTCCATGAGAGTGGACCGCACCGCCCGGGCGCAGCCTGAGGAGAGGGGCTGACAGGATGGAAGCACTCAGCGCTCCCTCCTGTCACTCCCTCTCTGTAGCGTGGCCGAGCCCTCTATTGGTCCGCGGGTACAGGAAACAAAAGCTCTCTGTACCCGCGGACCATGATACAGCGCTCGGCCACGCTACAGCAAAGGTAGGGGAGGGGGGGGGAGGAGGAATTGACGGGGGGGAGGAGAATTGACGGGGGAGGAAAGAGAGTGACAAGGACGGAGGGGGAGAAAGAGAGACAAGGGGGGGGAGAAAGAGTGACAAGGGAGGGAGAGGGGGGAAAGAGAGTGACAAGGGATGGGGAGAAAGAGAGAGACAAGGGAGGGAGGGGGGAAAGAGAGGACAAGGAGGGGGAGAAAGAGAGTGACACGAGGGAGGGGGGAGAGAGTGACAAGGAGGGAGGAAGGGGAAGAAAGAGGAGGACAAGGAGGGGGGGAGAAAGAGAGTACAAGGAGGGGAGAAAGAGAGTGACAAGGAGGGAGGAGGGGGAGAAAGAGTGACAAGGAGGGAAGGAGGGGGGAGAAAGAGAGCGACAAGGAGGAGGGGAGAAAGAGAGTGGCAAGGAGGGAAGGAGGGGAAGAAAGAGAGTGACAAGGGAGGGAAGGAGGGGGAGAATGAGAGTGACAAGGGAGAGAGAGAGGGGGAGAAAGAGAGTGACATGGGAGGAAGGGAGGGAGGGAGGGGGAGAAAGAGAGTGACAAGGGAGGGAGGGAGCACTAATCTCTAATTTACCTCACATTAAAGAAACACTATAGTCCCCAGAACCACTGTAGCTTAATGTAGTGGTTTTGGTGTCTATAGCCTGTCCCTGCAGGCCTTTTAATGTAAACACGGCGGCACTCTAGCACTGGCGTTAGTTAACATGGCAGATCATATGGGTGGGGCATTGTGATGTCACATGGGGGCGGCAAACTTTACTTTTGCCTAGGTCGGCAAAAATCCTTGCACTGGCCCTGGCCGAGTGTCATGTGACTACCCGGAGCTCAGTCTGACACTGCGCCTGCCAGACGTCCAGAGGTCCCCCTGCTATGTCAGGTAAAAGGGGGGACAAAGGTAGAAAAATAATTGGAATGGTTTAGGGGGGCTACTAATATGGAATGGGGGGAGGGGTAGGTAGAAAAATAATTGGAAAGGGTTAGGGGGGCTACTAATAAGGATGGGGGAGAGGGGTAGGTAGAAAAATAATTGGAAGGGTTTATGGGGGCTACTAATATGGATGGGAGGAGGTGGGAGGTAGAAAAATTATTGGAAGGGGTTAGGGGAGTACTAATATGAATGGAAGGGGTAGGGTGGGTTCTAATATGCATGGAAGGGGTTAGGGGTACTAATATGCATGGAAGGGGTAGGGGGGTACTAATATGCATGGAAGGGGTAGGGGGTTAATATGCGTGGAAGGGGTAGGTGGGGTTCTTTTGTGCATGGAAGGGGTAGGGGTGGTTCTAATATTCATGGGAGGGGTAGGGGTGGTTCTAATATTCATGGAAGGGGTAGGTGGGGTTCTAATATAAATGGAAGGGGTAGAGACGGGTAGTAAAATTATGGAATGCATTTCTGACAGTGTCACTGAATGGCAGTCAGGAAATGTGGTCACCCTAAGTCAGGGGCAGTATTACACAATCTGTATATGTATAAAAAAATATAAAAAGTAATCTGCAAAGTACAAAATGTTTGTGTCATATGTCGTGCTAAAAATTAAGCTAGGAATGTGCATATTTTTTTTTTTTTAAAATAATTTTTAGAATAATGATACAGACATTTTATTTCTTACATTTGTCATGATTCTTTTTTCCTCTCTATATTCAAGGGACACTATAGTCACCAGAACCACAACAGCTAAACGTAGTAGTTCTGGTGTCTATAGCATGTCTTTGCAGGCTTTTTAATGTAAGCACAGCCATTTCGTAAAAAGGCAGTATTTACATTACTGATGAGGAATACCTCTAGTGGACACTCAGATGGCCACTAGAGGTGCTTCCTAGTCGAGACATGAATGCCGCCCTATGAAGTATCTGCGCATGTGCGGCAAAGCTGCGCATGCGCACCAGAGAGCAATGACGCTTCTGAATAGAAGCGTTTTATTGCTCCCTGCTCGCACCCTCCTATTAAGTCATTTTGACGAAATAGGGGGCGCGGCATAAGGAGGATCCAGGTAAGTAAAATCCCTTCCCTGTAGTGACCCTTTAAAGTTATTATTTAATCATTTATATAGCGACTGCAAATTCCGTAGCGCTGTACAATGGGATAAACAACTCCTAGTTTACGGAATAAGAATATACCCGGCGAGTAAAAATGCTATCCCTCCCAGAATTTTTGGGGTTCCTACGCCCATGGATGGTTTGGTATGTTAATTACCAGAATAATGTGGATATCTGTCTCCAATATGTGGAGACTTTCCACCAGAATATTCCGGTAAGTATAATCATGGGCTGCAGTTATATATACACATCTTAACAGGAATGAGAACTGTTAGTAGATCTGCCACAAATTAAATTAAAGGTGGAACCAGTTAACAGTGGGTAGTAAGGTTGGCTGACAGTGGCTTGCAGTGTAGGGGTTAACAGTGGGATGTGAGGTTGGCTTACAGGGACTGGCAGGGGAGGGGTTAACAGTGGGTAGTGAGGTTAGCTGACTGTGAATGGGTTAACAGTGGGTAGAGAGGTTGGTTGCCATGGAAGGGGTTAACAGTGATTAGTGAGGTTGGATGACAGTAAAGGGGTTAACATTGAGTATGGAGGTTGGCTGACAGGGAAGGGGTTAACAGTGGGTAGTGAGGTTGGCTCTCAGGGAAGGGATTAACAGTGGGTGGGGAGGTTAGCTGACAGGGAAGGGGTTAACAGTCAGTAGGGAGGTTTGCTGACTGGGACTGGCAGGGAAGGGGTTAACTGTGGGTATGGAGGTTGTCTGACAGTCATAGAACGTCAAGCTAGATTTTCATGAGACAGGCATGGTAAATGAAACATGCTAAACAAAAGGTACATTCGAGTAAACTGTGTGTGGTAGCATGCTAAGAAAGACTGTGTATCTATACAGTAGTTAGTCAAGTGTAGGCTCATTAGTCAAGCTAAGATAAGACATGAGTAGGCCCACATAGTGGTGCTTAGAACCACCTGATAGGCATGCGCACAATTTAGTGTATTGTGACTCCTTGAACATCTCTTGCCCCCCCCCCACCCCCCACCTGTTAACAGTTAAGGGTTTAACATTCTTACAAGTAAATACAATGCTACAAAGCAGAACACACAATGTGGTAGTACACACCTTATACCTTAAACACCTTATATATTGTGCACTTGTGCATGAGTACTAATAGGCTTGCAATCTCCTGTACAACAGTCCATAAACAGACACCCTGCTGAGACATGGGAACTTAGTGTAACTGGGAAAGAGACATTTAATTGGCAACTGAGTACTGAGAGATCAGAAGGAAAGATAGTTATTTTAATATTACATTTTGCATTGCATACAAAACCTTACGCCATAAGGTTGCTTGCTAGGAAGAGGGTTAAATAATGAATTACTCCATGGTTGAATTAAGAATATGGGTTATACACAGTGGAAAAATTAGTTTTAGCCAAATCACTTTTGTCAAAAAATATTCAGGACCGACAAAGTTTGGCCATATGTCATTTCAGCTTCGCCCGAATTTTGTTAATGAAGAAAGATTCAGGGAAAGGAATTAGATGAATGAAATGGCATGAAAATGATAAATGTTGTGTATATATTTTATAGCACATTTAAGGGCGCATTTTCCCACCTTTTGGTTCACAGATCAAGTAAAAAAGTAAATAGAGGTAAAAAGGAGAAGTAAAAAAAAAAAAAAAATCTATATTTATTTATTATATGTTGATTAAACATGTAGTATAAAAATATAGATTTTTTTTGTTTACTGACCTTCCTTTTTTTACCTCTATTAGTCACTCCCCCTTGATTTGTGAATATAGAAAATATACTTATCCAATCCTTTTTGACAAGATACACTGGAATAATATCTAGAAGACAAACAACACAATATAGTGTATATTAGAAATGTTCAATTCGTTTCAGTCTGAATTTAAATTCGGCCGAATTTCAGCAATTCGGACATTCGGATGCATTTTAAAACAGCATATTTTGGCACTTTATAGTGATTGAAAACTTTGCATGTGTTTTCCACTTACTAATGCTTTTTAAAGGTACATCAGAAAAAAATGCCTGTTTGCTCACTTTTTGCCTTTGTTTTAGTTAGTGACTGTCCCCTAGCCATCAATCATCTTTATTTCCCATTAATCATCTCTCTTTTTGATGCTAGAGTCTGTGGCGAAAGTGACCTCGCCACTGGTTTTTGGAGGTGCCTGTATGCTTGCCTCCTACCCTGTCACTATGGGCCCTGCAATATACCTTGCCCAATACACTTTAAAAGGCTCCATTCATGTAATGTAAGTACTTTTGTACTCCATAAAGAGAGACCGACTGCTGGCCCAAATTCCCTGGAACTGTTTTGGGCATGAAACCATGCTTGCGGCAGGTCAAAAAGAGACTTCCATGAAACTTTTGAACCGCTGCTCTGATCTGGGTGATTTCTTGATATGTTGTTTACCCAGATCAGGGCTATCCGGGGATGTATTTTTTGGGGGTATGTTATGTTTTGGGGTGCTTTCTGAACTTTGTGAAAATTTGTTTTTTTCTGCCTGGAGATAATTGAGTTACTTACAGGACTTTACTCAATTATCTCCTAAGCAGAGGGGAGGGATTGTGTGCTGTACATGGGCGTGTTACAGATTGTATATTTGTTCTGATTGGTTTGTGTCCTTTGTGTTCTTGTGCCCCATCAGGTCCAGGGGTGTTCCTCTGGCCTGGAGAATTGTATAAAAGCCAACCTGAACCATCAAAGATAAGATCATCTTCATGAAGTTTCGGCTCATGTTTGGGGGATTGGAGAACTACACTCTGGGGATTGTAATAATCACTATACTCCCCTGAGTATAATTACTAAGCTCTTGTAAGAGCTGTTCCTGCTTGACTCTCTGGAGCGAGAGAGGTTCACCCACTGGAACCTGGGGCCTTGTCGTAGGTCCAGGGTCGGTAGGAGACGGCAAGATCCCAACCAAGCTGCGGTGGTTCGTGGGGTTTGCAGTGGTTATGGTGCTCCAGCTCAGGGCTTATGGTACTCAGCAGTACTAGGAAGCAGCGATTGACAGAGGTACCCGGTCGGGGTGCAGTCGGCCCGTCACATGGTCAAATTTGAATCACAAACCAAAACGAACTTGCTCGACTATTGCATGTTTCGTTTGTTTTGTGATCCGCCTACATTTCGGCTTGTAGTTCGGTTATTCGAATAATCACCCAATCGGCCCCAATCTAGATGAATTGAAAATCTTCAAGCCTGGTTATTACTATAAAATCCTTTGAAAGCAGACTCTGTATAAATTAGATATACTGTCTGCTCCATAGTATATGTGCATGGGATTTTTATTTGGGTAACTTGGGAGTTGATTATTTTAACAACACATTGTTTACACGAAATGCAATCAAAGTATATTTTTCTAATTAAGGCTTCTAGTCCAGGACATTAACCTTATTTTCCATGGAGCCATATATTAACAAAGTATTCATTTGCGTAATCCATCTGTATTTTCAAAGGCATTTTGACACAATTGGAACTGTTAGACTTACTCGCAGATAACCAAGTATAACCTTTCTGTTTGTTTAAAATCCCTTAGGCTTCTCTTTTGTGTTTTAATTAGCTGGGACTGCAGTCGTAATATAGCAGCAGGGTTTGGTTATCATAATTTAAAAATAACAATTTACATCAGTACAGAATTGAGAAAATGAAAGACGCGGTATAAAGGCTTTATTACGATAACATGCTGAAAGACCTCTGGGCATGCTACGATGAAATTACACAGGAAACATTCAGTCCTCTTTATACGTGTTTTAGTTTTCTAGTTCGAACAACAAGTGTCATTAACTATGTCAGAGCTAAGATGTTTGATTTGAGTTTATTAGTAAAATGTACTTCCCCTCTGGGACAAATTGAACTAATTACAGTGTATTGTTAAGTTGGAGTTACCTATAGTATGGTTCCTGCCACCTCAGTTTATTTCCTATTTTTACATCTGAAAGAGTCTGTATTTATATGTCAGAACTTTAAATATGATCTCGAAAGGAGGCAAGAGGGGTAGAGATTCCATAATCAGTTGATCCGTGATTGCAAACTGTTCCGGAGGTAAAGGCAAGTAACTACTAGGAAACCATGTTTTGTTTTCAAAGCCTGTTACACACATACAGGACACAAAAACTGTGAAATTGATTTCTCAATTCTGGTCTAATGGGTAAACTGACACAACCTGGATTGGTGTAGCTTAGGAATTGGGTTGAGAACCACTCCAAAATTCCAATACTTCCAACTGTCTCAGATTTCTTAGCGCACAGTCCTGATTATGAATTTGTGTGCTACAATCTTTGCATTTTTTTCTCTGGTATCCTAGTTCTGAGGACATCAGAAAGGTGTTCCCGAAAAGTGCAGCACTGAAGAGCAACCTTAAATAAAAATAATTAGACATGTGCAATTCGTTTAGTGGTTGTGGTGGCAGTCCGGGCACTGGGAGCCAGTATCAGGAATGCCACCACAACCACTTACACATCTATAGGGCTCCCAGTGCCAGGACTGCCACCACAATCACTTACACATATATAGAGCTCCCTATAGACATGTGCAATTCGTTTCATGCTATTCGGACATTCGGGTGCTTACGAATGTCTGAAGAGCCGAAGTTCCGAATTACCGAATTGCTGAAGTTCCAAATTGCCGAAATTCCGAATTGCCGATGTTCGGTAGTTTGGAAGTATGAGATGGCTAATTGGATAGGGTTCCACCTACAATGTAGATTTAGACTGTAAGCTCATTTGTACAGGGCCCTCTTCACCTACTGTTCCTTTATGTCATAGAGGTTTTGTTAGAATTAAATGTTTGTCCTGTTTCCTATTGTACAGCACAGCAGAATATGTTGGCGCTATATAAATAATTGTAATGTTTCAGGGTCACAAGATGTATTTTTGGCAAATGTAATGTTTTATGTTTCCAAGATCAATGAAATAAAGCACCCAAAAGTTCAGTAATAACAGCATAGAGACCCAAGTCTGTTCCTGGAAGTAAGCAGAAAACTAAATGTACCTTTCAGGTTTCAAAAATGTATTATTATGATTGTTACAACAGATGTATCAAATAATGGCCATCCAGCTGTTTTAGGACTGCATGTCCCAGAATTCTTTATCAGTCAACAGTGCTCCAATGTTTCTTTAGTTAAGTTGTACAAGAAATTCAGCCGATTTCAGGCAGCTATTCTGCAACACAAACACATCATGCAACAGCCAATTATGTCAAGAATAGGAAACCCAGCATGAAATTATATTTAGATTAAAAGAGCTTGTATTGTTTGGAATGAATACAATAATATCATTTTTATATTAAAATATGAGTATGCATTTTTCTCCCAACTAAATCTTGCATTTTAATTTTCTTACAAAATACCGTTAAGATTGCACAAACAATGACTTCTACAAGGCAGCTCAGCGTGTGAAAATTATACAAAGATACATTATGTATGCACATTTTTAAATTAGGATCAGAATCTCTTGGTGTTGTGTGGTTCCCTAGCACAAGACTTTATCAAAAGGCAAACTGTAAATAACTTATTTTTCCCAAAGATTGGGGGGGGGGGAGGTAGGTTGTTCAGTTTTCATGTATAAGAAATATAAATATATGAAACTCAGGCAGGCCCCCTGCAGGCACTGCACAAGCCGGCTATTCCGGCCATGTGATTGCGAGAACCCCGTGATCACATGGCACGGGTGGGCCTGATCCGGCAGAAGGGATCGCCAGTGATCAGGTAAGTGGGGATTTACTGTTGGATGCACCAGAAGGAGTTAAATACACCCATTTCTGATTATCCGAGTAGATGGTATTTTTCTATTCACAGAATTACTTTAAAGCGGCACTGTCATGCCAAACTTACCTTTCCCCAATCGATTCCTTTTCTCTCCCTCTGTCAGGATCTGATCTTCATTTCTTCCTGTCTGCTCTAATTTTCTAGGACGCAATTTGGGACTTTGTTCGGATCGGAATTTTATTAGAATGAATGAAATTCCGATCTATTCGTGCCGCGGCTGCCTTTTGCAGCCGCTTAGTAGATAGCTCCCGAATTCCCACGGTATCTACCAAAAGGCCGGGAGCTATCTACCAAAAGGCTGAAAGACCAAGATTGTTTTTTCAGCCAAATTTACTAAATTACAAATTTACTTATACTAGTAGAAATGCCCCAACTACTATACCGCGAGTAGGGGCATGTCTACTCACTGTTAAAAAAAAGCACCTTAGTGTCCCCTCCTTCCGAGCCCCCACCCGTGCCGCGCGAGTGGGGGCTATTAAACTGAAGGGGGACCTAGCGCCCCCCCCCGGCACCCACCCATGGGCGATGGGTGGGGGCTAAATGTAAACCCCCCCTAGGTGATTAGGGGTGCCCAAGCCCCTGGTCACCCCCCACCCAAACATTTTTTAATAAAGACCTGCCTACCCCCCTCACCCTAAAAATAGTGAGAGGGGAACAAGAAAACTAAATACCTGTAAATACAAAAGAGCTTACCATTTGATGTCTTCTTTTTTTATAAAATCTTATTTTTTCACCCCCAAAGAAGGCCAAACAAATATGCATAATACCCGTTGCAACTGTTAAAAAAAAAAAAACCTGAGCTGCGCATGGTGGGAAAAGGCTTATAAAGCCTTCCCAGGCCCTGCAATTTGACTTTGAGCACTCTGATTGGTTGATTCCAAGCCAACCAATCAGAGTGCTCTGACAGGTAAATAAAGAGACTGACAGGTAAGTCTCTACATTTACCTGTTACAGCACTCTGATTGGTTGGGTTGAAATTCTTTGGAATTTTCCCATACTGTGTAATTTGACTCATAACACTGGGATTGGTTGCTTTCAACACTGGCTGCTCAGTGTTTACTAGACATGCCCCATACTCACGGCATAGTGAGTAGCGACATTCAGGAGATTTTAATCTCCCTTATGCTATTATGGGGGTCATATTGACCCCCTTAGAGTGAGGGAGGACATAAGGGGACTAGGAAGTGGCGGGGAGCACTGCTCCCTGCCGCTTCTATTTTTACATATTACAAGGAGGGAGCTGTGCACCGGTAGCTCCCTCCTTGTAATAAACTGAACGATCGAAGAGGTCTTTGTTCATTCTTTTGACATTTCTATTCAGTTATTCATCTTTCTGACGAATAAAGAGATGAAATTCCCATTCACGTGTCCAAGTGTTTAATTGGGCATGCACGGGAATTTCACAGCGCTATCTAGTTCTGGCAGATGACGTGTCCCACAGGGACTTCATCTACCCACACAAAGATGGCAGCTCCCAGGACCTAGGTCCAGGCACGAAATAAAGATGCAAAAATAGGTAAGATGGGGGTGGGGGGGGGACTTAGGGGCATTTGGGGGTGACTAAGGGGACAATTAGATGTAGTGGAGTCGGGAGAGGAGTTAAAAAAAAATATGTGATTCAGCCATGACAGTGCCGCTTTAATGATTTGGACAATAAAGATTACAGCTGTTCCTTTCTGCAAGGCACTTTTAAGTTATTATTGAACCTAGATTAATGTTTTATTATTTTGTAAGTTTTTATTTTTGAGAAAAATGTAAGTTATAATAATACAACTAATAATGAAAAATATTTTTAGGGGGCACGGCCTTACTGCGAACAAGACGAGCAAAATGGCAGCTGCTCGACTTAAACAGCATCAGCCCATATGGCAGCCGTTGTGGGAGAAGTCATTTACGCAAGCCTATGAAAGTGTATGTGAATCCTTTAGGGCTGAACCAGCGGGCACATATTACAAAGGCAATTTGTATGAAGGCTGGAAGTCTTCACGCTCCCAAATTATCTCAACTACAACAGCTGTCAAGTCCGAGATAGCACTTTCCTAGACTGCAAGCTTCTGAAGGGCGACCGCCTTGACATAGTCCAACACTTCGGAGAAACCTGCTTGGGCTGCAGTTGCCTCCTGTCACGGCTCCTCCAATACATAGGGGTACCAAGTGGGACACTCCCTGGACTCCAATTCCGGAGCAGATATATACGGCTACTGTTGTCGGCTCGAACATGGGCCTGAGGCTGGTGGTACCGATCATTTTTTGGTTAATATATCTAGTCAGTGTTCCATGCTGCCTCTGTATTTGATGTGGGCTGATTAACCTATAACTTATCCTTGGCGCTGTTGCCACCATACTTCTACTGTTAGTTATAATATGCAATTTATGACTCTCTTGTCCTTGAAGCTGATTGTACTGAATAGTATAAGTTCTGTTTATTTTATGATTCATTGTTTTACTCCACTCTCCTCTGTTCATTCGTACCTTTCAGTGGCACACCTGCTGCCTATACAGTAAAGTGATTGATGGATGTTTTATAATTTTACGTGTCACTCAGATTTGCCTCCACCCTGCATTATTTTAGTTATGTTTTGGGATTTAAGCAATCACAATTCGCCTATGCTTAATGCTTAATTCTTAAAATGTATAAAAGGAGCTATTACCATTACATCTCACACTATCTCATGATAGTGAGATGTAACTATAGCACAATCTCAGTTTCTGATATCTCATGACACTGTGCAATGTCTGTTTTTATTACATGTTATATTTCGCAGTAGCCTTGACAATTACCTCAATAAAAAAAGTACATTTAAAATAAATTAATAAAAACATAACAACAAGAAAATAGTTATTGAGCAATAAAAACAAATGTAAAATGATCTGTTAGAAGAATTTACATTTTTAATGTTAAAATCTTCCAAGAGATGTGGAAAACAACTAATTAAAACTCACATCAATGCTTTTATGATCCAACTCGGACTGTAGGGAAAGGAAATCAAAAAATGTAAATACCTTTTCCAACAATTGCTGCTTTCACTCCTTCACTTACTTATTTATGACAGTGTTCCAGTCTGGAAACACGTTTGTTTGACAGCCAACCCTAGATCTACCTTCCAAAATGTGCGTCTGTTCAAACTTCCCACCCCTTCCCCAGTCTGCTGCTTGCCACCTTTTTATCAATATTGACACTGGCTCTGGAGCCGATGATTGACATACTATAAACTTTGCTGATTTTGCAGTTGATGCAAAATATGGGCCTTTCCAGTATAAATGGTGTTGAAACAGATTGAAAAGCCAAAACCGATTAACCCCATTCACACTCAAACTGTCTATGCATATCTGCTGACATCCCATATACCACCAATAGTTTTGTTTTTCTCCCCACTATGTAAAAGAAAAATTGATCCTCTGCAGCTCCTCATCCTGTGGAGTAACTAAGGGGACCGCATATAATGTTATCTTTTGAACACTGTAAAAGAGTCTGCAAAGCCTGTGTGACTCACGGACAGTACTGCAGAGAATAACACCAAAACAGAAAAAAAAGTAAAGGAGAACTCTGGGTCTATATCTGAACATATGCCCTTTGATGGGCATTGCCTATAGGGATATGCCTATGCAACCAACTCTTTTTACTGTGTTTTGCATTATACACCACATTCAGGCATGTATTATCACATGTTGCAAGATGTTTGGGAATCTGCATTCTCAAAACCAGAATGATTATGAATTTTTTTGTGTTCAGTTAAAAAACTGGGCTTACCTGTACATATGGCAATGTTAGAGTTACATTCATGTACATTCTATAGTCTGGCAAAATAAAAATTAAAAAAAATAACATAAAAATTACATTCTATGGTTGTCTATTAGTTAGTTATCAAGCTGTGCAAAGATATGACAAGAGACAATTCTTTGCCTAATGGAGTTAGAGGAATGCATTGTTAAATACATCGCTACAATGTAATATTTTAAAGGTTGTGGCTTGTCCATCTTCAAAATGTAATTGTTAATTAGCTCACTCTTAGTAATTTTTGTATCAAGCAGCATATATTATAAACATAGGTTGCTGCTCCCAGATTTGTGAACACAGGAGATCATCTTCTAAACTGCTTTTTTTTAAATCATTCTTAGGCCTCAATTTTGATGATTTCGGGCAATGAATCTCAGTCATTTCGTGAAGAACCCAGATTGTGTACTTGGCATTATCTTGGTGACTCTAATGTAGAATGTACTAAGTGACTCCTTCATGTGTAATATCATGTGTAAAATAATTAGAGATGGAGGGGCGGGGCCTAGCCACCGATCAAGCCGGTCGCACATGGAAAGAGCTCCAAGGAGAGACCTGCCAAAAATCGACATTTAGCTGACAAATGACAACAAAATAAAAAATCTCGACGCAGCAGAGCATTGGGGATACCCCCGAGACTCAACTGGGTGGATTTCCGCGACCGGAGAAGCAGTCTCCAACCGTCGACAAATGGCGGCCTGCCAGCAGCTGCAAACCAGGGAGAGGCGGACGATCTCCCTGCAAGCAGTATTGCAGGACAACATCAAAGCGGCTGGGACCCCTGTCTCCCCCCCAGCCGGTGGGGGTTATCCCGGCACAAGCATACAGGCTATACCCCCAGGCAAGCTGAGGCACCGAATACCCCATCCATTTCTGTGGCCTGCGCCCAGCTCCACCGCTGAAATCAAGATGGCGGCGGAGGCACCTGTGACAGCAACACAAGGCCCGCAAGCGACACTCGAGGAACGGCTAGATACGCTGTTCAGCAACTTCTGGCGGATGCTGCAGGACAGAGAGGCACAGGCTAACAGGGAGCAGAGGAGAGAAAGCAAACCTCTTGTCCCTCCTGCCTCCCTGGCAGACAAGCGGTGGCAAAAACCCATGGTTCCCGGCACTGTGCAGCAGGGGAGACAGATGACCCACTCACCAGGCACCCGCTCATATCCCAAACGGACCAGAGCTCGTAACAACCTTCCTGGGCAGAGGGCCCAAAGGAAACCTCCACTCCAAGGGAAACACGTCATCTTCCGAGTTCCCGCTCGCGGCTGTGAGTCTGAACGATGGGGTGGGAACCACACAAGGGTTCCTAGAAGGGTCCGGCAGGACAAGCAACCGAGGATTCTCACCTCTCCGGGTACTCCACCAAGCACACAGCTGCACCAGCCTCACGTTGCTCCGCTGGACCGTAAACCAAGCTGCTGTCCAAACCCATCAAACGGGCCCACACACCTATGTGCACACACAGAGAGGATGGTCCACACTGACGCGGTGAGCCGAAGAGGAATGCGGGAAGAAACACACTACCCTGCAAATGGGTCTGGACTGTGCCAGACAGCTATGGGCATAGGCTGAGTGGGACATGCAATGGGGGGGGGTCACTGGATACGCCAGAGCATCAGCCTGTTGTCCCCTCTCACACACAGCACTGCTCTCTAGCTACTGCATGTGATTTTAAAATCTGTTTTATGCCTATATTCATATTTCTCCAATTCCATCTGATCCCACTAACCCTCAGCGCCCAGTAACTAAAATGTCTGATGGCCTCCTTTCCTTAAGCGATGTATAGTACCCAGGTATAATTAGCATGTGCAGTATTAGCATACAACTTTAATGATTGTGAAACTACTTCACTAAATACCTGCACCAGGTTACCATGTATAATTTACTTACTCTATACAACAGGTTAATTCGTATTCAATGGCTAACTAGTCTCATATCGACTAACTGGTAGCGATAGTTTGCACGGGTAAAGCCTCACACCCTACTAAGCCTAACCTTGCTACAACAAGCATATACACTCATATGGACTACTAGGCAACAACTACATTAGGCTTAACCAGCATATGTAACGCTTTCTGGGTCCACAAATAGTTAAGGCGCAGCAAGGTAGCATATTAATACATACTAAGCAGTTAAATAATCTAACTACACTAACTTGATCTAAGAATTTGCATTTTGCTACAATATTCACTGTACTGTTATAAACGTGGCCTCAGTAATGTTTTAGTATGTTAATAATTCTACATTATAGTTACATAAACGAGTACCTACACTGTTGAAATGATGATCTCAATTACTTAAAAATGTGCCTGACTAACAAATGCCACAACCTGTATTGCAAATGTATTTCAACTTACCCTGATGTCGCCGTTGTGGCGCACCAAGGCTATTTGTCAATTTTGTGCACAACAAAAATAAAGAATTCAAAAAAAAAAAAAAAAATAATTAGAGATGTTCCCAGAAAAATCCTGATCGTCCCATTCGGCTGGATATGAGAAAAGTGCATTTCCTAAAACCTGTAATGTTATTTATAGCAGATTATTATGACATATCACAGATATGCACATCACCTTCTATTATTAGGGTAAACACCTGGATTTCTATGTCATCTTAATAAAGACCATGTATTGAAAAGACAACCATCAACATTTGAATTAATCAAAAAACATAATTAAACATGGAGTATGTTTTAGTTGCCAACTGAACTTATCATTTGCAATCCAAACTTGCAAAAGGAAACACAACATTTCTGGAGTTTTGCAAGGTTAACAAAAGCTCATTAAAGTCACCTTTCATTCATGTTTAGAATATTTTTTTTTATCTAAAGACCTCATTGAATATCATTGATCCAGAATATATTTTTGGGGGTGGAGGGAACACGCTGTTTACAGAAAAATAAATTTTGATAAAGAAATAGAAGGGATCCATTTCCTCATGTTTGCAAATGGCATGAAAAATTTATTTTTTTGTGAGGGAGAAAAGTCAAAATTCCACATAATGTGTTAGTATTTAGCAAACAAAAATAAACGGTTCCAACAGAAAATGCAAACCAGGTCAATTCTATCCATTTCTTGTGAATGCTTTTGTGGAAGTTGAAAAGCGAAATTTTTATCCTTTTGGTGGGAAACTGTGTTTGCGCCATTCAACGTGCTGTTATATTTGGCTGTTAGAATTACACTTTCAAGTTCCCTTAGTGTTTTCTTCATGTCCGAAGCAGCGACTAGAGCGATCCAACACAGTGATTCCCAACCCAGTCTTTATGGCACACTAACAGTCCAAGATTTAGCCATTTCCAAATATTATTTAATAATAATCCAAAAGGAATTTTGAAAAAGACTGGACCGCATTGTGTCCTCAGCACTGGCTTGGGAACCATAGTTCTAGAAGATTCTAAACCTACATAGTTAATCGTTAAAATTGTTATATTTTGTCTTATTGCCTTCTATTTCAATGGCTACAGAGTTATCACAAAGCCACGGAACACAGCTCTGCACTTAAACTCCCACTACTCTTGGGCAACTGTGAAAGCTATAGAATTCATGAGGCCAAATACAAAAGCAAACCAAAAACATTACTCACAAACAATCCCAAATACCTATGCACATTTAAACAGAATAGTTTTTTAGTACCGCTGCAAGGGCTAAAGCCATTAAAGTGTGAGCTCACCTGTCAACATCAAGGCGAACCTGTTAGGTGAGCCATATGCTAACAATTCATCTTGTGGTTTTCATTTTTAAGGTAAAGACTTTAAAAACAAACAAGTAAACCATTAGCATGAAAGGCATCAAAACATCCTACCTACAAGGAAAAAAAAGCTGTCACAAAAATGGATAGAATTTGCCTAATTTGCATTTTTTGTTTTTACACATTTGGATAGGGTCAGTGGTGGATCTGAAAAGGGGGGGTGGTGGGGGGAATGGGGCATTTACCCCCCCGAGACAGAAGAGCAGCATGACGAGAGGGCATCTGATGGCCCTGCTTCACTGCTGACCTTCTATCTACACCAGTTGTAGATAGAAGTGCATTGGCAGCAATAGACTCCGCCACTCGCTGTAGGCCCTAATACACCCCTTACCAAGCCCCTTACTCCTTACTACACTCCTAACCCCCCACTACAGCCCCTAACACCCCTACTAAAGCCACTTACTCCTTACTACAGCCCCTAACCTTCTCTACTAAAGCCTCTTACTACAGCCCTGAACAATCCTACTAAAGCCCCTTGCTTTTTACTACAGACCCTAACACCTCTACTAAAGCCCCATTACTCCAGCCCCTAACACCCCTACTAAAGCCCCTTACTCCTTCTTACACCCCTAACCCCTACTACAGCCCCTAACACCCCTACTAAAGCCACTTACTCCTTACTACAGCCCCTAACCTTCTCTACTAAAGCCTCTTACTACAGCCCTGAACAATCCTACTAAAGCCCCTTGCTTTTTACTACAGACCCTAACACCTCTACTAAAGCCCCATTACTCCAGCCCCTAACACCCCTACTAAAGCCCCTTACTCCTTCTTACACCCCTAACCCCTACTACAGCCCCTAACACCCCTACTAAAGCCACTTACTCCTTACTACAGCCCCTAACCTTCTCTACTAAAGCCTCTTACTACAGCCCTGAACAATCCTACTAAAGCCCCTTGCTTTTTACTACAGACCCTAACACCTCTACTAAAGCCCCATTACTCCAGCCCCTAACACCCCTACTAAAGCCCCTTACTCCTTCTTACACCCCTAACCCCTACTACAGCCCCTAACACCCCTACTAAAGCCACTTACTCCTTACTACAGCCCCTAACCTTCTCTACTAAAGCCTCTTACTACAGCCCTGAACAATCCTACTAAAGCCCCTTGCTTTTTGCTACAGACCCTAACACCTCTACTAAAGCCCCATTACTCCAGCCCCTAACACCCCTACTAAAGCTCTTTACTTTTTACTTCAGCCCTTAACCCTCCCAATTGCAGCCCCTAACCCCTCAATTGCATTCCCTATGCCCTACAGCCCTAAGCCCCCTACTACAGCCCTTTTAACCAAACAGCAGCCCCTATTCCCCACTGCAGCCCCATACCTACTACAGCCCCTTATCCCCACTGCTGCTTCTACACCCTACGACAGTCTCTATCCCTCATACAGTCCCTACTCTCCAAATGTAGCTTCTATCCCCTCTACAGTCCCTACCTTCCAAATGTAGCTCCTTTTTTTTTGTGTGTGCATAAAGTATCGCCAAACCCTTAATGTGTCTATCACATTTACAGAAAAGCAAGCTTATCAAATGTATCGGCGCAACCTGATTCATGAGAATCACAAGATAAGAACCTAGTTTGGATTACAGACTCTGCCCATCCCGAGTTTAAGATGAGTCTTTTGAGGGTGCATCAATTATGGCAGACAACAAGTTTTATGGCTTGCTAAGTAACAGCAGCAATAATTAGATAGCCAAAGGTTACTCATTACTGATCAAGAGATTATCTATATTGTTGAATATCTGCATTTTATGTCATCACTAAAAGGAATTATTATCTGCAACATTTTGTGTTGAAAAAAACTTAATATGCTTTGATCTTAGGTTCACGATAACATATGACGGCTCCCAAGACAGTAAATATATAAGGGCTAAGCAGGATATTAAAATCTATACATTTGCTAGCATTCCTAGCTCTCCGAGCAATGGCATGCCTTACAACAAAACTGTTTTAGGGCCCCTCCATAGAGGAAAGGTGTCAACTGTCATAAAACTTCCATGATTCTTTGCCTCTGGAATCTACCATTTACTCATCATTGCATGGTTGCCTATGTGAGCAGTGTCTGTGTGCTTGAATGTAGGTGTGCTTTTGTAGGGGATACGTGTGTGAATGAAGCTGTGTATTTGTATGTAGTGCTTTTATTTGAATGCAATAGTGTATTTGGGTGTATTGTAATGCAGGAGTGTGTTTGGGGGATAAAATGGTGTTTGAATGTTGGGATGTATTTGGGTGCATAGTTGTGTTTGCATGCAGGGGTATATATGTGTGTAGTGCGGGAGTTTGAATGCTGGGGTGTATTCACATACACACATACTCTGACACATGTGACACACAGATATACCTACACATGTATACACAAATACTGACAGACACACACAAATATACACACTGAACCACACATACACAGATACACGTATACAAAGACACACAGATACATACACACATATATACACACACACACATACAAATAGGAAACAACAACATACATATTTTAGCCACCTTCCCGCTTCAATACCGAAGGCTTCTCTGGGGTCCAGCGGGGGTTGGCTGCGGCTGCAGGGAGATGACTACAGCATTTGTAGCTTTCTGATGTTAATAGGAGTTGGCTAGGCCCTCCTCTCTCCTGCAAGGCTCTGTGTGTTCTCGGAGGAAGTAAAGTGTGGTGACTTCCTCCCAGTTCAACCTGGCCATGCAGAGGATGGGCATTGTCAAGCTTGCGGGCTGCACTGCCGTTAGTTCCGCTGCAGTCTCTGAGGGCGGCCATTTTCAATCTTCTTTGGTGAAAAACACCACTTATCTACTGTGGCCAAGCAAAAATTGTAGTTTTTAAATCATCTCAAATCATTAATTTTTTTCAGATTAAGGATGCTTGTAGATAATCTCAATATTTATGAAAGCACACTAGCCCTTGATTACCTGCATGGGTGTCGATTGGTTGAGCTGCACTTCTGACCAGAAAAGTAGCAAAGATGGAAGCCCCCATAGAGTCAATGTAAGCCAGAAAATACTGTGTATTGAGATATTTACTTACATGAAAATTTTACAAAACATACACAGAGGCTATAATACGATTAATTTTTTATTCTAAATAATACTGAGAAAACAATCACAATTTCCTTTTAACTGTGCTAGGCTTGGAATACATCTCGATTGCTTTTCTAAACAAAGAATTTAATTACAAAAATCAGAAATTCAGAAATCAGAAGTTAGTTTATAAATAAATGTTATTATTTTGTTTCTTTTCATTCTCGGAAAACCAAGCAGTGGTTCTATAGAGCAGCAGGAGCAACCCTTGGCGTTCCAGATGTTGTGGACTATATTTCCCAGAATGCTCAGTCAGGCTATAGACAGACTTTAAAGAGTTTACAGTATATTATAATATATGTCTTACTGATCTGTAACAGCAGGGACAGTCAGAAATGTCACAGTTAACTATGGGTTAGGACGACTACAGAACCTTGTAAAGCAGAAAATGACATGCCTCGTAGGTGGTTTAATGTACAAAGGAGTAAAGTTCTTCTCGTAAAGCACTTCTTCACTCTAGACTTTATTACTCAACGTTCCCCTGTAAGCAGGCAAGCGTTATAGGGAAACTAAGGGAGGGGAGACTTCAAAGACCGTAATTAGCTATATTTGTTTTATTATACACTGTTTTCTATTAGCTAGAGTCCCGAAACGAAGAATAAAATGTACGTGTCTGCATTTGCAGTATAAAATAATTGAAGGAATAGCTGTGGCTTATTATGTGAAATTAGCATATTTTCTTTTACATTTCCAACAGTAATTAATTAAGAACTCACTTCCTTAGTGAGAACTGACAGGTAAAGGGAATTCATCAGTAAGGGGCATATTTACTAAACTGTGAACTGTACTAAATTAACAAGGGGATTACAATGTGTAGGAAATAGTTGAAAAGTCTCCAAATCACCTATTTTTCCACCTTGCTTATTTTTTTTTTCTTACATCTATTAATCCCCCTAGTCAATTCACTTAAAATACATAGTTTAGCGAATATAGCGGGGAGAAAGGCTCGGCGATTTTAATACTCATTAGGAAGATCATCAGTCTTCGCTGGGTCCATCTTTATTAGTTTAGGTATGAGCCAATTTTCTGTGATACCTTTGTGCTCATTTTTGGTGTGACTTATAAATCTTTCTCATTTCCATATTGATGTTGCATGCCCACTCCTTTAACATGCTCCACCCATTGCGACACTGAAGGCTTGCTAACCACCACAACAACATTTAAACGTTTTGGACTGGACAGGACTGCGAGTAGGTAGTCCTGGCTCTATAGATGCAGTCAAATAAGGCATTCATCATACAATCATCGTGGAGGTAAGGGCTGACTCTGCTTTCTCTCTGTTCCCCTACACTACTGCAAGCACAAATATCGCATTATAAATGTGGCAGCGGAAGAAGTGGTCTCCTGTGGCTTTCCAAAATGGTTTACAAAAAAACAGGAGGCAGACATCCATTTGGCGATTCGGAGATACGGAATTCGGCCAAAGAGCTGATCGGCCCAAATTCGGAGGGTTTGAATCTAAATGTACAAATCTAGTTGTTACTTTGCTTAGAGTGCCCTTTTAATGAAATAAATCATGAATGCACTCTGAGTAGTGTAGCAAAGACCTCGTTCTAGAAATGAAGAACACATCAGCTTGAGTAATGTGATGAAAACAAAATCAGGTTACATCAATCACACTTTAAAAAAATTATTGTATCTGCCAGAGGAATCTTTTTGCGACTGCAGGATTCTGGGCTTTTATCTGCAGCCAGTGGTGAAATCATTCCCCATTTATCTTCAAGGGTTTGAAACTATTGACTGATACATTTAAATTCTAACATAAACCAACTTTGGCTTTTTTGAACATCGTATTGTGTAACCCTGTCTTACGCTAACATGGCTTACTCCCAGACTACTTGCTGTCTTCGATTAGGCCAGGACATACGTTCCCATGATGATACATCATTTGTATTATAATGAGTATCATTGCACGCTTACTTTTATTGGGTGCCTTCTTTGAACAGACATCTGGTACATTTACAGGGCCTCTTACACTACATATATTTCAGCTTAGAAATCTGTTGAAATGTAAAACAAAAAAGGTAGCTCTTTTCAGATTACTTTAAAAACACTTTAATAAATTGAAACAGATTTTTGAACTCCCAAAACAAGACACTAGCTATGCCTTGGTCCCTTGCTTCACAGTTTTGAATGCCTTGTATTTGTTTTTGTTTTTAATCCATTTAGAAAGTATGGCCTGGGTCATACAAACAACACAATCTTTGTTACAAAGTTAAAGGGACACTAACTACAGTCACCAGAACAACTACAGCCTAATGTGTCTGTTGCCTGTCCCTGCCTAGGGACACCTCCAGTGGCAGTCACTCAGGCTCTGATGTTCAGCGTGTCTGATTGTGGCATTTTGCACACAATCATTGGATTGGCTGATATTAATTTTGATGGAGGAGGTGGATTGGGGGCAGAGCCATCGCTGGCAGGAGGCTAAACATTGCATTTGTATTCCTGAACAATATTGTTCTTTCAAAAACACTCTCTAAAATTAATGGAGATGCCAGGACCTCATACATGCGAAGCTACATCCCCAACCCTACAGAATTTGACCTAGATGCAGTGATGTTATTAAAAAATCACTGGCATCCTGAATAGTCAAATTTATTAGAAATTGAAGAAATGAGTAAAGGCTAGCAACTATGTAAATAAAATACGTTTATGAAAACAGTATTATGGGGGTTGGAAACTGGTTAAATTCAGTTTGTTCACTTGATTTTTTTAAATACCTACAATTTACTATTTAATGAATGAAGCATGTAACTTAAGATTTTAAGGATGCTGATTAGGTACAAATTTTTTTTGTACACTATCTATGGAGGCCTGCCTGCCTTACTTGTAAAGGTAAAAATGCAGTTACATTTTTTAATGTGCAGTTAGTCAGTCTAGTAGTTTATATGTTGTCTGAGCATCATAGTAAATGTAGTTCTTAAGCATCTGTAGTCCACGCTATTCTTCACTGGACACATTGAAGAAGCTCCTATTATGAACCAATTTAATTAGACACACTTATCTTAATTATCATTGTGTGTCTATGCCCTGGGTGTACAAGTCACAGGACCGGATTAACATAGGGGCTGATGTAGCTGCAGCTCCAGGCCCATGCTCATAAAATAGGCCCATTGATTAAAATAAAAAATGTTTTATTTTTTTTACATTTTTTTATTTTTTACTACTCTGCACATGCTCTTGCTTAAGTATGGAAACTTAAAAGAGATATAGGGGAACAAAACTGGTGTGGACTTGCTGACAATGAAATTAGTTAAGGTTAAGCTGACTTTGTGTCCTATGCAAATGCTCTTGCTGTTTCAGTCTCTCTAACACTGTGGCATGTCGCCTTTCTTCTACACTCACTACATACACCCTTTCTCTGTCCCAGTCTGTATACCAGGAGCTTCTGTTTGCTAGTAAGAAGGTTAGGAGAGGAGTGGAGTGGACTAGCGAGTGCAAGGGGACAGTCCTTAGAAAGTGTGGAGCGAGCGCATCATTAGACACATTTATGCCAAGCTCAGGGTGCTGTAATTTATGCCAAGCTTGGTTGGTCATCCTGCATGATTAGTAGGCAGTCTGACATGCATTCACACAAGGCTGACCTTCTAATTCTTTGGACAGGCTTGCCCCCTTTTTGGGCATGTTTTCCCCTTTCGGTGGTCCTGGATGTATAATTCACATCAGTGGATGTATTGTCCACCAAAATCTTGCTTCACCAGACGCTGCTGTTAGGGGTTATGGATTTACTTGAAAGATGAAAGTGAGAGACTAGCATAGGGTATTTGTTTTCTGATTGGGAGGTATAACTGTTTTAGTGCTTTCTGTCGATAAGATTCTGTAATTAGGCCCATCATAATTGTCAGCACCAGGGCCAATGGGCTCTTAATCCGGCCCTGACAAGTCAGTGTGTGTAGTGTGTTGCGGACCTTACAGAGAATGGCCTTCTTGAAATATATTTGTTATGCAAGCTAAGCTATTAAGGATTACATTTTGAAATTATTTTTACATTTTTTGACAGAGCTTGTCAAAGTTAAACTAGATCTTATGTAACAGGTCTCATATTTTGAAAAACTACTGAACTATTTTAAAAATAAACATAAAGCATAAAAAGATTCTCTCTTAATAAAACAAAAATCTCAAAGGACACAAATCCACTTTAATTAGTCTCTCTTAAAATCTCTCTAAATAAAGGAATCACAAGGCTCTAGAACACATCAGTCATCATGAAGACATTGCAGGTCATTTTATCTCAAATTTGGATTTCATTAAATAATCAAAGCAAACCGTCCTTGAGTCGACATTAAGGTTCACCTTTAGAGCTCAGTAAGTCATTGTTAGGGTGAGGAAATGAAGCATTTACTTTGGCGAGCAATATGCCGGCGTTTCCAGCAAATTGTACATTCCACGAATACAACATCCTCTCGTTTCTAAATAAATTAAGCAAAAAAAAAAAAATATTCACTTGGTACAAACGATGGCACTAGACACAAACAAAGTTTGCTGAAAGCTTAAAAGCAATGTAACGTTTGTGTTTCTTTCTGAAATCTATAGGAAATTCTCTCAAATTGCATACATAGAGGCTGCTGGGGTTTTAACTAGCTAAAGTGATGAATAACCTGGACTCCAGATGTTTACAAACTACATTTCCCATCATGCTCAGACAACCAATAAACTAGACGGACCGAGTGCACATTGAAATCTAAGTGCATTTTTACCTTTACAATAATTACTGACAGGCATCCATGCAGATTGTACAAAACACATTAATACATGATCATAATCTTTACATTTTTAGGTTATGTGCTTCATTCGTTAATAGTAAATTGTGGGGAATTGAAAATCAAATGAGCAAAGCATAGAACCAAAATAGCTGAATTTAATGAGTTTCCAACCCTTGATAATGTCATCATAAACATATTACATTTACGTAATGGCTTGCCTTTAATCATCTCTTCAATTCATAATTAGTTCCCTGTGAATTTTTGGAAATGTAGAAGTTAGTGTTCGGGTTACCTGTGGTTTTTGTATAACTCACCACATCCAGAAGTGACATTGTAGAGTTGGGGATGTAGTTCAGTGGTAGAGCGCACGCTTTACATATATGAGGCCCTGGTTTCTCTATTACTTTTGGGAGCATTTTAAACTTTTTAACAAAGATTGTGTTGTTTGTATGTCCCAAGCCACAGCTGAATAATAAAAGACATGTCTATATCAGAATCCATACAGAGGTTTAAACAGCAACTAGATGCAAACTTGCAAAAACAGAATATTCAAGGATATAATCTTTCAATGTAGGGTAATAGCTTCTTGATTCAAAGATAAATCTGACTGCCATTCTGGGGTCAAGAGGGAATTTGTTTCCAACTTAGTTTCAAAATTGGAAGTGCTTCAAACTGTTTTTTTTTTTTTTAGGAATGTGCATGGGCAAAAAATTTGATTCGGTTCGGCACTTTCGAAATTTGTGACTTCAGCAATTTGGCACTTCGGCACATCGGTTCTGCACTTCCAAAATTCGGGATTTCGGCAATTCAGAACTTCGGCAATTTGACACTTGGGTTCGGTTCGGCACTTCTGAAATTCGGGACTTCTGCAATTCGGCACTTCCGAAATTTGGGACTTCGGCCATTCAGGAATTCGAGACTTCGGCGATTTCCTAACCCTAACCCTAAACCTAACCCTAAACCAACCCCCAATCCTACCCCTAACCTTACCTCTAACCCTAGCCCCAACCCTAACCCTACCTCTAACCCTTACCCTAAACTTTAACCCTACCCCTAACACTAACTCTACCGCTAACCCTACCCCTAACTCTACCCATCCTACCCCTAATCCTACCCTTAATCCTACCCTAACCTTAAAGGATCATCTATAATGTCAGGAAAACAAACTATTTTCCTGACACTATATAACCCTTAGGTCCCCACCACCCTAAGGGTCCCCCTCCCACTGGGCTGAAGGGGCCACTTACCTTTATACAAACAGCAACGTTTCGACCTTTAAGGTCTTTCTCTGAGCTTGAGAAAGACCTTAAAGGTTGAAACGTTGCTGCTTCTTCCTCGGATAGTTTATAGTAATTTTGAGTACCTCTGTTATCCTGACCAGACTTGTTTTACGTTCTCAGACTACCTGTGTTCCTGATCTTGGCTAGGTATCTGACTTTGTCCATCTCTTTGTTTATTATGTTAAGTCCGACCACTCTAAGACCTGATAATAAATCTATCTCCAGTTGGCCCTCCCATTTCCTAAGTGTTTGGGTATACATCTCGTTACATACTTTCAGCCTTTCCAGTTTGATTTGTTAATCCCAAGGCAACACAAGTCATCAAAAATCATTTGTCCTAAATGTTTTTTCCCAGTCTGATGAAAATTGTGTGTACATGTGTGCATACCTACGTGCACATGGTTTTCATGTGTGTGCACTTGTGTGCATGTATAAAAATAACCATTTACACAAATTTTCTAATAAAAATACCTAAGTACTGATTCTGATTGTTTAGTGATGTTTTTATCATGTCTATGTTTCCACATTACTTTAATTTCGTTAGTACGTTAATACCTTCACTATAAATTTACTCCAATAAATCTCACAGATCCAATTTTCTGGGGCTTGGTGTGTAATTTTCTGTCTAGCAATTATATAATTTTAGGGCGGCTTAATCTAAGTTAGTGTTCAAAAACACAAAGTTCAAAAAAATTACATGTTTCTTTTACATATTTAAATGTTAGATGGAAATTACTGAAATGGGGGAAGAATTTGCTTGTTTTCAATAGGAGGAGACAATCTCTACTTTGATAGACAATTCCCTGGGCTGTGTATAATGCACAGACACTAACATTTAAAAAAAAACAAAAAAAACAGGACTGCCACAGTGTTAGTGACACTTGAGAGGTGCATTCCTAAAGTGAGTAGACAATGTATGACTTTAGGAAAAGCAATATAAAGAGATTGTCCATTCAGTTTCCCTACCTGGGGACTTTTTTAAGAAGTAAAAAAGACGTATAATGCTTTCAATTTTCTTAGCCTGCAGGTGCAATAGGGGTTAGGTTTACACTGAGTTTGGGGGAGATTACCCTGTGATTTTTAGTCTGTAATCTGTTGTATTTATAAAAAGAAATTCTGAAAGTGATCTAAAAAGTCCATTATTTTATCAGAGAAGTGTCAGTTCCTAAAAAGACTATCGAATTTAGAGAGGTAGAAAAGAAAGTGCACAGAACACTTTCCTGGTGCAAAAAAATAAATAAATAATATGACGAAATAATTGATAAAACCATTGCTTTGCCACTAAATGATTACAATCTGTATAAACATCGCAAATTATTATATTATTATTATTATAATATAATGTGTATGCTACCTAGTGTCAAAATGTCTTTATGCTATCTATATTACAAGAGAAAGTAGGGTATCTTCTTAATTATGATGACAATGTCTTTTGTTATAAATTCAGTATTTACTTTATTATGTTTCGTATAATGCAAAATCTGCATGCTAATGTGGACACTGCCCCGATATAAACTGGATGTAACAAAGTCTAATACCTTGGGCTACCCCCCATTGGACCAAGATACCTACTACATATCCGTAGGCGGGTTTGTAACCCCCAGACATACTAAATTGGAGCTAATCACCAGCTTCATACACTATAAGTGCATTTCTTTTTGTTTCTTCTATAATCAATAAGTTCCATTCTACACTATATTCTTCTCCTTGTCCTCTCTTCTCGTTGCATATTAGTCCGTGTCTGAGGATTTTTCCAAGACGCTATTACCCTCTTCTTTAATCCTATAAGTTGAATGTTTGCTTGCTTGCCTATACTCAAATACAAATTCAGACCGATTTGATAAACCGCGCTGAAAGAAAACCACCAAAACATATCAAAGGTAAAAAAAAACTATCTACAACACGTTGATAAATCTCTTCCACAGTTACATCTATATCTTCTGTAACAGGATACCGGGCTTGACAGAGAAATAATTGTGGTACAATTTTGAACATACAACTCACAATTATTTTAGGAAATACAATATATACATAAATTATACAATATAAGAGAAATACAATGTCAAAACGAAACCATTAAAGTGATAGTGCTTTGATGTTCACACACACAATGCAGATCATATATCTGCTCTTTATCAAATAAAAATTAGCACCATTTAATTTGTCTCCCACGTTAAAAATAAGTCTATGACCCACCTGAGTTTGCTGAGATAAGTGATTTTAAGTAGCCTTGTAAAATGTAAAGCTGTATTTGTGTATGCACTGTTCCTTAATCTGTATTTTGTATACATGTTGGTCTCTATGGCAGTTACACTGCTGAAAATGCATGTTCCGTGTTTGCCCCCATTTCACCTTTTTTCATTGTGTCCCATTTTTTTAATAACACTATGAGCGGTGAGGTCAACCTATGGTACTCTTCTTTTCCCAAGCTTAAGTATCCACCAAATTTAAACATGTCATTATTTTTTTACTGATACCTTACATACCGGGTAAATAGATGGATTTCTCTAATTTGTTCTCCGAGATTTCAGCTGCACAAGCTGGGAAACACAGCCGGCTAAATCACATTTTAGTATTTCTAGATGTCTTTGTGTTTTAAAATGACGTTTGACAAATAATTAGTGATGATTAGTAATCAAAATAAAAAAGTGTTTTAATCGTATCTGTAATCATGTGTTAATATCTGTAATCATAATGTGTTAATCATCTCCCAAATGTACGGATAAGAATGCGATGGTGGGTTCTAGAGCAGGCAAGCCATGACTATCAGAAAGAAGTCATGAGAGAGCTTCTCATGAAGAGTGTATGAGAGTACACAAAAAACCTGGGGATATTTAGAGGGTAAGAAGGCTGTTTTTTATATTTTTTTCTGGTATATTTATCTGCAAGCTTAGATATTGATCCATAAAGCTACATATCCATCAGTGAGGGTTAAACCGCTGTATGCCGCTTTACTTAGAGCTGGTTATAGCTCCATCAAATGTGAGTGCTAGTTTTTATATCTGTGTTCTGAGTCCACACGTAGCACTAAAGATATTGCATTATTATCAGCCATCTCTCTGTTTTATGTCATGTATTGGATTACAAGCCGAAGTCTGGAGAGCCGTTAACTAAGAAGTACAAATGCATTCTCTGAATATGTTGTACTGTATTATTGGCGCAACCTATTTTTGCTTGTATTGTATTTTTGCTTGTATCGTAGAGGGGAAGAAGACCCTGCTCAAATGAGCTTGCAATCTATGAGGATTTGAGGAAGGCCGACGGCTATGTATCATTAAGTGTCTTGCCCAATGATGCTCACTGGTGAGGTGGTCTAACGAAGACATTGATATTTTTTTTTTATCTCTACATATTGGCCTATTTGGCTTATTTTGGAAAGATACGAACCATAGAGCCACTAAGGCAAAAATGACGAGTATTAACCCTAAGCCTGAGTGTATTACAGAGCTCTACAGCAATTTAACTCAGAGGAATGTGTGGTAAGTGTAAGTGTATCACAGAGCTCTACAAAAACAAAGCTCACATCAATGTGTCTCTTGCAGTGATAGAACTGATTGTACGTTAAAGTTATTGTCTGGATAGAAAATGCTTTCTCCTTGTTCTAATTAATTTTGTAAATGTTAAATTACCGGTAATTTGGTTATTGGGTTGAACACATGTAGTGTAAAATATAAACTACCTTGATTAATAAATAATAATGAGAAAAACAACATAAATTATAGAGCCAAACAGATAGCTGCATTAATCCACAGACTGGAACTTATGAAGTTGCGCATGCACCCGTACCCATATACATGTCATACACACATTATAGATAGCCCCAGAATGTCACTTTGAGAAGGTAGGTCTTATTCTCTCAGTGAAAACAAAAGGGATTCCAATCTGAAACATAAAATAAACAGCGACACAGACCACAAAATTACCATTTGTGATGATATTTTATCCCTTCATAAAGCTACCCTTATGCATGGAGAAATACAATGTCTCCTGGGAAAAGATAACAGAGAGATCAATTTTAATATACAAATTATTTAACTATGCCTATGCCATATATTAAGTTTCAGAACATACCTGGGAACTTTACATCTGCCCTTAGTACATGTCAAACTGGGGAAGAAACCCTAACATTAATAAACTACCTCCCCTTATTTAAATAACCCTATACCTTGTTATTCAACTCATTCCTATCCAACCACAAGTATGCACTTTTCATTTTGCAGTGTGTAATGTGCCATTTATCTTCACCTTTGCTTCAGTGGAGAAGAGAATATCATTTGTATGCTGGGGCCCTATTTTTTCTCTCCAGAGATGGATTGTAAATGGCTGACCCTTCCCAATTCCCATGCACTACAGCACCTTTTGTAAGTCAAACTTTACGGCTGCATTCTATCAGCCATGGAACGGGGGGGAGCAGGAAAGGGATTCTTGAAATCCTGTGGATTGCAGAGATTTTTCTGGGTATTATACTCAGATATATATATTTTTTCTATTATGTAGCATTTTAGAAACTCCCACCAGGTTCCTAAAATAACCTTAAAGGAACACTATTGTGTCAGGCGTACAAATGTGTATTCCTTACCCTACAGTGTTAAAAACATGTTAACCCCCATTGCCTCACTTACATAAGATAAAACTCACCTTTATATAAGCGCCATGTGTGTCAGGTCCTCAGCCTCCGCGCCGCTCGCAGCAGCTTGCTTACCCCATCACCGCCAGCGGCGCCATCTGGTCCCTGTCCACAACATGTGGCTGTCCCCACCGCTGTGCTCCAGACTGACAGTGTTTCTGATGCTGCACGCTCCAGAGCAGCATCCTTATATGTGGACCAGACCCGGTCATGTGACCCTTCACACAGTGATGACCTTTAGAGACCACAAGGGAGGGAAGAAACACCTCCCACATGTTGTGGTTAACACTAATTGGAGGTTAGCCAATCAGACACACCCTGTGTGTATATAAGCTAACCTCCCTCTTGCCTCAGTGCCCTGTTGTGGTCTATGTTTAGCCCAATAGCACGTTATACTCTCTCTGATTAATTGGTTACCGAACTTTGGCTTGTCTTATGTTTACTCTGCTTTCTCGGCTCCCTGACCTCGGCTTGTCTCTTTATATTCCATCTCTCTATTTCCCTTTGACCTTGGCTTGCTTTGACTATTCTTTTGCATATCCTGGCCATTCTAAGGACCGGTATTGCAATTCTGTCTGTTGTGTCCTGTCTGTGTGTTAGGTTCCCTACCAATCGTGACATTACAACAGGGCCAAATGGAACCAGCAGACATCTCACAGCAGCTAGCTGCCCCAGAATTGCAGGATGGATGATCAAGACCATCGTCTGGATCAGTTCACCCAGGGCCTTCAGACCATCCTGCAGCATACTGCTCACCTCTAACCAGAGGTACAGAAGCCTGTCGCTGTCTCACAGGCTTCTGCTCTACACCCATTACCTATTGGTCCTTTCCATACTGTGCGCATGACACCACCCCAACGCTATGGTGGTGATCCGACTCTTTGTCGCGGATTCATAAACCAGGTCGACATACACCTGGTCATGAATCCACATTCCTTTCCCACTGGCGGGTCAAAAATGGCCCTCCTTAGGGGGCATGGCTTGGACTCCGTGAGTGATGGCAGCCTAACTCCAGAGCTCCGCACCGAAGGCTCAGTAAAAAGCCTTGTAATCAGCGATCACCGCTGGATTAGTCCCCCTAAACTGAAGCCAGCACGAGAGGAAGACAGGAGCTATCCCCACAACATGTCACACAGGAAAGCGGCAGCGAAAAAACAGAGAGGGGATAATCCCTCCATCGCGGACATGCTGGCCGCCATTAAGCCTGCGCCACGAGGAACACACAGTGCAGAAAGCCCAACAGGTGCATCCTCCCCGAGCCCCCCAGCCACACCGGCATCTCTTTACGGTCACGCAGAGGACCCTCAAAGCGCTAAACTGCACTCACTGGAGGAGGTGAAGGGGTACTTGGCAGGAGAAATCGAACGGTCGGCCAGGGAAGTGAAGGCGGAAATACAGGCCATTGGTATCAAAAAGGAGGCCCTGGAAAGCAGACTGGAGGATGTGGTAACAGCACACAATGACACCACCACGACCACCAGTGCACTCCTGACCAGGGTAGCTGAACTGGAAATGGAGCTAGAAGACAGTTCCAACAGAACAAGGCCCAACAACATGCGCGTACGCGGCCTGCCAGAAGAGGTACAAGATGGCGACTTGGAACAAGTAATGGCGGAGTGTTTCCGCGCCAGTCTACCACAGATCCTGGAACACTTATGGCACATCAACAGGATTCACAGAGCACTGCGTGCCAAGGGCCCACAAGATAGCCCACCCAGAGATATTATCATCAGATGGCACTTTTACTCCACAAAGGAAGCAATACTTAAGCAGAGCAGGAACCACCAATACACATACAAAGGAGTGGTGCTCCAGATCTATCAAGACATCGCGCCAACAACCCTGGCAAGGAGAAGGGAATGGAAACCCATCGCAGACCTCGTCAGAGCAAAAGGCCTATGCTTCGTCTGGGGATTCCCCTTTAAGATGCTGATCTTCAACGGCCCGAGACCTACAGTTCTAACGCCATCCATGGGCCCCAGGGGGGCCCTCTGTGACCTGGGCATCCAGGTGCCAGACGACCTCATTTTGCCAACAAGAGGCCCCAGGGCACTGGGCCTCCTCCCCAGGGACTGGTCGGAGCACAGGGCGCGCCCTACTTAAGCAGAGGCGGCGGAGGTCCGCATTGGAGGGACATAAGCAGCGGACATTGGGACACGCAAGTTGATTTCATATTTGCATGCTGACAATTCATATCACACCTTTGGGACACTAACGCTGGCATTACAGCTATGATGACATGGGGGACAGATGGGGCATGGGGGTCTCGGTACTAGGGGAAGGGAGGGGTGGAACAGACAACTGCAGAGGAGAATAGAAAAAAAAAACACCACTGGAAATGGATGTCTAAAATTTTACTGTTTTAAACCTATATCTGGCCTAATGATAGCTGACCCTCTCTTAGCCATGCGTAGGCCACGCCTGCGGTAGACAAGAGGGAGACCCCTTACTATGCATACCTCAGACAGTGCGACCAGTCCTAGGGTCTCTAAGGGACGGAGTGGGATATGGGGGGCAACCTATATTAGACCTCTACATAATATACATATAAAAAAAAGGGGGGGGCTGGGGGCCCAATTTATGAAGTACTATGGGACCTGACCGGGTGATAGTGGTGGGCGGGGCGGGGGCCCCATAACCGGTACAGAAGAGAGATAAAGTGAGGAAGGAGGGAGTAAGGGGGCCCGCAGGACATGGCTATGGTGAGCGCGCACGGGGGACCCCCCTGGTAATCTGCACCCCCCCCCCCTTGGGCGAAAGGATTAGAGAAGGGATCATACCTCCTAGACAGCATTCCACGACCAGCACTCATATAACGAGAAGGGCATAAAGGGTTGACACAAACCAGTAAAGAGAGCCAGTGTTGAGGTAGAGAAAAAAAATAAAATATCACCCCTGGAGGGAAATTCAAGATAAAATCCAGGCCCCCCCCCCACACCCTCCCCGGGCAAGATAAACAGCACATAGAGGGCCCCCCCACAACGTCCCTTATCCCCCCTCCACTCACCTCCCCCTACTTACCCTAAAAACAAGTTTGGGCTGGAGCAATAATCTAAATAGCCAAAAGCAAGACGCACTCTCTAAACCGCGGGCATCAAATGAGAACACCAGGTCCCCACCACTACGGTGATAGAAAGGACTTACAACAGTAGCAATACGCATACACACTGTATATAACACGGTATACGCTCACCAGCAAATGCTCTCTAACAGACCCGCACAGAACACGGGCTCGCCGTGTACTAAACAAGCATATCGATAGGTAATCAACCGTGGTACATACCTAGTAATAACTGTTCAACGTGAGAAGTGCAAAGTAAAAGGGGTGGATTAAACACTTGTAATGCTCGATAACTCCGTATAATGCGATATGTTAACGCAATTGTATACAGTAATTTGCTGTCAATGTATTGTAAAGATGACACAGTACATGTACGAATTGTAACGCTCCATAACTGAATTCAAAAATAAAGAATTTAAAAAAAAATGGCCTTCCTTATCAACCATCTCTCTGGTAAGGCTTTGGCCTGGGCTAATCCAATATGGGAATCTGGCGCTACCATGTCGTTTGGACCTTTGATATGGCAGGTAGGGTTGCATCCGCTGGGAAGCCTTTACTATGGATTAAACAGGGGTCCAGGTCTGTGTCGGATTACACTATTGAGTTCCGTACTCTAATGGCAGAGGTGGTATGGAACAATGATGCCCTGGTAACCGAGTTTCAGGAGGAATTAGCCAGTTACTTATTGGATGAGATAGCCTCCAGAGAGATACCTGTTCTGTTGGACGATCTCATTGATTACTGCATTGTGATTGACAATTGCATCAGAGGAAGGTATCTTCAGCGAGATACCTACCACGGAGTATATGCCTCCCTTTTACCTGCCTTGACTACCTCCCCTATGCTTGCTTTGCCTCCTCCTAACCCTCCGCCAGAACC
The DNA here is from genome assembly GCA_933207985.1 of Pelobates cultripes. Classification (NCBI taxonomy): domain Eukaryota; kingdom Metazoa; phylum Chordata; class Amphibia; order Anura; family Pelobatidae; genus Pelobates; species Pelobates cultripes. The sequence goes on from OW240915.1 coordinate 30,423,103, forward strand.
AATGCAATTGGATTCTACCAAATTGCCTGAGGAGGAAAAGCAATGCAGAAAGAGGGACGCCTTATGCCTATACTGCGTGAAGAAGGGGCACTAAAGGAACACCTGCCCTGACCTCCAGGGAAACGGCAACGCCTAAGACCTAGCGAGGGGCTAGTCTTGGGTGGTATTACGTTATCCCCTCAAGGTGACTCAACTAGACCATATGTAATGATAAAGCTGCTTGTAAAAGGTAATACCATCATCACCATTGCTCTGATCGATACAGGTGCAGCTTGTAACTTCATGGATCAGTCTTTCACTGAAACCTCTGCCCTGACTCTGATCCGGAAAACCACTTCCTTGGCCATTGAGGATCTCGATGATAGACCGTTTACAACACCCCAAATTACACACGAAACCCAGGACCTGTGTATGTCCGTAGGTGCCCTGCATAAGGAACAAATCACGTTCCACATTTTATGTTCTCCATCATGCCCTATAGTCTTTGGTTTCCCTTGGTTGGAAAAACATAATCCCGTTATCAATTGGGTTAACATGGATATCCTTTCCTGGAGTGCTTTTTGTCATGCAAACTGCCTATCCAATCTGCGCCTTGAACCTGCCTTCAGCCACTCCTCTTTCTACCTCTGTGCCTCCGGATTATAAGGATCTGGCACAAGTATTCGAGAAGAGAGAGGCTGACAAGCTCCCCCGCATCATCCCTATGACTGTGCCATAGATTTGCTGCCAAGGACCATGCCACCCAAAGGCAGAGTTTATCCCCTTTTTGAGCTGGAGAACAAGATTATGGAGGAGTACATCGAATAATCCCCTAGGAAAGGTTTTATTAGGAGATCATCCTCTCCAGCAGGTGCTGGCTTTTTCTTTGTCTCCACGAAAGAGGGTGATCTGAGCCCCTGAATCGACTACAGGGGCCTCAAAAGGATCACGTTACGCAACGTGTATCCCATTCCACTCATTACGGAGCTCTTTGACCGTGTAAAGGGCTCTAAATATTATACTAAATTGGACCTTAGGGAGGCTTACAACTTGGTCAGGATAAGGGAACAGAATGAGTGGAAGACTGCTTTTAATACCCGTAGTGGCCACTATGAATACTTGGTAATGCCTTTTGGCCTATGTAACGCTCCCGCAGTCTTCCAGGACTTTATTAATGATGTCCTCAAGGATCTCCTGCATGTATGTGCAGTGGTGTATCTGGACGATATACTTGTTTATTCCCCAGACCTTGAAACCCTCCATAAACACGTCAAATCAGTTTCGAAGAAACTGCTGGACAATGGTCTTTATTGCAAGCTTGAGAAGTGTCTCTTCAACCAGACCTCTTTGCAGTTCTTGGGCTACATCATATCTGAGGATGGGTTTAGTATGGATTCCAAGAAACTGGAGTATATTAAGTCCTGGCCTCTTCCTCAAGGGCTTAAGGCGATACAAAGATTTGTAGGTTTCGCAAACTATTACAGAAAGTTCATAAAGAACTTCTCTTCCATAGTTGCCCCTATTACCAAGTTGACCAAAAAAGGTACCAACCCACGGGAATGGGGTCTCGAGGCTTTTGCGGCCTTCAAAACACTAAAGGAAGCGTTTACGTCAGCCCCTGTTTTGCACCATCCTATCCCATCACTGCCTTTCAAAGTGGATGCGTCTGAGTCTGGGGTTGGTGCAATCCTTTCCCAAAGGAAGACACACAATGATCCTCTCCACCCGTGTTGTTATTTCTCCAAGAAATTAACAGATGCAGAGAGGAATTATGATGTAGGAAACAGGGAACTGTTAGTCATAGTTCTGGCTTTCAAGGAGTGGAGACACCTCCAGGAGGGGTCCAGATCCCCCATATTGGTTATTACAGACCATAAAAACATTTCCTATATAGCAGAGGCCAGACTGCTATCCTCTCGCCAAGCTAGATGGTCCTTGTTCCTATCACGTTTCCAATACACCATAACATATAGACCTGGATATCGCAACACCAAGGCGGATGCCATATCCAGGAAACATGAAACATTAGAAGCTGATGCTACTCCCCCTGAACCCATAGTTCCTCCTGTAAACATTGTTGCCACTACCCACCTCCTCCCTCTTCCTTGATAAGATAGAAGGTAACAAAACCAAGCACCACCCGAAACACCCACAGGTTTATTTCTTGTACAGGGAAGAGACAGGAGAAAATTTATGGCATTACATCACAGGGCAAAGACAGCGGATCACCAAGGTATCAGCAAAACATGTGAAATCATAACAAGACAGTTTTGGTGGCCTTCTGCTGGACAGGATGTTAAGGAGTATGTAAAGGCTTCCCGAGTCTGTACTCAATCTAAGTCCCCTACAAGCAAGCCACCCGGTCTTTTTATGCCCCTTTCGGTACACAAGACTCCTTGGACACACCTCTCCGTAGATTTTAGAGTGGACCTTCCCCCCTCTGAAGGCCATACAGTCATTTTAATGGTGACCGACAGATTACAAGGGAATACCTACTTTCACGACCACCTTGCAGCTCTGCTGGAAATGTGGGATCAGGTCCATGGAACTCTCTCTTGTGCAGCCAAGTCCCAGAAGAGGTTCGCTGATCGCCATAGGGCTGCGGCACCCAGCTATGTACCTGTGATAGAGTTTGGCTGTCTACTAGGAACTTGCGCCTCCGTGTCCCTTCTATGAAACTGGCACCCAAGTTCATCGGTCATTATAGGGTGCTGTGCAGGGTCAATCTTACTCCTTGGATTTGCCTACGTCCTTGCTCATCCCCAATACATTCCACACGTCCCTTCTGAAACCCACCCTGTGCAACCGGTACACGAAGCCTGTTAGACGCCCCTGTGCTGCCGTTGCTGACTCTGGTGAAGAGTACGAGGTTTCGTCCCTTCTCGACTCCCACTTTCGCAGGGACACCTTGCAGTACCTGGTCCACCTTGCAGTACCTGGTCCATTGCTTTCCCATATAAAAGCATTGGGTGGCTATTGGCAGCAAAATGCCAATCAGCATCTCCTCATAGAGATGCATTGAATAGAGGTGCATTGAATCTCCATACAGAGCAAGGAGAAGCTGAACGTCAGTGCTGAACATTGTTCAGCACTGACCAGGGAAGCACCTCTAGTGGTTGTCTGAGTGACTGCCACTGGAGGTGTCCCTAGGTACTAATGTAAACACTGCCTTTTCTCTGAAAAAGCAATGTTTACATTAAAATGCCTGCAGGAGCATGTTATACTCTCCATAACAACTACATTAAGCTGTGATTCTAGTGACTATCATGTCCCTTTAAGCAGGATATGTGACTATTTCTTTTTATTTATATCTGCTATTCCCAATGCAGATAGCAACAGGGATATGTCTCTTTCTATGCACCTCTATTCCATGACATATTAGTAATAACTAAAGAGAGGTAAAGATGTGTGATGATAAATAAAGTAATTAGCCATTAATGTTTTTTCTTTGCCCAGTACTTGAATGCTACATACTGTGTACACTATCATAGTAGAATTTGCATCTATTTTTTACTTGACTGAGAAGATCCAAGTTCGTTCTCCTTAAAATCGTTTTATACACCATTTTTTAAGACTGTTGGTCCATTATCCTTTTTTTCGCTACAAAAGCAATAACACATTTTTATATACATATTACATTTTTCTTTTGATTCAAATCCCCTTGCTTTAAACAATAATCCCAGTAAGGGCTACTCAAAGCAACAATGCAGACACACACTTTCGTTTAAGTATTATTACAGAGAAGCCACCATCCCCTACATTTTATCCCCCCGCTTACTGTTCTTCAATCAGAACCTTCTAATAGGAGCTTTCGGCTTTATCCTAATTCTTTGCATCTTTCTTTAGATGCCCATAATTAGAGTCCTTGTGTTTTAACTGTGCATTTTGATGACATGAAAAGACTGGAAACACTTTGATGAAATCGCTAATTACTGTGTTGTTTTTCCTCCATCCCAAACTACCTTTTTTTTATTTGAATTTTAAATGAGAAGCAGTCTGGGAAATCTTCATTAAGGCATTGTATATGATTATGTTTTATAGTCTCCTAAAGCGCTTTGCTTCATACAAATTATTTTTATTGCATGGCATCATGAGTCAGACAAACGCAGTATGTCATCTCGGAAATATGAAAGGCTGCGAGCATGCAACAGCTGGACCGTAGGGCGAACAGTGCAATTATTGCTAATAGAACAGGATCTTTTAAGTGCTCCTTGTTAGCATGGCTGGGAAGAAGCTGAATGAACGTGAAAGCACAGAGGATTATGAATCATACATATTTGATATTGTGCCATAACGTGAATGTAAATAATATAAAAAAATATATATATTAAAATTAGTTTTTTTTTTGTCTTCCGTTTCTTATTGTGTTTAAAGTGCTTTTCAGGTTTTTGTGTACACTTATGGTTGACTTTTGTTCTACCACTCCAGAATGATAACTGTGATATAATTTTCAATATTCTGCAAAAGAAAGGTGAAATTAAGAATAATATTTTTTTTTTAAAATGATATTAACAATAGTGATGATAATAATAATAATAATAATAACACTGACATTGAGTTCACAATAAAAATATTTCTTCTCTCCCACCCCAAAGAAATATGTAATTTGATTACCCACATGTCTAATATTTTAATTTAGAGAATTAATATTATGGACTGGCAAATTACTCCACTAAAAAACTAAATAATTCAAATCTAGATATAGATAGTTTTTTTTACATGCCTGTTAACAAACACTTGATTAAAGGATCACTATAGTGTCAGGAAAACTAATCGGTTAAAACCCCTTCAGCAGCTTACCTTTTTCCAGCGCCGGGCTCCCTCAGCGCTGGTGACCTCTCCTCCCCCGCCGATGTAAGCTCCCTCTGCTTTTCAATGCTTTCCTATGGACGCTCTGCGTGATGGAGGCATTAAATGCCTCCAGCGTTGCAGATGCGCCTCTAGTGGCTGTCCGGAAGAAAGCCACTAGAGGCTGGCTTAACCCTGCAATGTAAACATAGCAGTTTCTCTGAAACTGCTATGTTTGCATCTGCAGGGTTAAAACCTGAGGGACCTGTCACCCAGACCACTTCATTGAGCTGAAGTGGTCTGGGTGACTATAGTGTCCCTTTAACATGATTTCGGGTTTTTTACGTGATGATTCATTTATTTTAAGAACTAATAAGCTCTTAGATTATATGCTTGGGTCTCACCAGCCTCACCAGCCTGTGTTGCTCTGGACTGCAGCAATGAAATGGATAATTTGCGTTGTGCCACTCACATAAAGAGAGGTTCATTTTTTTAATTTAATTATATACAAATAGAGTTGTTCTATATATTATATTTAAAAAAAAAAAAGGAAATTCTAAGCACCAACATAAAGGGGTGATTTAAAGTGATTATGGTGCCTGAAGTCTGTATGTGCAGCATTTGAAACGCTCAAACCTTCGACGTCTAGCCATTTCTTCATGTGCAAATTACTGAAAATGCATAATGTGTATCACTGTTCTCATGGAATCCTTAGTTTTCCAAAGGGCTACAACTGAGACCAAAGATTGAATGCAACATCTTGGAATATCAATCACCATCTGCATGATGACAATGGGAGAAGAGGTGGATTTATGGCCATGGAAAACATGTAAAAGAAAAGCTTTCAAATGTAAATATCTCTTTACATAAACTGTATGTATCATCTGTACCGATAGATCTTAAAGGGACACTCTGATCACTATAACAAATATATCTAAATTAAGTTGTTATGGTGCCAGGGGGTCCCTGGGTGCACTCTTACCGTAAGGGGTTAAACCATTCTTGATGCTGATACTCTAAACCAGTCAGTAGCTCCCTATTCAAAAAAAAAAATCTGGATGCCGCTTGGGGGGCCTAGAGATCGGCGCTGGGACAAACTTTGGGGTTAAACCATTCAAGAACGGTTTCAAGAACGGTTTAACCCCTTAAAGTAAGAGTGCGTCTGGGGGCCTCCTGGCACTATAACAACTTTGTTTAAGAGCTTTTAAGTTATGTATGCTGTATAACATTTGCAGCACACTCTTTTTAAAATTACCTCAGTGACCAATTAATTCTGAAATAAACCTTCTAGTCTTTTGCGCTGGTGTCCTGATGAATATAATGTGACCGCTCCATCCATTGAGGACCCACTGAAATATCATGGACCCAAATAAAGTCTGCTCCACCGGCTAATAAACCACTTCTTTATACAAACCATAGGAATGAATAGCGGACAATGTACTGGCTGAGGTGTATCAGACACTTACTGGTTGATGTAAACTACAGAGAAAATAGATCAGTGTCTGTGCAAAAAAATGAGTATTACATATGAAATGCATGTCTAATTTTATGTGCTATATATGAGAAGTATTTAAACATTTACAATAAATGCACTCAGGGGAATTTGCGAAAATATGCATATTATTTTTTAAAATATGTGTGTATAACTTTGTACATCTTATATTAATTTAGATTTTTTTTTCGATCATATAATCCCTTTAGTGAGAGCAGCTGCTATCTGTTTGCTTTCAGCCCTGAGTCCTTTTAATTTTCAGACAATACCCCACTCTGGCAGTACTACACTATACACCCATTTATCCTCGTCTTCTCCAGATCCCACCGTTCAGGACACTGCATGAATCAAACTAAACTGACATTTTCTTTAAGTGACCTAAATTCCTTGCAAGGAAAGTAACTTTAATGTTAAACTGCAAATCTCTACTGACATGGGTCTATCTTAATGATTTATTGAGCGACAAAAAAAGATCTCCAGACAGAAATCTTCTAAATCCTAGATTATCTTTTAGAGCTTAGTTATCAAGCTGGGAGATATTTGTAAATTACTTTGATGAATCATAACCCTTAAACAACATGGATGTTCAAGCAATATTCTGACTGAGTGGATTTAATTATCTTTTTTTAATAAATGCAGATCTATAATATATATTGTACAAAGTAATTACAAGGTGCTGCAATAAACTTGGGTCACAATCAAATGTTAGTTTGTGATGAGCTAATAGTATATATACATTATCAACATTAATCTGAGTTGTTACTTGTTAATATTTTTGACAAAAAAATTAAAGGAACATTATAGGGTCAGGAACACAAAAGTGTATTCCTGACCCTATAGTGTTAAAACCACCATTTAGGTGGCTTGATCCTCTTTAACCGCCTTAAAAGGAATGAAAACTTACCCTATTTCAAGCGCCACGTCAGTCTGCCTGTGCTGGCCCCACCCCCGATCCGCCTCCTTGTTGACATCATCAACATTCGCGATTTTTAGCTTTTTCATAGTGGGGAAGTTCAATGGGGAACAGGGGTGGGGCCAAAAGTCAACTTGGCCAATCAGCACCTCCTCTTAGAGATGCATTGAATAAATGCATCTCTATGTGGAAAATTCAGCGTTTCCATGCAGAGCATGGAGACGCTAAACGGCAGTGCTGCACACTGTGTGCAGCACTACCCCAGGAAGCTCCTTCAGTGGCCATCTGAGGAGTGGCCACTGGAGGTGTCCCTAGGGGACAATGTGCATGAAAATGCCTGAAAGGGAATGATTATCCTCACCAGAACAGCTACATTAGGCTGTAGTTGTTCTGGTGACTATAGTGTCCCTTTAAAACAAGATATTACAGGGATTTGTTTTGTTTTTAATTAAATTTTAATCTGTCAACAATCTCCTACAAAAATGAATATTTCATAAAAATAAAATCTTTACTTACATTGACGGTGTTAGAATTGTACTGAAATTACAACACAGTCAAGGGATATAAGACAAAGTAGGAGCTACTTTTGTGGGATCCTCCGTAAACATCAGTGCTGTTTTCTTGTGCATGCGCAAAAGTACCACACTGACGTTGATACCGGCAGATTAAGCACCAAGAATTGAAGAGGATCCTGAGGAAGGTGATGGTGAGGGCTGTGGGGGACAACTTCAGGTAAGTAAAACTCATCAGTCCCTGCACCCCGCAGCCCCCGCACTGCAATCAGCAAAGTCACCGTCGATGGTCTTAGCAATATATTCAAAGATCCCAGAAAGAGACACATTAATTTACAACTAACCCGAGCCTTTACAATCCACAACGGCAACACAGCTTGCATTACACACTTTGAACAAGTGAGAAAACTGAGCTAGTTACCCAGATCCAAAAGAATTGGGAATACGAACGCATGGCGGCCCAACAACTGGGGACGGGAGTGGCAACTATGGAGGCAGGAAAAATCTGGGAACAATACTGGAACAGGGTGGAGACCCAGACAACTGGGGATGAGTAGGAACCTTTTAGCCTTACCAACACAATCTGAGAGAGTATACCCTGAGGAAAAGTGGGAAGAGGCCGGTGCTGAGAGACCAAACAGGTACAGCAAACCCCTCCTAAAAGAACCAGGTAGATGCATCACATACAGACGAGACAAAAAACCCACTAGTGTATATATAAGTTAACTCCCCCCACACCCCTCCGGGCAAGCACCTGGACCCCCTCTCCCCCCCCCCACCTCCTTCTTGTCCAACTCATTGACACGGTGCCACACGGACCAAAGGTACAACAACAACATGCGCAGGACAGGCTAGTAAACATGAGGACACCTCCGGGCTGAGGTGCATAGCTAGCGCCCCACCGACACTGTTTGAATTGTCTGAACTATTGATGTACCATGTAAAGATGGATGTAATGACTGTTGGAAATATGTACGGTACCAACTAATCTCACTCCACCATACCCCACATTTGTCCTCTGGGATCCCCTTCCCCACCTCCGAAAACACTAACGGTATACTAGGTAACCTCAGCCATACCATCATTCGGAGATACATGATACAGCGCCAAATAACTCGATGGTTATATAGCATTGCTGGACAAGTGTGATGTCATGATTATAAATACTATTGACCTGTGTAATGTTTACTGCGCAAAATGCTGTAAAAAATACAATGTCTTGAGTGGAACCCTCATTATTCCACCCTACCCCATCCACCCCCTCCCCCTTTATTTTCTGTATCCCCCCCCCCCTTCTTATATGGAAAATAAAAATTGTCAAATTGAAAAAATAATTTACAACTAACCCTAAAACCAAAAGTGTCAATTTAGCCGATTTGACAGTTTTGTCCTAAATTGACAGTTTTACATTCAGCACAACAATAAGCAGAATTATTATTTAATAATGAAATGACAGATATTGACCAAGGAATTGCAACCTTTACGCCAAAATAGGTGAACTGCAAAATTTATGAAATTCGCTATCTATTTTTCCATGTTGGCTCTTTTGACCTAAAAAATTCTAATTTCTGTGCAAAGTTTTAACAATTCCCAGTTCAGTGAATACGGCCTAATTTTTAGTAAATACGGCCAGAAGATGCTAATCTAAGGCTCTGAAAAACTATTTCCAGAAAGAGTTCATAACCAATTTCCAAAACTTAGCATAGAATATCCAAATTGGAAGAATTCAAATTTTTCCATTGCTGTGAGTAACTATAATATTATTACTAATAATTAGTATTATTATCATGAAGTGTTTATCGCCTATATTTTAGCGTTAACTTATTCTGTAGCATGTAACAATTCCAAAATCTCTGTTCGGTGAATAATGTTTCAGAGTTCTGGCATCTTAGCACGTTTCTGTCCTGTACTATTTATTCTTATAATACACACAGCACTAATTGTGACACTTTTTAAGTAACGTGGTCAATAAATGAACCATTACCCAATTTTCCTAAAGTACTTAATAGCCGACTGGGTCTCTTTGAATATAGAGAATCATAATTCATTGTCAAATTATTTCGGGACATTTTAATAACAAACTATATAAACAGCATACAGTATGCAGTCGTACAAGTTTGCCCTGTACCAGCATCTGTGTAAACGGCTACTGGTTCGATGAAAAGTTATCATAAACTACAAAGAATCTAACTATTGTTAGGTGACAGAAACTGCAGCTATGCAGGCCGAGCAGACGACTGGGAGCAGAGACAGGAGGACAGAGAAAGAGTGAAAGATCCCCCAAGGGAAAATGTACAAACTGGATAGGCAACAATTATTGTAATTGAAGGTAATGACGCTAGGCGCCAGCCCAAGAGATCTGCTCTGCATCATTCAATCCAGAGAAAAAAAAAAAAAAAAGACTTCAATAAGACAGTTTCCCAGTTAAGGGCTGCCCTGTATAACAAGACTAAGAAAATCTGCTGTTATGAGAGCTGATCATGTGTCTAGGTTGATAGGACTTTTAGCTGAATAAATTAACTGATCAGGGAGGTAGACGGGTGTCTTTGCTAAGGAAGTAACAAAGATCTGTACCCTTTACAACTACACCTTTGGCACTTTCCCTCCTCGTTCCAGGAAAGATATTATGGGTACCTCATTGCCTAACATTCCAGCAGTTTCGTCAATGCAATGCTCCCTTTTGTTGGACAACTAGATATTAACACTTGTGGTGGTGAGTTATTATTAGTATTGATATTAGCATTTAAATAGCGCCAACGTATTCTGCACCGTTATACAACTATAGAACAGGGATATCATTATCTGACAAGCAGTAAATTACGTAGAGAATAGAGCAGACAAGAGGTGATAAAAGCCCTGTTCAAATCAGCTTACAATCATAAGACTGAACTTTAAAAACATTTAGAGAAATCTAGCAGAGTCAGTAAACATTTTCATACAAGCAAAGTTTGGTTTTTTTTTTATTTATTTTTTTTTGGTCTAACGTTGGTCTTTTGGTCTAAATATTTTTTTTTTTTTTTATTATTTTTTTGGTCTAACGTTGGTCTTTTGGTCTAAATATTCCAACAGATGAGTGTTACATCACGCTTCTCCTCCCCTCCCTAACGTGTGAGGTAAGAGGAGTAGAACATTTAAAAATAGGGGTTCGCCATGACTCCCTTGCATTCCCTTACACCAGGGGGGCTCAAAAGGTAGATCCACGGATATTTTAACCCCTTAAGGACACATGACATGTGTGACATGTCATGATTCCCTTTTATTACAGAAGTTTGGTCCTTAAGGTGTTAAAACTATTCCCAGAACCCATGCTCGACAAGAATAATGTAAAGGAGCAGATGTGCTCCTACAAATCCAGGCTCTATATAAAGTGATGGAGCAGTTTATTGGGCCTGGCTTTATATTCCTAATGTATCTATATATATTGCAGCCGGGGTGCAACAGACTTGCAGCATCCACCTCAACCAGGTACTCTCCTGCAGGGCACCGTGACAATGCTCTGATACTACGCCATGCCGGGGGCTCGCGAGAAGAGACTGCATCTGGTGGAGGTGGAAACTGGAGCCTCTAACACGAGAGAAAGTACTGTCCCTCCTACCTGGCCAGAGCTAACCTTACATAGTAATTTTAAAAAACTGCTACAAACTGCTAACACTAACAAGGAGGGGGCAGTCCTGACATCACAAACACTACAGTGAGCTCCGATAATTATAGTAGTAAGGCTGCACCGTTAATCCTTCTCTACCATTCAGGGTTATACACTAAAGTTGAAATTCAAAGTAAATTTCTAGTTTGAGGACAGAGTAGATAAAATGGAAACATTCTCTAATTCAGCAATGCTTCCACCAGTTCAACTACTTTTGAAATTCACTGTGAATTCTGACTTTAGTGCATAACTCTGTCAGTGTTTGCTTTTACCTAACCTGCCAAACGTCACAGGTAAGTATGGAGAGCGATATATGACCTCACCATGCCCATATAGATAGGCTCCATTACTTCATCTCATATACATTCCACGTGTCTTTATTAAAGGGACACTATAGTCACCTGAACAACTTTAGCTTAATGAAGCAGTTTTGGTGTATAGAACATGCCCCTGCAGCCTCACTGCTCAATCCTCTGCCATTTAGGAGTTAAATCCCTTTGTTTATGAACCCTAGTCACACCTCCCTGCATGTGACATGCACAGTCTTCCATAAACTCTTCCTGTAAAGAGAGCCCTATTTAGGCTTTCTTTATTGCAAGTTCTGTTTAATTAAGATTTTCTTATCCCCTGCTTTCTTATCCCCATGTTAATAGCTTGCTAGACCCTGCAAGAGCCTCCTGTATGTGATTAAAGTTCAATTTAGAGATTGAGATACAATTATTTAAGGTAAATTACATCTGTTTGAAAGTGAAACCAGTTTTTTTTTTCATGCAGGCTCTGTCAATCATAGCCAGGGGAGGTGTGGCTAGGGCTGCATAAACAGAAACAAAGTGATTTAATTCCTAAATCACAGTGAATTGAGCAGTGAAATTGCAGGGGAATGATCTATACACTAAAACTGCTTTATTTAGCTAAAGTAATTTTGGTGACTATAGTGTTCCTTTAACTAAGATGTTTTGATTGATTGCAGACAAAAACTTGCCTCTTACTCTTTACACCAAGGCGTGATGTGAAGGCAGGTATCAACATCATCCAACAAGGTGTTAATGTTTATCTCCATGGAAACCAGGTGCTAAATTGTACTTAGCGGTTCCTATTCATTTAATCAGAAGACAAAGTACTATAAGCTTGTAATGTCATATAGCAAGTTTGTGATCGGCCTAGGAATGAGTTTAGCAAAGTTAATGTGCATTGGCCAAAATACGATATTACAGTCATTTATTATATATATATATATGTTTGGTGTAGGTTGTTTCTTGTAATAAACTAGATTAGTTAGAGAGAAAAAAAACAGCTTTATTTTAATATGCGTTTGAGTGTGAGAAATGCAAAGTACCAGAAAAGCTTAAATATTGACGCTACAATGTATAAACCTAGTCATTATCCTTCTTAACAGTTACTAGTTATACAAGTCCAAACTGGCAGACTGAGCTGGCTCAATTGCCTGTGTTTTATGGAGAAAGGTGATAGTTTGATGTGTGTTTTCTGCACCCTAGTGGTTGGAATAGATACTGCAGTTGTCTTTCTATATCCCAGGGTTTTTTTTTCGATGAACTCACTTGGTTTAGTAGATATGTTAAAATAGTTCCTAGTTAAATGTAAGCACGAGATAACGTCTGATTACAACAAACAATTTCATACAGTATTATTTATCACCAGCAAAGAAGTTATGTGCTGATCTGGTAAAGGTTTGAATGAATACTCTTTACTTAAAACCAACAATAGTTAACAATGGCTCTCTAGATGTTTGTGAAACCGCAGCAGTTATAGCTGACTGAGGATCATGGGTAATGTCCACAAAACTCTGAAAGATTCTGACAAGACAGGCATTAAGAACTCTGGTGTTGAAAGAATTTCAGTTATTCCCTACAGCAAGAATTCGAGGAGGACTTCAATTAATTTCACATTGAAGCAGAGCTAGTTTGCCCTTAACATGCAAATTCACTTGGAATTCTCACTTTATCGAATAACTCTGTTTGTACTGAAATTGGGTCAGAGAGTTAAAATATATAATTTAGGACAAAAGTAAGATGATTTCTAACGAGATAGTTTATTTATGGGGGGGGAAGCAATTCACAGAACTCTATGTAATTGATCGTGTTTCTCAAGGTTTGAATTGAAAGAAACACTACAGAGTTAGGAATAAAAACACGTTTTCCTAATGCTGGTCTCACCACAGATGCCCCACCTGCTTGGATGAGATCATCAAATTTGATAATCTCAGCCAATCCAATACTTCCCCACAGGAAAGCATTGGGAGGCTAGTTAGCATGAGTGGCAAATAGCCGCGCTGCACCAATCAAATGCTCTCTTTGAGAAGCACTAGTTGAATAACCGAGTTATTGCAATGGAGGTGCCTCTAGTTGCTGTCAGTAAGACAGTCATTTGAGGTGTGTTAACCCTGCATTAAAAAATCTAGGGTTCAACCGGCAACCAGGCACGCTGGTACAGAAAGAACACTGATTCAAACAATTCTAACCAAACAGATAGCAAAAGCACAGAATTGTAACAATATGAATATAAAATTGTACCCCTCCCTTCCTTTATCTTGTGTAAACCCTCCCCCCCTTCCCCTCCTATCTACCAAAAACACAACTGCGAAAAGCAAGGCAAACTGAGAACTACGAAAAGAAAATGTATGCAAAATGCTTGCTAAACGAAATCTGTACCAACAACTGTAACCCCCCTCCATTTCTCTTCTGTACCCCTTCCCACTGCCCCCAAAACAAGAAATGAAAAACCTACAAAATAAAAAATGTATTAAAAAAAACAAAAACAAACCTGCATTAAAAACTAAATACCAAACAAAGTGCTAAGTGAATCAACAAAAGTAGAGGGAAAAAAAAAAACGGGGACCCACCAAAGGGCAGGCTAATTGAGCTGCTGTCCGTTCTCACCTCTCTTGCTACTTATTTTTCTCTCCTTAAGTTTAAAGGGCAATATAGACGTGGACCCCTTGCTCACGGTGCCTAGAGAGATATCAGCTATGCCTCACTCATGTTACCTTACAGGGTTGAAACGATCGTCTGGGGTTGCTGTATCTCTCGTGCAGAGACAACTTGCTGGCATTTCGGATCTGGACTGCCCGTAAGAGTGGGACCAGTCTGATATGCTTCAGATAAGTTCTCTCTGTAATGGCACAAGTTGAGCTAAAACCAGCTTGAGATCTGAGCAGGGACCCACCGAATGGCAGGATAATTGAGCTGTTGTCCGTTCTCACCTCTCTTGCTACTTGTTTTTCTCTCGTGAAGCAACAAAAACAACAAAAATTAAAATACAACTTAACTTATAAAGAAACAGCTTCCCAAGGTAGCCTTCCCAGGCAGATACCACACAAGACAATATATGAATATATATTTTAAAAAATTGGATACAGCCGTATAACACTGTTTTATATTTTTCACTTTTAGGTTATACAGCTGTATCCCTTTTTTTAATGTATTCATATATTCCTACAAAACTGCAATATTTTACATTGATACCTAAAACTACAGGTGCATAAATAAATAGTCTGGGTTCATTTAAATCATAAATTATTAATATTTTCCCATCTCTGGGAAATATTGTCTGATCACACAATCTGAGCTGTCTCAATTAAGGATATATATTATTGTTATTATTATTATTATTATGTTATTATTTAAATAGCGCCAACAAAGTCTGCAGCGCTTTACAGTGGGTGGACGAACAAACATGTAGTTGTAACCAGACAAGTTGGACACATAGGAACAGAGGGGTTGAGGGCCCTGCTCAATGAGCTTACATGCTAGAGGGAGTGGGGTAAAATGACACAAAAGGTAAGGGTAGTATTAGACTAATGACAGTTGCAAGACAGGAATCAATTGGGAGCTATTAACAGTTTAATTGATACGTTTTTATGAAGACTGGGTGAGCATCTAACGGAGAAGGGAAGTGAGTTCCACAGGAAAGGTGCAGCCCTCGAGAAGTCTTGAAGGCGAGCATCAGAGTTGGGAGTACGGACAGAAGATAGACGTAAGTCTTCAGCAGAGCGTAAGGGCCTAGACGGGACATACTTGTGTATTAGGGAGGATAGATAGGTGGGAGCAGCATTATGTAGAGATTTGAAAGCAAGAACCAGAATTGTAAATTGAGCCCTATATCTTACAGGAAGCCAATGTAGGGACTGACAGAAGGGTGAGGCGTGGGAGGTGTAGGCGGACAGGAAGATGAGCCTCGCCGATGCATTTTTTATGGACTGTAACAGCGCAAGTTGGGAGCACGTAAGACCACTGAGAAGCGGATTACAGTAGTCAAGGCGAGAAAGGATATGAAAACTATAAAACTATATATACGTAGGTTTTGCATAAAGATTGGTAGTAAAATCAATTGTATTTTATAGTTTAGTTAGATTATTAAAAATAAATCTAACAAATTGAAGCTTTCCCCCCGATCGTTAGACAGAGGGGCTCTGTATTGTATAGTGTTAAGAAGACTGAGAATAGTACAGTCTTTAAATGTGCTTACACACGTTGCTCTTTTGTAGCAGCTCTGTATTCTTGTTGTGTCTGTATTTATACCAGAAATCCACAGCAATAATACTCACCGTACTGGTACTTGCTTACAAAGCTGTAGATAACACTGGGTATAGCTACTTATCCTCTCTAATACACAAGTATGTACAGTGTAGGCCCCTACGCTCTGCTGAAGACTTACGTCTATCTTCTGTCCGTTCTCCCACCTCTGATGCTCACCTTCAAGACTTTTCTTCTGTGGAACTCGCTTCCCTTCTCTGTTAGACTTTCACCCAGTCTCCTTTTCTATATCTACAGGTATATATATATATATATATATATATAAACACTAAGCCCTCAGTGAATACTATTCTAGCAACTTACTTTTCTACCCTAGCCTTACCTTTTGTGTCACTTTACCCCACTCCCTCTAGCATGTAAACTCATTGAGCAGGGCCTTCAACCCCTCTGTTCCTGTGTGTCCAACTTGAATCCAATTAGTCTGGTTACAAATACGTGTCTGTTAGCTCACCCATTGTACAGCAATGTGGAATTTGTTGGCGCTTTTTAAAGAATAATAATAATAATATGTCTTTAAACTGCAATAATTGTGTTTAGATATCAGTTTCTGTACATAAGAGACATTGTTATGGTTCTAAATTTAGTTACATACATTAATATTAGTAAGTCACCTAACATTTCTCAGAGGAGCCCCACCTTTGGCCAAAGCATTTGTCCTTTTGAAGTGCTGGTATATTACATATGATGCGCTCATGTTTGACCTACCCTCTTCTCTGTAATTAGCCATGTAGTTTGACAGTGATTTTAAACTTTTTGAATTTTAATTTTATAGTTTTTTATGTCTTGACCCTTTAAAATCATGGGCTTCATTTCCTGGTAGCACTCCCTAAAATGCTAACTACATGTGCCTGCTGTGTAATGGTTGATGGCTGAGGTGAGTCTGAGTTCAGTCAAAAGTAAAGGCCCACAAGCTTAGCTGTGGAGGAGCAGAGTACCCTGAGCACTTGTAAAGGTAATTAACATTATACGATCAATTTACTAACAGGCCTTAACAGCAGCGCAAGTCATAATATCAGGGCCAGATCCCTCTAGTCCTATTTTAAAAAATACAACCCCCGAGCTTTGCCCAATATAGGAACAGATGATTTGCAGTACCTAACTGCTCAACAACAAACATATTTTTTTATTAAAATCTTATTACTTATCACAAGAAGAAATAAGACTGACGTTATTTTTTTTTTTTATTACAAAATCAAATATTGAGCATTTAGCAAAATCCCTTTCTTTATTGTATTTTCTACATAGATTGGAGGGGTTGGCAGATTAGTATTGAGTGATGATTATAAAACCACTTTTGAGATGATTGATGCATTTGGATGTTGTTACGTTCTGATAATGGTATATAAGTAGAAGAAAGTGCAGACACTTATACCAGCAGCTGTTAAGGCACATAACATCGCCGATCTCGAGTTCCATCCAGGACAATAGTAGACACAATGTCCATGAAAAGAGAGACACTGACATTTACGTCTAGAACACAAGAGCACTTTACAAATATTTGACATTCTTACTTGAGTTGTGATCTCTGTAACTGTGAAACTGCCACAGGGTATCACTAATAGTGTATTTCATAAAAACCAAGAATACTCTGCTGCATAGAGCTAGCGGCTGGATGTGATTGTTGGATTCAGAGCCATGGGTTGGATGGGTTGCAATCAATTAAATAAACAGAACAAACTTTATTTATTCTGGTGTAACTTTAGAGATCATAAAAGTACTTAGAGGTTTATTCAGTAAATGGTTGAACTGTGGTGAGTTAAAAAATAATTTCAGAAAAACTGTTAAATTGACGATGTAAATAAGTTGGACACTCCAGGTTTAATCCAAAAGTTATGGTAACAAACTGAATAAGGGCTGCACTCAACCAAAAAGCAGGGTGTTCACTGAGTTAGGGTCAGCACTCCCCACTAGTGATGTCGCGAACCATTCGCGAACTTTTCGCGAACGGTTCGCCACAAACTCCGGTCAGCTGACACATCCCGGCCAATCTCCAGCAGACCCTCCCTCCCAGACCCTCCCACCTCCTGGACAGCATCCATGTTGAAGCTGCGACATCACTACTCCCCACATATGTATAATGTAAAGAAAAAAAAGCTCAGGCACTCACTGTATAAGTACCAGGCAGATTTTAATGGAACATCCAGGTGCACAGCAACGTTTCGACCTGTACCTAGGTCTTTGTCAAACCTGACAAAGACTTTGCTGTGCACCTGGATGTTCCATTACAATCTGCCTGATAACTTAAACAGTGAGTGCCTGCGCATTTTTTTCTTTACATAATCCAAAAGTTAATCTTAAAAAAGCTGCGGTAAAGAAATTCTTTAATTCAGCTATTTAAAAAAAAATTGAGATCATTTTTTTTTTTTCTTACAGACTCAACACAACTCCTCATTTAGTGAATAAAATTCCAAGTGTAACACTGTAACAAAAATAAGAGATTGCATAGTTATAATAATTGATTATGTTGTGGCCAAAAGTATAAATAAACTGAAGTTGTGAGTTGTGAGTTGTGGTGGGGAAAAAAGTGGGGGGAAAAGTGTGGATGAAAACCCATTCCACCTGAAGTAAGTGGATAGTTATGTTTAGCAATATATTAGCTATCCACTATATATATTATCTGCTGCCCGTTTAATATGGCTGTTTATGGTAGCAATAATTTATAACTCAATATAGCAAGTCTCCATTTATTTAGGCACAGGAAAGAATAGAATCTTGCTCCCACATGTTTACTGCAAACTGACTTTGTGTTGAGTTAAATGTTTTATTAGCTTGCAAAGGAATGTTTTGTTTAATATAATAACAGCGAGAGGGAGGTCACGTCTCTCAATTAAACTTGTCGTGCACACTCCGCTAAGCAGTATGACATTGAATATTGATTTACTGCTGGGAGATCTTGTATGGGTTTCACGTAAACATTAACTGGTTATAAATCAACGGCTTTCAGTCGCTGTACATTTTAGGATTTATACCTTCAAATCCTCCTTCTCATGAAGACTACACCGAACTTTTGAAAACATTCTATTAATTAAATGAAAACAATTCGATTGGAATGAACCAAAAACACTTTGCTGTAATAAATGAGCGATTCAAAGTGTATGGTAACCGAGGTCCTGAAATAATAAACTCCCTCATCTTGTCTTTAGTGTTAAAATATTTTCATTCACAAGGCTTCCCAAAGCACCATGGGAGACGAAGTCCGCAGGAGCTGGAGTCCGTGATATTGTAAATCCCTGTCTCTACTGGCTGCTAAGCTGATAAATTTTTTTAATGGAGTGTTTAACATCAGATTGCTTTTTTTGTGATATTTTACTAGCCGTACCTTCATAATAAGATAACATCTTCTGAAGTAACTGTTGACTACTAGCTGTAGATTTGCAAAAATAAACAAAAAAAGTCTTGATGAAGGCTCAGAAATGTGCCAAAACGTTGTCTCCACTTCCTTATTTCAAATAAAAAGACTGCTTTTTAGAAGAAACCCCTGGTGTGCCTGGATATTTCTTTTCTTCCATTTAATAGCTATAAATTTGTCTACGGTTAAAAAAAAGCTGATTCGCCCACGTTGATTCGTCTAAAAGAAAATTGTTTTCGGCAAATCAGTTTTAGTCCATGTGCCGTTTCATTTCAAAATAAATTTCATCCAAGCAGTGGCGTACACACGATCCATGGGGCCCCGGTGCGAAAATTGATCCGTGGGCCCCCCACACTCCCACACCTCCGCACTTACTCTGTGCGGGCCGGGCCCGCTACACATGGCAGCGGGCACCTGGTCGCAGGGCTGTGCATGCCAGTGCATGCAGATACACATACACTTCAAGGACCACTATAGGCACTCAGATCACTTCAGCTCAATGAAGTGGTCTGGGTGCCAGGTCCCTCTAGTTTTAACCCTGCAGCTGAAAACATAGCAGTTTCAGAGAAACTGCTATGTTTCACTGAGGGTTAATCCAGCCTGTAGTAGCTGTCTCACTGACAGCTGCTAGAGGCACTTCCTCGATTCCTCTGGACATCCATAGGAAAGCATTGGGCAGTGAAAGGCTGATCGGGGTGGAGAGATCCCCAGCGCCAAGGGAGCCCGGCACTGGAGAAAGGTAAGTGCTGAAGGGGTTTTAACCACACACACACTCTCACGAACAGACGCATACACACTAGCTAACAGACACACACATTTACTGACAGGTACACAAACTCAGTGACAGACACACATACACACTCACTTACAAAACATACACTCTCACTGACAAACACACACTCACTAACAGACACCAAACAGACTCACTAACAGACACACACTAACAGACACACACAAACTAACACGCTCAGTAACACACACACACACACAATAACACACACAATAACAAACAAACACTCTCAGTAACAGACACACACACACACACAGTAACACTCACTAACACACTTACTGACACTCACTAGCAGACACACATACTAACAGACACACACAGACTAACACACTCAGAAACAGATACACACACACTCACATTTTTTTTTTTATTTAATCTCCCTACTTTTTGGAGTGTTGAGGGGATTCCAGCTTTCCCTGGGGTCCAGTAGGGCTGCTAAGCAGTCGGTCCTGCAGGCGGCGCGGGGGCATTCTCCCCTTAGCGCTCTCTGCCCAGCTCCCGTGCGCGCCGCTTACTGATACAGCTCCTGGGCCCCCCAGGAGAAGAGGCTGGCAAATTGTGGCCACACAGGCTTACATTCTGGGTCGCAGGGCGGTCAGGCCCCCTGGAGGCCTGGGCCCGGTCACAGCTGCGATCCCTGCGACCGCGGTAGGTACGCTAGTGCATCTATGCAATTGTTTTGGGGAAACATTTTTAGACAAACCAAAATGATTAGTGTATTATTATGTATATTTTGCAGTAAATTTATAGGCGCATTAGACGGTAAAAAACAATTCTATCTATGTATTTTATATAAATATAGATTTTATTTACTGCTCCTTCTTTTATTACCTAAATTAGTCAGTTATCACTTGATCCATGATTAAAAATCCACATTTATAGACTGTCCCCTAACTATCAACCGTCTTCCTTTGGCACCATTGTATAGAATCAGGAAGGAAACTCTTTTTTTTTATTTCATGATTTGTTCACATGGCGATTAAGAGTTACAGATTTTGGACAACCCACAGATTGTCCATAACTTGTATGAATCGCGATTATATTGAGACAGAATTTACAAGTCTAATGAAAAGTATCAGTCCTTAGAAAATCATATCACTGCGATGTTTATTCAATAAACCAAGAATAGCTGAAATTAAGATTTTTATTTAATTCATCTATTTCGGCCTGAAATTCACAATTCTGTCATCAGTTTTTCAAAATTCTTAATTTAGTAAATAAACCCCAGAGCTGTTCTGTCCTTCGAACCCTCATCCCTGTGCAGATATGTGCTGTTTCCTAGGGGAATTTGATTGGAATCAGAGACATAAAACGTGCAGTGTCTGAGCCTGTTCCTGATAATTATAATCTAAGGCAGGAGATGATTTACTTCCCTGCAGAACCTACATGAACTGAAGAAAATAACATGATTCTAAGAGTTAGGGCATTGAATTTCTATTTGTAATATTCAAAAATATGTTCCCTCGTTGGGCACCAGTACAGGGATGGCATTACCCACGTTTTATTTTTCTGAGTAGAGATGACAATGCTAACTGTGATCGCTATTATCTATATCAATGCCTTCCAATGCCAGTGATGACAAAGAAATGCTATAACTAAAGGGTCACTCTAGACCAGAGGTGTAACTAGAAGCCATGGGGCCCCGGTGCGAAAATTGCCTTGAGCCCCCCAACCTCTCCATGTGTCTCATTCACTGTCCCCAGCCCCTCCATGTGTCTCATCCCCCCCAAGTGTTTAATTTCCTCCTCCCCCACACCACACATATGTATCATGCCTTCCCCCAACCCCCTCTACGTGTCTCATTCCCCCCAAGACCCTTACTGTGTCTCATCCCCCCCAAAGTCCCTCCGTGTGTCTCATTCCCCCATGTGTCTCATTTCCCCCCAAGTGTCTAATTTGCTCCCCCCGATCCTCCATGTGTCTCATTTCACCCACAAGCCATTCCATGTGTCTTTCTCCCCCTCCACTCTTGCCCCTCCTTGTGTCTCTCTCCCCTACTGCAGCCCATCCATTCCTCACCTTTCCCTGCAGACCCTTTATTTCTCCACCCCCCTTTCCCTATAGACCCTCCATTTACCCCCTTTCCCTGCAGACCCTTTATTTCTCTAACTCCTCTTCACCTGTAGACCCAGTGGATTTGGGCAGTGGAGTGTCCTTTTGCAAATTTGGCCAATGAAATGTGTGAGTCTTTAGGTTGGGGGAAATGTGTTATATCTACTATAATTCACGTATTCGAATAGCTCAAGAATTTTACAGGATGGTCTCCAAAACCTGCCACAGATTGCTTAAATAAACTAGGACTAATAGGCTGCATACGATCTTATCATAAGCTGGAACACTTGGATGATAAAAAAAAGAGCTGGGTTCCAAGAGTTCCTGCAAACATGTGTACCCCAGCTGCATATGACCAAATAAAACCATCCTTGAAGTTCCATTTTGGAATGATTTGAATATCTCAAGTTGGGGTCCTGGAATTGTAGACGTCTGGTGTGCTTGTCTCCTCGTAGACTCCACCAATCACAACGGCCCATCAGCAATGAAGAAAAAAACCCTGCGTTAATAATATTAGACATTCCAGAGTGCTTTTTTTTTTAGGACATATCTTTTTATCTCATATCACTATCTTTAAGAGATATTATTTAAATCAACTGTCTATGGGCAGAGATAATGATAAGTTTTATTTTGAAAGGTAAATATTTCAATAACAAAAAAGGTACCTATGAAACCCTCTATATCCACGTACATTTAGAAGCATTGTGAAAGGTATTAACTTAATTTGCATGTGGGTCTCTAATGTCACAGAGATTGGGCGTTCAATTTAAACAGTACTTTTTAACATTATGCCACTGGTAACGTATGTGGCCAACCAGACACATTATTTGATTGTTTCAGTTCACTATCTCGGAGGTGGCAAACTAAAATCAATTAAGAGGAATTCAGATACAATGTAGTACGTGATAAGTCTCCAAGTTTCTATACTTTGCTTTGAATACTTTTTTTGCAGACACGGAATTTGCATATGAATTGCCTTAAGTCAAAAGCCTGAATTATATATTTTTTTCAACCACTTTAGCTAATATGTTCATAGTTTAGATGCACTTCAGATGCAAATTCATATCTTAGTTTATAGATTATCAACAGACATCCTGAACATTTCAAATAGACAGACAGGGACTCTTAAATTGTAGGGGTGTAACCAGGACCTTGGCTGGTCTGAGAAACTTTAGTTGATGGACGTATAACAATTTATACAGCTAAAACTGCAATTTAGAACATGAACAATGTATCTTATTTACACAGACTGATTTCTAAACACATTTATTGTAGTTTAAAGACATATTACTCAGAGCACTATTAATGTGGAGCTCTGTTATACATTCAGACACACCAACAATATGGAGCTCCTAGAAAAGAGGGACATTAGGATAGAAATGAAAGACAGAGATTTAGGGACTTTCCCTCCTAAATAGGGACACTTTGGAGCTATGCAGGTTATAGGCGTCAGTAGTCCAGAACTCTCTCTCACACCTGGAGGAAAAAAATAATAATGTTATGTCATTAAACCTTAATTCCAGAGACTGGATTAGATTGTCTCACTGTGCAAAAATGAAAACATCCTCCAATTCACCAAAATGACACGGAGTGTATTTCACTGCTCTGTTATATGTTTGTAGCTAATTTTACAACAGTTTTAACCACAATCCCCCGAAAAAGAATCTGTCCTGACAGGTTCACTATAAGCTTTAAAAAGACAATCAGGAGCACAAACTCATTCACTGTACTCATGTTTTGCTATAAATGTGATCTGTAAAAATATTTTACCCTTGACAGATTATTACATACCACATGGCAAGTCACAATACAGCCAACAAAATAGAATCTATTGCACATACAATACTGTATTTTTCAGAATATAAGATGCACCTATATATTTTAAGTTCAAGTTTATTCCCCACTCTCTGGCTCCTCAAGTCAGGGAAGGGCAACAACATTCCCTGGTTTTCCTGTGGTCTCATAATGATGTAGAGACTCTCTCTGTGACTCTGTTGACTTTTCTCATGAGCCCAGCATTGTGCTGCTCAACATTCTCTCTGAAGATTAAATGTATTAACTTTAGCGGAATGCGTTAAATGTCTAAAGCACTGTAGCTTGTTAAAGTGCGTTAGGGCTAAGAGTGTCCCCACTTTGTCATTTTATAAAAGTACCAATTTCAAGACAAATCAAATCAGAGTCAAGTTAGACAGCCGGGAGGCTGATCTTCCTGTCTGCTTTTTTATCCCAAAACATAGCAAGTGTTAATGCTTCTCATAGAGAAGTATTGATTTCAAATAGTCGCTTTAAGACGCATTGCTGGCACAGCTAGGCAATTGTCTCGCATGCACCCCACATCACAATGCTTCCCTGTAAGAAGCAATCTATTGGCTGGGACATCATCAGTACTGGCAGACAGAGTGAAGCTATAGTGAGGGACTGCCTTGCCAGTGCTTTAAATAATTTAGTTTATATATAACGCTGTAATATACCTTTAAAGTCTTGCACTGGGCATTATAAGTTTGGGCACTGCATTCTTTGTAATTAAGAAATATATTCTTAAAACGATGGACAATTGAAATTGTTCTACTTACAACACACAACAGCTGTAAAAGTGAATCTCAAATGTTTCATTATATAAGGATTATTTGTGTAGCACGGGAATATTTAAAAAGAACAGAAACAAAATAGTGCTGAATTAATGGTAAAATAGAAAAATAATATACTTTGGTAATCTATGAATGAGAATTCACATGGACAGGAAACATTTAAAAGATAAAAAAACATCCCTTCGGATATAAACATGTGTGTGGTCTTTGGAATATTGAAAGCCTTTATTTTCTTGCAAAGTTAAAATTCAATGTGATAAAACGTATTGCCAAATTCCCACTGAATTCCAAAACTGAACTAAGAGATTATCAGATAGTAAAATCAGATTGTTGCAGTTAACGATTTGACAGGAAACTATTAGTTTTAGCCAGGGTCAAAGTGTTCTGCCAAAGTCTAGGGAAAATTCTAATGGACGCCAAACATGAGGGTTCCTCCTGGTTTCTTTGAAACAAGAAATAATGTTTCTTTTTGCGCTTGATGTCCCCCTCCTCCTCCTCCTGCGCTCCTTATTTTATGACCACCAAGAATGCTCCTTATACAAGCACAGTTTTAACGTGTGTACATTTTGGTTGGCCCCGACGCTCCAACAACTAATACTCACTGTTAACACGTCATATTCTATTCTCACCGTTACACTTCTTGACATCTATTATTATATGGAATTTGTACCATAACATAAACACAACCAACTCGGCATCAATCCTGTTAATGTAAAGGGTGAAGAATATCTTTTTTTCAATTCCAAACTTTCTCTTTGCATTGATCTGGCTCCACGCTCTACCATGTTAATACCTGTGTGAAGAAAACGCTAGTTCTAAATAATTTGCTCATGGATACATTTTATCTCATAGATTGTAAACTTGTTTGAGCAAAACCTTCTTCACCTTGTGTCCATGTCAATATTTTGTATGTCAATTATTTGATGCCAGATACCACCATTGTAAAATTAGGGGATATATGTTGGTGCTATAAAAATTATGTTAACAAATTATTTTTTTTAAAAAGTATCCAACGATCTCTCAGATTCTTCATACATTCACTGAAGTTTGGCTACCAAGAAAGCAGTCAATCACCAGACCTCTAAGGGAACCTAGCACATTTCCCCCCAAGTTAAGGGATGTATTAGCTCTGATTCTAATTAAGTTAATAGCATGAGACAAACATTTTTGTTAAGTTTAGCCATGGGTGAAAATCAAACACCATGTTCCCAGTTTATACACCAAGCTCAAGACCGAAGATGAAGAGGATCATTCTCTTAATTACACAGACAGGAACTAACATGCTAATATTCTATTCTTAGAGAATATTGGAGATTCCTAAATTGTGCTTTTCTTTTTTTATGTTTTTGCAGTAGACATTCCATTTTCTCTATAGTGACTTAATGACGGACATGTTGAAGTCAGGGATCACAATACAATTAAATTATTCAATGATTGCTGAATCGATATAAAACACCTTCACTGGCTATCCAATGGATAAAATGAGCCAAACACAAAAAAACTTCCATAATAAAATAATTGGATAATTATTAAATAAAAACCGCGATACTTTATTTTTATTCAAAATCAAATCTAAAAGTAAAACGGACTTTTTATGGCACTAAACCAACTCTTTCCGTTTAAAAAGACACTGATTCATAGTCTAGTTAAGGGTTAATATTTTAGCCTCGGGGTTAGATTTAGAAAAGCTCCCAGGTAGAATCTTGGCAGTTGTAGTCTAAGGTCTAACAATAGGCTTCCTACGCCCGATAAGACATTCCACCCCTGAGCTAACCTAAAATACTCTTAAGCTGTTTATTTACTGCATGTATTCCAGGTCATTTCATAGTAATGGCTCTTTGGAGCTTTCGTCACTGACACAAATAATTCTGTGAGTTATTTTCTTCACAAACTCTCCATGTCCCTAGTTTGGGTTCACAAAGCTTTTTGTTTAAGTCTCCAGGGAAAGTTTGCTCTTGACCTCTCTCCTCTCCCCTTCTTTACTCAGCAGGTAATTAAATAACTTAACACAAGACTTCTCTCATTTAATGGACAGCTAACTGACAGGTAAAACAGTTGTTAGCAAGCCATCTGGCCACTTTAGGCTGATACAATATCGGTTTCCAAATGTGTCTGGGGAATTACACTGTAAAGCCCTAAGGTTGAAATTAAATGGTCTACCACAGAACTAAATTAGCTCAGAACGCAATCAGCAAGTAAAACACCATTAGACAAAATTATTGTGTTATTCTAGTTTCATAAGGAATACCGCTATGAGACGGTTTCATTTTTGTGGATATTAGCACAGGTTGCTTATAATGTCATCGTGGACCAGAACTGAAACTCAACATTCTGCTCTTGGTTTACAGAATGTGGCTGAATATGGTCAATGGCAGATGAACTGTCTGATGGCATTAGTTGCTCAACACTTGATATAAAATCGGTACCCTGTAATTAGATGTAGGAAGGATTGTCTACCTATAACATTGTGAAGGCTACATCCACCTATAACTTGCTAGCAATTTCCAATAATGATTCATTACATGAGTTGTAACAGTCATCACAGTTATTGTGGCTTCAGAATCTCGATTCATTTAGAATTACACCACCGCATTGCATATAGTACTACTCACATAGGGAATTGTTTTATAAAAGTGGCTGGCACAGAAAATTGTGGCAACGTTCCAATACCAGAGTAAATACAATGTCAACCAGTGGAAAATTTAAACTGGATTCTTTATTTTTTTTATGGGGATTTTATGAGCTTTCCCATCTTGTTCTTTTAGTTATTCCAATATAAATTATTTATTTATAAAATATTTTACCAGGAAAGATACATTGAGATTTCTTTTGTTTTCAAGTATGTCCTGGGTCCACAAATCATTGCCCTCTAACAATGTTACGAATCCATTAGTATTATGAAATATCAAAGGGTAAAATTATAGATATGTTATTGGGAACATGATGAGACACTGCACATGAAACACATATTCTATTTATCCGAGATTGAGACTTACAGGTTTATACACTGAAGTGACAGTTCAATGTGAATTTCAAATTTTATCCAGAGCAGCCGAACTGAGACCATTGCTGAATGTTTCCAACTTGGATATTTTGACCTTAAATTTGAAATTCACTTTGAATTCTCACTTTAGCAAATAACCCTGTTCAAGTATCCTTCACACAGCAGAAACATGTCAACGTGGAGGAACCTCCCTTCTACTCTCCTACCCTTGGCTCGTACCATTCACTAGAAATCGCTACAAACCAGGGGAGTTAGAGATCTTTTCCACAGTGCTGCCACCTCCCACAATACGTAATGTCAACAT
Organism: Pelobates cultripes; assembly: GCA_933207985.1. Taxonomy (NCBI): domain Eukaryota; kingdom Metazoa; phylum Chordata; class Amphibia; order Anura; family Pelobatidae; genus Pelobates; species Pelobates cultripes. Next base: position 30,451,070 of record OW240915.1, read on the forward strand.
CCAATCACTACCTTTCTTGTCTCCTTTATAGAAACTTAGAATGTGACGGCAGATAAGAACCATGCGGCCCATCAAGTCTGCCCTATTTTCCCCAGGATATTTTTATTTAAAACGTATATTTTCTCGGAGGACGTCTCCTTTTGGTATTTATCTCCAGTAATAATCTCTAATACAGAGGAGACATAGATGCATTATATGGTTTATGCTACCTTTATACCCTATACCTAAAATGCCTTGTCACTATTACTTATATGGACTATTTAACCCAAGTGCAGTGTGTAAGGGGTTTGGAGGGTACCTTACCAATCCGCCAGTTGTGGGGAATGGTGATCCGACGGACCGTCACAGTTCCAACCCCTGCAATCTCGTGGAGAGTCAATGACGCCGGCAATGTAATAAAAAGGTAGTAGAAGTAGGCTTTCTGAGTTTTTCTTTCTTATTTATTATATATTCCCTTGAAATTCTAACATCAGTTTCCTGACAAAATAAGTATTTCTGGGGTTTAAAACAGAGTTTGAAATAGTTGTATGCCAGAATAAGTAGTACAGTAGGAAAAATATACAGGTAAGACGATCTCTTTGCTATTGCAAAGCTCACAGAGTCTCAAACCAGATCCCCTTTACAATAAGTCATTAACTTATTCCAAAACACACGGCAAGTTCGTGCTCTCTGGGATACTTTGGTTCATGAATGTACAGACAATCGCATATTATGTAGCCAAGGTTTTAAGCACCTAGACAATCACAATTAGAGGAAGACAGACATATAGACAGATAGAGAGAGCAAATTTACACTGCATTCACACAGACACTTCAAAGTAACCTTGTACACCGACACTACAAACAAAATAACCCTGCATTCTTATACACTGACTCTCTACACAAATATATCCTACATTCACACACTAACTCACTGTGAAAATATAATCCCGTATTTATTCACATTGCAATTCTACAAACATAAAACTCTACATTTATACACTGACACTCCACACAAATATACCTTTGCATTCACCCACTGACTGTATAAAAGAGTTTGTGGTGGCTCTTTAGTTATAGCATTTAATTCATACATGTTAAAGGGACACTGCACTGCCCAAATACAAAATTAATAAAAAATTACAGTTTAGTAGATATATCCCCAATGAAAACATTCATGCATTTAATTATGCATTTCATCATTAGGGTTATATCTAAAAACAGTGCGCAAAACATGCATTTCTCTGGTCTGCTGCCTTTGCAAGCCCTCCCCTTCTAACCCTGCCCAGACTTTCTGTGGCTGTCCAATCACTGACTTCCCAATGCAGCTCAATGTGAAGTCTTTGCAAGGCAGGTGCTCTCAATTGCTGCCTCTTGGGTTTAGCTCCACTTAATTAACCAAACCAGGAAGTAACAGGGCCGGTTGTCTGATTGAAAGCAAAGGGGGTCAATTTTTAAAAGTGTAAATTGCTATTGAAATCTGCACTTTTTGCAAAATGAAAAAAATAGGACACACTCTACATACATTAAACCTTTCATCAAGCTAAAGTAGTTAGAGGCCTGGAGTGTCCCTTTAAAGCCTATCTTATCGCTGCATGGCCTGAGTGTTGCCCACTTATGATTAAAATGTATTCTTACCAGAGTACAGTCGCCCCGAGGCCAACAGTATCTGGATCTTAATAAGATTTCATTCACCTCTGTAAGAACACACAATGATTAGTGTTCACTCCTCGATCCATGATATCTGTCTATCGCATATTGAAATGTGGGGTTATTGCAGCTCCTGCTGGTGAGATGTTCATTAAACTAGACTTAATATAAGGACTAAATAAAAATGCAGTGTACAACATGTAAATACAAAATGTGTGTGTCTGTTACTAGTTTTCCATTTATATGGTCTAAGCTTCATATTTATTTAAATTATTTATTTTGTGGACATCTTGTGATTTTGCTAGAATTCAAACAAAGCATGAAATAAATCCCAATTTCCCAATTTCTTTAGGGAGAAAAAAATAATCAAATTTGTCGCGTCTGAATTATTTGGCCGGAAAATGTTTTGTTTCAGTCACTTCAGAATTTGTCAGTTTGAACGAATTTCGTCCATGGGATCATTTCAGGAAAACGGATTTGGATCAACTGAAATGGTGCAAAAATGGGCCAATCAGTGTACCGCAAATTATAAATATTATGTATATATTTAGTAGTAAACTGGTTTTCACACATTTGGTTCACAGATCAAGTGAGAAGACGTAATCGTAAGAGGGAAAAAGAGGAGAAGCAGTAAAACAATATATATTTTTATACTGTATATTTATTATTATTATTATTTTTTTATTATTTATATAGCGCCATCAGATTCCGTAGCGCTGTACAATGGGATATAGTATATATTTCTTAAATATATAAATATTATTATTATTTTACTACTAATCCTTTTCTTTCTCTCTGTTGGTCACTTCTCAATTAACCTGTGAAAAAAAAGAATAATAGAGTGGTTGTCCCCTAACCATTATTCATCTTTTTTTCTCCCAACAATCATTTTATTTTGAGCCCTGGGCAGAACTCCATCACAAAACATACTAAATAGTTTGTCCATTGTCTGTTTAGTTTGTTTCATGATTCATCCACATGCTGATTCAGAGTTCAGAATTTCGGATAAGTAGATGATTGATCCAAAATTCTGATAATTTACAATTCCGGATTGCACAAGTCTATTATTCACCAAAGTGGGAACTATCTTGGATCCAAAGTGAATTTTACATATGAGGCCAAAAGAGACAAACTGAAAACAAATCTAACTTTAAGAATATTTCCAGTTCAATTATTTTTGTCTAAAAATTGCATTTCCGCCATTTAAATTTCTGCCATTTCACACTTTAGTGAATAAGAGAGAGAGGATATTTTCTATAACCCACAGACTATGTGCTACTACAATATATCCACAGGAACATTATATAAAAAAACATAGTTGTTTTATTTTTTATTTTTTACAATTTTATCCTATTTTCCAGTAGTTAATAATTAACTATTATTGTCATCAGCATTTTGGTAGCACCCCGATCTTCCACCGCGCTGTACAATTTTAGAAAGGGGATATTTGACAACAAGTAATTGACTTACAGAATATTAACAGAGACAAGAGGGGAATAATTTAGTGTTCACGGAATAAACACAATAAACCCAAAATTGTAATGTAATAACCAAAAAATGTCATGTTAGATGCTGTAGATTCCATTTCATGTGTTTGTAGAATATGGAAGATCACCGTAAGTAGTTTTCAATAAATCATGAATTGCACTGAGGTATAGGATTGAATTTCCCCTTATTGACCCTCCAATGTGTCTCCACAATGGTCTAGAGAGACCACCAGCACTGGGTAAGGCGATAGCCAAGTCTACATAGCTATTCAGTGCCTCGAGTCTGTGCTGTACTGCCATATGTCAGTGTGGTTTTGGGATCTAAACATATATCCACAGAGTAATGGATTCGGATGACAAGTCCTGTTGGATGAATAGAAGGGAGTTTTTCAGCTGACGCGTGATATAGAGATACTATTCACAACTGGAACTGTAAAAGCAAACAATAACACAGCCCTGCAAAAAAAAGTATATTAAATTTAAATAAATAAGAGCAGATCAAAAGGGAACACGTCTTTACTTTTAACCGCAGGACAACAAGGGGTTAAAGTAAATGGCAAAGCCAGGTTTTTAAGAGTAAATGAACAGGGTAAGTATTGGGAAAAGCAGTCGGGCGCCAGAGATGAGAAGCCCTCAGAGACTACAGGGTTACTTCACATAAGACAAGTGATACTCAAATTATAATAGTAACTCTCAGAGAGAAAACACTGACACAATCTCAGGGAGATAGAGTTTCAGATGTTTAATGATATGTGCATAAATGACATGATAAGGGGGGTGAGTTTCACCATCATAGAATGCTTAAAGAATGTCATATAAAATATCAGGGACATATTCTGAGGTAGGTAAGACCCCCAACTCCACCCCCACCACCAGTGAATTGTTTGAGCTGCAACTCACGTCTGGCTAGCTGACTAAGCACATCTAACAGCCAATTCAGTAGTACAGACAAAGTGTGATAATGCCACCTGGAACATGTACCATCCAGATGTTTCTGTATATACGGAATGAAAAAAGATTCTATAGAGTTTATAACATTCTTAATCAGATCAGTTGGATTTGAATCCATGTGTTTCCATATTGAGAGGCTTCAGTAGCCATGGCCTTAATTTAAAGGGAATCTATAGTGCAAAAGTATAATATTTGTTATAAAATTGTGACTGTATGGCATTCCCTTTGTATCCTTCAGTAAATGGTAATGTTGGTGGTCTGTCCAGAATTAATGTCTAAGGCAAAGGAAAGGTTTTTTTACTGTAAGAACAATAAGGATGTGGAATTCTCTGCCTGAAGAAGTGGTTTTATCAGAGTCCATACAGATGTTCAAACAGCTACTAGATGCATACAAACAGAATATTCAAGAATATAATCTTTCAATGTAGGGTAATAACTGCTTGATCCAAGGATAAATCTGACTGCCATTCTGGGGTCAAGAAGGAATTTTTTTCCTAGCTTGTTGCAAAATTGTGCTTCAAACTGGGTTTTTTTGCCTTCTTTTGGATCAACAGCAAAAGACAAATGTGAGGAAGGCTGAACTTGATGGACGCAAGTCTCTTTTCAGCTATGTAACAATGTAATACCATGTAACTGAATATCTTATTATTCCCTTGGCAAGAAAACATCTGTGGAAGGCGGGGGGGGAGTCTTGGTGAAGGTTCCATTGTATCAGTTTTTGGGGTATCCTGTCCCTAACTTTAAAACACTGAGTTCGCTAGGTAAACATGGGCCGAGTTTATCAAAACAATCTTGAAAGTTGCTGATCGACTGTCCATGTTGACCTCTGTGATTTCAGTAGTAATGAAGTGCTGGAACTTGATGAAGACCAGCAGGCTGGGAGAGTGCATGGGTGGTGGTTTACTCGAGTTAACATCGCCAAAACGCAAGCTGCCTTTCAGCTACTTAAGCCAGAGTGGACTTGCTATAGGTGTAAGAACAAGAAATACCTCTTTCTTCTCTTGGAGTAAGAAATCAAGGATCTAAAACTCCAGCCACCAGAACATTGCCAAACTACAACTCCCAGAATTCTCTGGTCTTAGTTGCATTCAAAGAATTCTGTGAGTTGTAGGGTAGCAATATCTGGGGAGCCAGAGTTTCAGATCGCTGCTCTAGAAACGTATCCTGGGTCCCTCTTGAACATCACAAAGAAGCATTGAATAGCAGGTCAATTGTGGCAAAGCACACATATTATAGACTGGGATATATTTCACACGTGTTCCTACATATGATTAACATACATAGATAGATCATCACTTTCTCAGTCAATGTAAGGTTTAACGTTAAATCAAACTCCCAGAACACGTCATTTAACAGTCAGTAGCTCCTCTGTTTTGTCTGAAATATTTTTCAGTCTCACCCTCTTTGTCAAATAAGCATTTCTAACACAGGATTTGTTTATTTTCACATGTATGACTTGCATTTTGATTGGGCAGCAGGCTGTGATTGAGAAAATGACTTCACTCTTGCGAACTTATAAACTATAAATCCAAATGGTATTTTTCACATTATGTAAAAAGAAAATTTAAATTGTATGTTTATTGTAAATTATAATACACAGTAGCACAATTCGTACCAGAAATTTCCTTTGGATTTTAAGCCTTTGAAAGATTATCAATATTATTTACGAAAGTGAGAATTCAAAGTATATTTCAAGTTTAAGGTCAAAACAGCAGAATAGGAACAATTCTCTTAGCTAATCTTTCAGTTCGGCTACTCTGGCTTTAAAGGAACACTATAGCATTAGGAAAACAAATATGTAAATCCTGATGCTATAGTGTATTAATCACTGTTTAGATGACCAGGCCCCCGCTGCAAGTGTAAAAATAAAAGGTAGTTCATTTACCTTTTCTAGCATATAGAGCAAGTGACACTTTACCTAATTGGCTGAGAGCATCAAGATCGATGATCTCAGCCAATCCAATGCTTTTCCATAAAAAGGTTAGCACGCATGCACAGCAATACGCTGAGCCAAGCATTTGTACCATCTGAAAGAAGTAGCGGAGACAGCCACTAGAGCAGGGGTAGGACACCTTCGGCACTCCAGATGTTGTGGACTACATCCCCCATAATGCTCTGCCACCCATAATGCTAGCAAAGCATTGCCTATTCCCTCACTAGGTTGCCCATGCCTTCACTAGAGGTATGTTAACCCTGCATGGAAAATATTGTTGTCTTTGCAAGATCAGCAATGTTATCATCTGCAGGGTTAAAACACTTGGCACCCTGACCCCTTAATTAAGATGAAGTGGTCTGGATCCCTATCCTGTTCCTTTAAATTTGAAATTCACTCTGAATTCACTTTTTTGTTTTCTCCCACTTAAAAGTTTATTCACTTTTTCACAGTTTAAATAGCGTACATAATGATAATTGTACATTGTACGCATTTTATTCTGCATTGAAATGAACAGAAACCTTGCACCATATAGTTGGGATTCGACATTTGAAACGAACCATGTGCTGTGTGCAATATACATGTCTACCATCAATCTGCAGACTATACAATATACTTAGAAACACATACATTTATATGAATAGTAACTAAAAACGGCCTACAGTGTCGGCTGGAAAAATAACATCATAAAAAGAAAAACATAAGAATAAGACAGACTGCCGCAGAAGATGAAAAGACTGCACACCGTGACCTCTTATATCAAACACACAAACAAAATTTTAAACTAGGGTCAAACAACGTTTTAGCCATGGACCCCCGATTTTCTGAAACGTAGCTATCATATTGTTCCATCTGTGTGACATTTGCTCCTGATCTAAATGTGCATTAACAATAGTCACGGTTTGCTTTAGAGATTGAATTGATAGTGTTAGACCGCCATAGTCAAACAATGGCTTTATTAGGCTCTAGAAATAAATGACACAGTACACATTGCAACGGTTTTGGAAGAGAAGAAGGGAAGATGTTGAGTAAGGACCAGAACCCAGCACGGGATAACTGACCAATTGCAATGCCAGACGGAACAACGAGTCCCACATGGATACTATGTAGGGACAACTCCACTAAATAGGTAGGTACGTGCCTCTGTTACGTGGAATTCACTTGGAATTCTCTATTCAGTGAATAACCCTATTGTTGTAGGCACACATTAAAACGCAGATAGATAACCTTATCTATAAATGAATCAAAGTCAAATATTGTGGGAACAATAAGCAGACGGATTCCAATGCGTGCCCTTGGCCTGAGTTTACTAAACTCAATTTAATACAGCAGTGTTAACCTAGTTTATCAAAAGCTGAAAAGTTATCAGCTCACTAGAGATAAGGCGTTATATGTGGGGTATCCACAGCTTCACTGCATTAAAACCCTCGGTGATGGGTTTTTATGTAAAGTGAAAATTTCTCATACATCAGGTAGGTTTCCTTTCTAACGCATCAATAACACATGACACTCGGCCAGACATCCCAATACTAAAGGGGAACTCACACTTCTTTTACAAATTACACTATTGACTATAATTTTGAAAATCACCAATCATGTATGTTAAACTAATTGCATATGATTCTCCATTTTATTCTAACTTTCTATTAAAGATTTAGCAAATTATATCACACTTCAGACACAGCCAAGATATAAATTGCAAATAATGAGGAGAATTAGAAACATTGTTTCATTCCTCCTCTACTCGATAGGCGTTCTCTGTGCTGACTGACTGCCAGGTGTAGAGGACGGTGCTTATAACAATGATTGACAGGGAGCAAAGATGGAGGCACCCAGTTGCAGGAAAAAGAGATTTGAATATTTACATTTTATTTTTGTCACACCTTGGCAATGCAAATCTGTTAAATATAGCAGATAAGGAAACATAATATTTAAAGCCTTGGAAGTGACCGTTTCCCTTTAAGTAAATTACTCACAATGCTTTCTCTATACTTTTTTATTTCTGTCTAAGAGGAATATGAGACAAATTGTTGCCATCAGTTGAATGCACTCAGTCACGTGTCAAGTCCTAACTTGCCCTATGCCACACTAACAAGCAAATGTCTTTTCATGTATGAATACTAACAATATCAGATTAACTTAGAATTAGGGAATCAATGCATACTATAATCACATATCATGTCTGTCTTGTATTGAAAAGTGAAGAATCTGCCCATCTTTACGAACATTCCCCCACCCGCGGCACTCACAGGATTAAACGAGGGATCAAGGTTATAGGGGAGGAAATTCCTTAACTCTTAAATGTACCAGTGCACACATGCACTCACATCCAACACAAAACATATATACATACATGTATAGTAGTAGAGTTGTACAGTGTTAATTGTTGGGCATTCAAAGTACAATTCAAATGTTGGGGTTAAAAGAGCCAAAATGGCAAAACTCTCCAAGTTAAATATGTTCTCGTTTTCGATGTTTTGGGCTATAATTTAAAGGACCACTATAGTGCCAGGAAAACATACTCGTTTTCCTGGCACTATAGTGCCCTGAGGGTGCCCCCACCCTCAGGGTCCCCCTCCCGCCCGGCTCTGGAAGGGGGAAAGGGGTTTAAACTTACCTTTTTCCAGTGCTGGGCGGAGAGCTCTCCTCCTTCTCTCATCCTCTGTTCCTCCTCCTGGGCTGAATGCACACGCGCGGCAAGAGCTGCGCGCGCATTCAGCCGGTCGCATAGGAAAGCATTTACAATCCTTTCCTATGGACGCTGGCGTGCTTTCACTGTGAAAATCACAGTGAGAAGCACGCAAGCGCCTCTAGCGGCTGTCAGTGAGACAGCCACTAGAGGATTAGGGGGAAGGCTTAACCCATTCATAAACATAGCAGTTTCTCTGAAACTGAAAAAATGGGTTAACCCTAGAAGGACCTGGCACCCAGACCACTTCATTAAGCTGAAGTGGTCTGGGTGCCTAGAGTGGTCCTTTAAGATTCACTTTGAATTCAGTTTGCCAATTTACTGAATGAATTGTTACCTGATTTACACGTCCATTTCCTTTTGGTGAATGGGTTGCATAGAATATTCCTACAGTTTGAACCCACCCTATGGATGCCTTTACCGTATAAACCTTCACTTTTTATTTTGCTGATCTCTGATCCCTTAGGGTGTACTCCTTGAACTATGAATGGCAGGTGATTGACAAGGACATTTGAAATGTTACAGCAAAATAGATGAATTAGAAAAAATATCTACAACTCAGGTGTTTTTTTTCCTGTTCGGCTTTTTTGACTTAAAGGATTACTGCACGCACCATGGCCACTTCAGTGATTTGAAACGCTGCACATACAGAGTTTAACCCCTCTGCTGCTGATGGTGGAGTTACATTGGGGTGTCATTAGCTAGCCTGGAACAAGAGCTCCAAGTGGTTAATATTAATTTGGTGTATGTTTGGCACCTGACGTTAGCGCAAACAGTCAATGGTGGCATGGCCCCCCTCTCCATGCTGTCCATGTCCTCCCCTAAGCCCTGCATGATGTCCATCTCCTTTAAGTCAGGGTGAGTAAGGATCGGGCTGATGGAGATCTCGGCTTTAGAGTTGGAAATAGGTGAGTTTAAGCTATTTTTTTGGGGGTGGGGAGGATGTGTGGAGGGACAACTCATGAATTTCCCATTTTTAATTTCCTTCACTAATGATGCACTCTCATTTTGTATAAAGAAAACATAACTGAACTAATGTGTTCACGGATTGCATTTTGCTATTTTGTTAAATCACTCATTAACCTATTTAAATTGTACCTGTGGCATTGGGGAGTTAGCTAAAGTATCACTGAATGCATAGATGAATTGAATTTAAGATTAAATTTCCCGGGTATTTTCGGCATAGTTAGCAGTGTACGGAGTAGAACGCAGTGTGGGTTATTCACTTAACACAGAATTGTAGCAGATAGATAATCAAAAAAAGTTAAACTTTGACTATAGCTCAAGTGGCGATTTTTTTTCCAAATCAGCTATTTTTCCAAATATTTTGTAATATGGTTATTAATAAATTACAATCTTGACTTAAAGCAACACTAGGAAAAATAAAGGATTATATACCTTATTCCAACGCAGAGGCTCCCTTGTCGCTGCGTACGTCTCCGCCATAGAGCATTGCGGACCTGATCGGTCTGCATAACGATCGCCATGCGCGCATTTAAGCTTCTTCATAGAAAAGCATCGTATGACAGTTACTAGAGCAGGATTTATCCTTAATCCATAAAACGTAAACATTTAAAAGATACAACCACTGAACCCAGAACACTACATTGAGATGAAGTGTCCCTTTCAGTGAACTGAAAGCTCTGTCTCAGCAGCATTATTATCTATTTATTAAAGGACACATATATAGTGAGTTTGCAAAATGTGATGCATTGTCATCGTCACCTTAATCACCAATCAAGGTGTTCATGTTCACAAGAGCTTACAACCTAGAAAGTTTTATTTGGGGAAAAAGTGGTTACAATAAGATGTGGTTAAGGTACCTTTCGATTACGATAGAAACAAGAAATCTTACTTACCGTTCTTTTAGCGATAAGGGATGCTCTTCTTCTGGAGGGAATTTTAACCTGGAAAATTTATATTTTTATAAGGACCTCCCCTTCCTTAAACCTTAAATACCTTGTGGAATCGGCACACCTTAGTAGTAACAAGAAATAACCAGAAAACACCATTTGACTGCAAGATATAATTTAATAAATAGGCAGGGAAACGTGTACTGTGCTAATAAGGTAAAACAAATGTACGCTAAGTAAAATGTCTCGTTTTCTAAACGTATAGTTTGGAAAACAAAATGACAACTGCCTGCAGCAACTTACGGTGTTGAAGGATGATCATGTTGCGGCCTTGCAGTTATCTTCTCCCCCAAGTAGTTGCCTTGGTACAAATATCTTACCGCCCGTAACGTAGTTGTCATGGTACAAGTAGAATGAGCTTTGATCTTTATCAGATCATCTACCCCACAAGCTTCATATGTACACCTGACGGTTTCTGGAATCCCACAGATAATAGTGGATTTAGAGGCTCTCTTTTGAATGTCCTTTGACATTGAGGAGAAGGTGTTCTGGGCTTTGCAAGGTAGCTGTTCTTTCCAGGTATGCTTGAACAGCAGATTTGACATCCAGTGAGTTGTCAAATGTTTGGATTCCTCGGGGGATAATGGATTTTGACAAACAAACAAAAGCACAATTGCTTGATTTATGTTATCTTTCGTTAAAACATTAGGGCAAAACGAAGCTTAGCTCTGTAACCTGCAAGCAGCTCCAGCTTTCTTACCAGCTCATGCCTCCTCCTTCCTTACCCAACACCTGGTCAAAGAAATAGCCAATTAACTTACACTATCACCTGGATTTTCAGGTTACCTATCCCTACAGAAGAACATCCTTATCGTATCGCCACTATACGCTTTTTTTGGGGGGAAAAAATAAGATTTTGTTTCAAAAATGTTTTCAAGAATGGGATCGAGAAATTCATTTTTATACTGAAACAATCTGCATTAGGACTTTAAACAATAATGCATTGCCAGCCATGCATGTTAAAATACGGATATACTTCTCCACTATACAATAGTGACATCTAGTGGTTGGCATGTGAACTTACAGAAAATAATTCCATACACATCTTTATACTAGTATAAGAAATATAAGTTTGCACAGTTTTGCTTACAACAATTTCTACACAACTAGTGGAGCGAAGAAAAAATAGTTGAAAACAGATTAGCCCGGATTGCAAAAACGCCTTGTGTATGTTATGACAAATTAAATCATTAAATCTGATAAAGTGACAATATCTGGGTCACAATACTGACCAGCATCAAGTTTTCATGCTAGTTTTAATTTAACTCTGGCTATATCTAAATAAAAGAATGTCACACTACTGATTTATTGAGAGCACTATATGTTGCCTTTTTTTTTTTTTTTACTTTCTCCTGAGTACCGAGCACCTCTGCCGCTGTAGACGTCCCTCATCATATCCTATAAGTGGGGATTGTACCACTGTACGCATCATACGCTAAAGCTGGCTATAGCTCTTTTACATGTGAGTATAATATCGCTCCTCTGAATATATCCAATTATTGAGTTCTGACATATTGCACTATCAGTTTTCCCTGGTTTTTATCTCCTTTTACATACGGATACCTAAGAAATTTGAACTACTACATCCCCCAAGTCCAAAGAACTTATGCTTATTGTTGGGACTATACATTTTATATCTTGTTTTAATACTTATTTCAATTGTCTCTTGTTACTGTGATTTTCAGTGGCACAGCCCTTCTCTTTCTTGTATGACATTCTATTAGATTTCTTAAAAGTTGAGAGGGATCTCCTTTTAGGGTTGCTGCCTTTTCTTCACTGTTTGGTTATTAAGCGCAGACCCATTTGTGTGTTTATACCTAAATATATACAATTATTTACTAGAATTACTGCATGCCCAATGACTGAGATATCACAACATGAGCTAAGCCACTAACAATACCCTGTAGGAAGTGGCATCCAACTCCTGCATTTGGTAGCCCAATCAGGGCTGTTGCAGGACACCCTTACTTGTGAGGAGTCCAGTACTCTTTTTGGAGGGTGGGGAGTTTTAAATGAGGGTTGTATATATGTCTGCCATCATAAGGGATTAAAGGGAGCGAGGTGGATTAAAATTAGAGTAAAATTAGTGTAATAGTATATTTTTTTTTTTTTTTTTTATATATACATTGTGTCAGTTTATCAACCCTACTCCACATCAAGGTGGCAATATTCTGTGCCATTTCTACTTTGTCATTGATTTTGAAGGATGGTCTTTGACAAAGCACTTGTTATACCATAGGCCACGTTTTATTAGTGTTTGGTTTTATCGAAAATGTATAATTTCTTCTGTTTCGGTCACTAGTTCTTAAGTGTATAGTTTTCCATATTTCTTTTGAGCACTGATCTTGAATGTTAGGCCAAATATAGGTATTCCTAAAGATCTTTCAGTGAAAAACTGTAATCCAAACAGTAACCAAATTATTGAATTTTACATTTAAAAAAAAAGGCATGTACAAATGGGCACAAATATATAAGTGGTACTGCATGAAAATGTGAAATATGACGAGAAATTCATTCACAATGGTGCCCATTTTCCTCTCATGTATAAATAGTGACTTTAGTGATATTTTTACTCATACCATAGAAAAAGCAACATTATCTTTGCAATTCTCTGTTAAACTCCAACGATGGCACTTTGATTTTAGTAGAAACAATATTCATTCAGGCCAATTAATGTATCACCCCTTTTTTTACCCCACCTGTAAAGTTCCTAGAGTTATGCGTGTTTTGGGTGGATTTCAGCTGTCTGGCACAGAAAGAATGTCACAGGTTTAGAAATTGAGATCTATCAAAAGGAGACTTTTTTTGCACAATAATATGTGCAATGAACAAGGGTTGCTATGGTGCTTAGATGGTCACGTTATGAACAGTTTACTTACACCAGGGATATCCAGCACCTTGTTCCCCCATCTAGTTTACAAATACCACTAGCATCAAAGAATTATAGTTCTACAAAAGTTGGGGGAGCAACATGTTGGCTATCCATGTACTATTCAGTGATCGTCATAGTGAAATGATTAAATAAAAGTATTTAAACAATCTAACCGCAGAGTTTTGTCAGGATATATTCGCTTCTCATAGAACAAAATAGTTAATTTACGATCGGAATGTGTTGCACAGTTCAGTTTGGGGCAAAGCAGATTGAAATCAACAAAACTTCCCAAACTGCACAGACTTGCAGAACTCACTGAGATAAGCCTTAATCCCTTCTTGCTTCGAATTTCTACTATATAAACTCATTTTGTTGCTCTGTGACACTCTCTTCCACTCACATTAGGTTGGCTCAACATGCACAATCTTGATTATATTTTTTTTGTTAAGAAAATATCTTACAACAGTTTAGTCTCCGATGAAGAAGTAATTAAACCCAGGGCGCCAAGTAAGTGCTTGAACATTCGCTCTAGGTTCCTGTGTCAGTGTTTTTATCAATTTAGCTAGGCCACATGTAGCTCGTTTCACGATACCACTGATCTTAAAGAAAAATAAAACCTTGCACTCCTACTCACAGTCTTTAATACCTGGTGCTTGATAGCACTAAAATGTATGCAAAATAGAAATATCAGCACTACGGGGTTTCTTTAAAAAAAAAAAAAATAAATAAATAAAAACTTACAAAAAGTCTCTTAGTCAACATTTCAGTTCCAATTTGGAACTTTCCTCAGGACAAACGTGTGTGTGTGTGTGTGTGTGTGTGTATACATACACACACACACACACACACACACACACACACACAGAGTTTGTTCAACAGAAAGTCAGTTACACACATTTAATTGAAAACGATGTCCAATAATGCATAGCATATTTTGCTGCATATAATTAATTTTGCAAAATATATATGTATTTACTAAACATTTTATAAATATTTCCTTTCATTAGCTGCAGAAAAGGCAGATACAACTAATGAACATCATTTTTGCCCAGCAACTCCTTTTAATGTCTGGCATCACCCAGTAAAATCCTTTAAAACAGACAAATCTCAAGTCTAAAGATTTTCATAGAGATGGGTGGTTTTACTGAAATTTAGGTATTCTGAATTTTGTTTAATTGGGTTCTACTAGCTGTAGTGCCATTTTTAGGTATTCATTTTGAATAGACAGATGTTCATCACCTTCCTACCTCTAGCTGGACTTTGGGATTATCAGAAAGATCTTGTTACTATAACTATCCCAGAGTTCCCAGCTTGACATGAAGAGGCATCATGTTTGAGACTTCAAACTCCATTTCTGCCAATACCCTTGGTGGAACACTGTTTTGAGCACAGCTTTTTAAGTTTGCAATTTGCATGATGCTTTGAATTCTGGAATAGTTTAGGTGCCCAAAGGGGACTTTGCAACATGCAACTTGAGATATGCAGGTGATTTACAACCGGTTTTCTTTTTTGTTTGTTTCTATCTGCAAATTGTGGAGAGTTTTATAAGTTTTGATACACATCAAAAATATAAAAATTACTGTTATTCATCACTTGCATATATCTCTATAATATACATACACATATATATATATATATATATACATATATACATATATATATATATATACATACATATACACACACACACACACACACACACCGTATATACTCGAGTATAAGAAATTTTTCGGCACATTTTATGTGCTGAAAAACCCCCACTCGTCTTATACTCAAGTCACTGTCTGTATTATGGCAACTTACATTGCCATAATATAGACCAGGACCGCCGGGCTCATTACAAGCCCGGCGGTCCTGTTGGGGGCTGGCAGAGAGCTGTAACTTACCTTTCCTGCAGCTCCTGTCAGCTCGCTTCATCTCCGTGCTGGTCAGCTCCCACTGGAAGTCTCGCAAGAGCCGCGGGTTACCGTGGCAATGCTCCGCACCGCTCTCCCGAGGCTGACAGGGGAGCTGACCGGCAAGGAGATGAAGGGAGCTGACAGGAGCAGCAGGAAAGGTAAGTTACAGCTCGCTGCCAGCCCCCCTCCTGCATAGTACACACCACTGGAACACCAGGGAATGAGAGCCCCCATAATAAAAGCCTCCCTGGCCATGTATCAAGCAGGGAGGGGGGACGAAAATAAAGATTTAAATAATATTAAAATAAAAATATCAATATAAAAAAATATAAAATAATAAAATATTAATTTAAATTTTTTTTTATAAAAATACCCACCCCCACAAAGCCTGGTATTACATACACACACTGCATTCATCTACACACACACACTAAATAAATATTCAATTAATATAATTTAGGATCTAATTTTATTTAGAAATTTACCAGTAGCTGCTGCATTTCCCACCCTAGTCTTATACTCTAGTCAATAAGTTTTCCCAGTTTTTTGGGGTAAAATTAGGGGTCTCGACTTATATTCGGGTCGACTTTTACTCGGATACATATATCTTTGAGACATCCGTCTTGGACATAGAAACTCATGAAATCATGTTTACACATATAAACAAAAAATAAAAATTAACCAGAAAGTAGATAGCGCTTTAAGAAAAATAAATGTGCGTGTAAACAAGCTGCAATAACCTGAAGTGACAAATTTGTCTAAAAATTTTTTTTTTTAAATGTTGCGCTGTGAAATAAAATTAAAAAAATTATTCAAGAAAAAAAAAAAATCATTGCATTCCTTTTATGTATGTATGTATGTATGTATACATCCACAATTGAGACCTAAGCAGCAGTCACAATAACCCTAATTTCCCCAGTGGGTTCTATATATGTAGTCATGGGTAGCTCTGAAAAATGAGCTACGAACAATTACTCCACTAGTGACAAACCCAAATTTGCCATTATTTGCTCCTCCCCCAAGTTACTATATGTTTGGACAGTTCCAAATAGGTTTCCAAAGAGGGCGTTACACACCTGCTACTCTCAATTCAACCGGTAGAACACAAATAAGTACATAAATGCAAACAGTCATGCAGCTTCCTGTCTGTACAAAGTTGATAAGAGAAAGTGGGTTGCATTTGTAATCATATTTATATTTCTTTATGGACACAGAAAGGATACAAGACTCAAAATATATTTGCATGACTTCTATACAACCCCATGTGTTTATTCTTTTTAAAATGTCAAATATGCAACAAGGGTTCTGAAGATATGAAAAGCACCCATAATAAAGTCTAGCCCAAAGAAAACAATATTTTAATATTTAAAAAAAATAAAATAAATAAATAAAATGTAAGAAATGGATACATACAAATGCAGAAAAATAAATATTCCATCACCTGGTTCTGGCTACATCGGATTATCTAAAAACAAAAAATATAACTTTAAAAGTAACAAATAAAAACTATATACTCAAAGTTGCAGTAATGATCCTCAATTACTACTCTCTCAATAGTTTAAAAATAAAGGGGGAGGGGTGACGACACATGGAATGCTAGTTAAATGAAAAAAAAAGTTCCTCTTGTAATGTGTAAATAAAGACATATGTTCAATGATCCGTCTATGATGCATAAAGAATTAGTCCCAAAAAAAAAACCAAGTTTTTATTTTAGTAGGAAGATTTTTTTTCTCCTGTTTATTTGGAATATATTTTAGGAAACAATTTACAAAGCGGATAATTCCCACTATCTTAACAGTGGTATACTCCAATGACACAAGTTGAGAAGTTTTGTGGTGGTAGTAACAGCACCAGACCTGAACAGTTAAATTTACAGCACAACCATCCTAGCGAATGGGTAGTGTGACACGAGACAGATAAACCAGGTCGAATAACACGAGACAACTGCTGGAGACATCAAATCAGATTTGGTGGATAAAATCACTGAAAACTTGCTCACAAGACCAGGACATTGGATTAATTGCCTCTAAAATCCCAGATTTAAAAGGTTCACAGAGAATGAAAAAAAAAAATTTTTTTTTTATCTTTTGGCATCATGAGACATTGTATTACATTTTTACTTAAGGAAATGAAATTAGCCAATTTTCTCTTTTAACATGTTTATTACAACAGATACATTTCACATCTGACTAGTTTGAATTCCTCTGTCCCCCCACACAACCATTTTAAGTATATTGTTAATTGGGCAGGGTTTTTGTTTGTTTTTTTAATTATTATTATTTTTTTGTGAATGAGCATGAAATGCACTTTAAGCACACATGCCCAACTTTTGCTATACCTCAAATCTCACAGGTTGCAAGTGGAAATGCTTTTCAATAATTTATACAAACAAGTGGGTATCGATCAATCACTGAATGTTAAGCTACTGTACAAAGGAATGAAAAGATTATAGAAAAAAGTGCCACAGCAACAGTGCCATAAAAAGAATTATTAGATGCACAGGAAAAAAAAAATATATAACTCTAGTAATTAGGAGAAACATGTATAAGAAGGAAATAAAAAAAATAAAAAACATAATAAAAGCACTGCTTTTAAACAAGGCTGAGTTGCGAGAAAGGGGACTCTAGCACAAATGTTTTGTATACTGTCCAAACTGTTTGAGAGATTATGTCAGACATTAATACACTGCCTGGTGCTGGTCTCTAATTTCTGGAAAAGCAAGATTTCTGAATGATAAATTAACAGAAAAAAAAAAAAACAGCTAATTTTGCAGACAAGCTTACATGAAGAGAGGCTAGGTTTTTAACCACCTCAGCACGGATTAGTTTTGGATGTCGAAGCTCTGATACGCATGGGCATCCCATTGCTCCAATCTACAAAACATATTTACAACGTGAAGGATACATCTACAAGAAATCTACATTTCAAGGGTTTTACAAATCACTCGTGTGTCTTTCCCCTGAATGGACTCCCAAATTCAGTCCCAACAACCCCCTGACGTGTCCATTGCCCAGCTCAACGGTCCAAAGTCTACTCATATGCAGCTCAAAAATGTTAAGACTGGGCTCTCTGCTTTACAGTTCCAAACCGACGTGCAAGTCACAATCTTTCACACCATGAAGGAATTCTGGTTTTTAAGTTTTTCAAGTTCTTTAATTTGCTGTCTCAAGAACAGTATCCTAGAAGAAGATACAGGAATAAATAAATAAAAGAAAATTAGATCCACATTCAACAGTTTAAATGCAAAATAAATCAAAATTACTTGGAATACAAGTAAAAAAAACAAAATTAAAACAAAAACCAAAATAAAACAAAAGTGCATAATTTTTATCTCTCTGAAGTAAATTTGCAATTTGTTTTATCATTCTATTGTCAATACTAATCTGTCATCTTGAAGATGGAGATAAAATTTAATAAATAAATAAATAATCCCATTTTGGGGGCATGATTTACACGACACATGATCAGTCAAGGCAGTGCTAAGCAAATAAACACAGTCATGCAAAGATAAAAGTTGGCACCATTATCCAGTTATGTTGCTGAAGCAATTCTGTTTTATACTACTTGCTGCTGCACACAGTACTCCTAAAAAACTTGAGCTAGCTGAAATGCTTAATATGTAAAGAGGGTGTCCCTTTTATTCCCCTCCACCCCCCCCCGCCCCCCCTTTTTCATTTAATAAAAAAAATGCAGAATTCAAAAGAAAATTTTAGGAATTAACGTTGCTACGGCTTTGACTGTCAGACAACACAGCATGCTACTTCCATGCTTGCTTAGCTCGGTGGAGCTACGCTCAAGAAGTAGTAATTGCCCAGGGCACATGTTTTGCAAAGACTTCTCATTGAGCTGCATTGGAAAGCCACAGAATGTCAGGACAGGGTTGAAGGTGACAGCTTGCAAAATGCAGCAGACAAGATCTGTAGTTTGTGCAAACTGTTTTTAAATATGCCCCCAATGAAAAAGTGAAGAATTAAATGCATGCAAGCATTCATTGGGTATATCTACTAAATATTGATTTTAAGTTGGGCAGTGGAGTGTCCCTTTAGTCCATGTTATGTGAAGGTTAAAGTGAACACAATCTAAAGATGTACATAATTACCATAAAACAAAATTGATTAAAGCAGTTCTGTCACTCTGTCTTTAAATATTAATTTTGACTGTGTTGGAAATTCATCTGTCTTATAGGTAAACCCTGTGTGGACAAATGCTCACACTTAACTTCTCATCACTGGAAAATATTGTGGGAAAAGGATTATTCTTGTGCATTGTGAAAGCCAATCAGTGTAAGATCCTGCTGTATCCTTCATAGAATTGTTGGACTCTAACACATGGGTAAGTATCATTCCCATCATAGACCTCATTGTTGTACTCTCACAAGTGCAGCACTTCAGCTGCAACTCGTAGGCCTCTGCAAAACGAGCAGGGATGTCATCGTCTGGGAGGTCTTTGCAAAATATGCAAAGACACCCAAGGTGATATAATCTCTTTAATGCTACAAAAGTTGTATAAATGTTGACATTTAAATTTCAGCTGCTAGAACACTATGAAAGAGAAACTGTATGCACTGGACTTTTCAGGTTTAAGCTCATTGATCTGGCTGCAGTGTCTGGTGTCATGTGGCCTAATCCTCCATTCAGTGTTTAGCCAGGAACCCTCATAAGGTGTTAAACTGCTCACTGAATATAGGAACAGGACCATGGGAGTCCAGGCACAATAACATTCAATGGGATAGAATGGCTATAGTGCTTGCAGTGTCACTTTAAGCTCTCTGCTACTTACTGTAACTGCATGGAATTAAGAAAAATCTTAAAATAATGGCCGTCAGACAGCAGAAACTGGCCAAGTGAACAATAGTCTGTTTCCAAAAAAGTATATATGTTTCTAAGAAAGTACATAAGTATATATGGATATATGTAACAAACAATATTGTCAGCTATTCAAAAGGTTTAAAAGGATAACATTAAATTGGTGAATTCAAAATATTCAACATCTCCATACTCGACACACACTGGTAAATTGTTACAGTAACAAACGCTAACCTTTGCTCTCGCAAAGTTGCTTGAATTTCACATACTCGAACTAAAGACCTTAAATTTTTTAATTCTGTACTATTTTCGGCCATGTGGATGCTCCCCATGTGGGATTCTTCACGTAACCTTGATGCCTTAAATGGAGAGAAAGAAGAATAAATTAAGCCAGTAATATACAGATCCAAATTTGTGTAGGTAGAGCACCGGAAGTATCATTTTTTTTTTTTTTTTACCAAGAGTGGGGCTAAAATGAAAGATGTAGATTTCCAAAGAAAAAGGAAACAAATCATCTTTGAACAATCACTTTTATCGAACAGAAGCAAAAGATGCATTTAGAAGGTGGGTTGAGAAAAGCCTCTCCCTTGCAGGCTCTTCCTACAAGGGAGAAGCATTTACGTCTGTTGCGACATACATAAATAATGCACAGTATTGACATTAGGCAGCCGGTACAGACCTGTGTGCAACTTGCCCCCAAGCATACAATTAAAAATATCTCTTCCAGTTGAAGCCATGCACATCCAGACTCCTATTATGACCACTTCGAAAAGCAGAAGTGGTCATGGTGTAACCCTTTAAGGAAAAGCGAAATAGGGAATACATTCATAATTGACCACCAAGATAAGACTATTGCATTGGCTCCACCTAGTCATAGCATAAAGGAGGGAAAAACAATTATGATGCTAGTAAAAAAAAATTTAAAAAAATGAGGACAGCCCTTACCCGAACAGTCATTGTTTGTGTCCTAAAACAAAGAAGCATGGGTTCTGCTTTAGTAGGCCATGCTTTCATTTTATGCTCACAATACTATTTTGAAATATATATATATATATATATATATATATATATATTATTCCCTCTTTGATTCTCACCCTTTTAGTTACATGGGGGCTCTAAAATAAACGTACTTCTGAATGAGAGGACAATGGTTACTCCAATACTTTATAGGGTGGAAATTAAAATAAATACCAAATTTATATGAAATTTTTATAAAATGCTTTTACAGGAAACAAATCTAAATATACATTTCTTTTCAAGATACATTATTGTTCAAAGGTTATTCATCATGAAAATTATGTTGCATGAGGCGATTTCCATTTGTGTTACATTAATTCCATTATTTTCAGGTTAATTGAACTTGTGTTAAAAAAAACAACAAAAAACATACTTTTTCAAAACAATTACATTTACACACAAGAGGACATAAGTGCCTTTAAAGGACAAAGTTCATCTCAAAATATATTTAATATAATCATTTAACCAAGTTTCAAAAGAAAGATAAAAAAATTATATATATCTATCTATTTCTCAATTAGAAAAACCTCTTCCCTACCTTTAGGATATAACGGGATACTTCGGCCATATATGTTGCAGCTTTGGTCAGACAGACAGTCTTGCGGTCTTCCTGCTTCACTCCGTCTACAGAGATTAACTGTCGTTTTCAAACACTGTCTGACCCAAGGTGTATGTACATGGCTGAAGTATCCAGCCATATACCACAGGTAGGGATAAGGATTATATATTATTTATAAAGCGAAAACTAGTTCGGCAGCGCTGTACAATGGGTCAACTAACAGACACGTATTTATAGCAAGACGAATTGGACACACAGAAACAGAGGGGTTGACGGTCCTGCTCAACGAGCGTACATGCGAGAGGGAGTGGGGTATAGTGACACACAATGTAAGGGTAGAGTAGAAAAGTAGATTGGTAGAATAATATTCACTGGAGGCGGAGGTTTTTTTGTTTTTTTGTTGACCGTTGCAGGAGAGGAATCAGGGTGCAGAGGTGGATAAACTGTTAACAGTTTAATTGATACTCCATCCTGAAGAAGTGAGTTTTGAAAGACTTTTGGAAGGAGTGAAGACTGGGTGAAAGTCTAAAGGAAAAGGTAAGGGAGTTCCACAGAGAAGTCTTGAAGTTAGGTGTACGAGCAGAGGATAGATGTAGGTCTTTGGCAGTAGGGGCCTCAACTGGACATACTTGAGCATTATTGAGGACAGGGAGGTTGAAGCTGTATTCCTGAGAGATTTTTAAGCAATTACGAGAATCTTTAATTTGGTCCTATATCTTAGGGAACACGGTAGACCACCGAGAAGCATATTGCAGTAGTCAAGGTGAGAGAGAATAGCGGCATGGACAAGCACATAAACTGCGTCCAGTGTTAAATAGGGGCAGATTTAAAAAAATAAAAAATAAAAAAAGTAAATTAAAATATATATTTATATTCAAAACTCGATGAAAGATTATTATATTAAAAAATAAATTCCATTAAGATAAAAACAGGTCTTCAAATCTCAAATACCATGTAAGGACCCAATCACCACCATAATAACAACCTGAACCCACCTACAAACTCCAAATGAGAAAAGAAAATACCAGGCCGACCAGAAAAGCCACTCCCAATACACAGTTCACACAAAGACTGTAAACCCTAGTTTAATTGTTACTGTTCAAATTACTATGTTATGTCGACCCACTGTTTTATATTTTGTTTTTCATATAAATAAGTCATGAAGGAGAACCGACAAATATAACCATTAGTGTGTCAAAAATGTATGGAATCATCTTAAGTACTCTATTCTTTAGTTTAGAATAAGTTATCTTGTCTTCTGTCATGACCTCTACCAATGAATTTTCAAACCGAATTTAAATGGAAAATATCACAAAAATAAAGAATTATAAAAAAATTCAAAAAAATGACAAATTAAATTCCAAGAATCCACTCAAAAACTGCTTTCTTTCTGGTATAAAACCCCACAACAGCTACATACAATTGAGTCCACTATAGATGATTAGTGCAGTGAACAGGCTGTGGGTATCCCTACTCCACATCTGGTGGGACGGCAATTTCATTTGCGCTTATTAGGCTAACATTTACAAGATCATTCAGAAATTTACAGAGAAACCACCATACCTCAGCTCAGCCTCTTTCCTTCTGCACCACACCAAGACACGTGCATTTTCCTACAAAAAGTCTGACTATCAGAATTATTAATGTGGCTAAAAGCTGGATCCAGCATATGGAGAAGCTGATCTTTAATGCTCAGGGACACTGCCAGACATATCTTGCCATTTGGACCTATTGGATAGTCTCTATAGAATCCAGTGACTTCTTAAACTTATTTTTTAGTAGGCTTGGAGTAGCGTCTTGCTTGGGTGGGGAAGGGACACGAGATAGGGAGGAGATATGAGACTATCACATGCGGAATATAGCTCCCAGGTGTTTGCTTTACAGGTTTTTCTGTTCATACTAATTTGAATTGGAAGGCAGAAACTAAAGGACAGTGAGAGACGTGTGAATACCTGAAAGAGTCGGCTGCCACAAGCTACTGTTACACGCAGACCTCCCTCACTTTTTCCACAATGTATATCTGTAGCTACATGTTTTGTTTTTTCTCTCTCCACTCTACCCCTTCCCCAATCTGTAACAGGCCTTTATACAAATGAAGTGAAAAATTATACCAAACCGCCCAAATGAAGTCATCATATGACAGCACCCATGGAAGATAAAGCTAAACGTCAGAAACCCTGCTGTCTCTTTAACTGATATTGTTCATGCTGTCAAAAGTCACAAAGAGCAAATGATTCAAGGCAAACGTATCTCCTTCCAACCAGTAAATGGTTGAGACCTACGAGTCACATAGCATGAGTGACATTCTACACTTTCGGTTAGAGGATACTACCCCAAGTCTTGTTTTCTTCATATGTTTCTGTTTACAGTGTTTAAAGGTCAGAAAAAATAAAATATCTGAGACCTGCGTCTTATTGTGTACACGAATGCCATGTTTTCATTCAATAAAAATAAATTTACAAGAAAATTAAATACATTTTAAGAGGACAGTTACTTAAATAAGTGATTAATCTATTAAACTACAGTATGTGTCTTTGCATTTAAAAATCATGATTTTGGTCAAGTCCTATGGAAGAGATTTAAATCAAAATCACCCCAACAACGAGATTAATTTAACTTTTAACTCAGAATGCATGAAAACCTTTTGTCACACACTCTGAAAACTCTTTAATGCTTACCTGTTTCTCTGCATGTTCAGCAGGCCAGCCTTGGACATGTTTAATAAGGTTTTCATTAAAGTAGGCAGCTAATGAAGGGGTCAGTGCACACTGATTCCGTGCAGATGCATTCTGTGATACAGAGGATGTGCTTGATGCACAGGTGCTGGAGGTATGATTTGGAGCAGGCGATGGGCTTCTCTGACTACTAAAGGTGAAAGTAGTGACAGCAAGGAAGAAAGTATTTTAAAAGTATGCACATCAATTTTCCACATATCAGTAATCTAAAAAAAAAAGATCTATAAAACTATACAGGTTACTCAATACATTAGTAAGATAATATATGTTAAAATAACACTCCAAATACCAAAACCACTACAGGGAGTAGTGCAACAGTTTTACTTCTTACCCGAGGGTCCTCTGGGCATCAGTCTCTGCCTCCTCTTCCTCTGCGGAGAGCTGGAAGCTCCTGTTAGGAGCTTCCATTCGCATTAGCTAAACAGAGTTCACCACTGGGCTTAGGCAGAACCCACGTATGATGTCAAACAGTTTGTCAATGGTTTGACTATTTACAACTAAACCCTAGCAAAAGCATAATTTATGATGGAGTCCACTGAACCTTGCAAGAACAACACAGGCCTGGCAGTCTACAATGGTTATACAATTACCAGAAGCTCAAACTTTGGTGGGTGAGACTAACAGCAGTTACCTAAGTAAAAAAAAAAATATGCATACATACATCAATCCTAGTGTGTATATGTAGACCCCCCTCCCAATTTCTCATTATCTATACAAAAATGTGTATGAAGCTCTAATCACACGGTGAAAAAGCTCAGAGAATTGAGGTACATCAGAATTCAACTTGTCAAATAGTTGTAACACTTTTTGCATGACCAAGTTGAGAGAGGGAACCGCTAACCAATTTAATGTCAACTGCGAGAAAATCCCCACTGGCAACACATCTCACATGCACTCTCTTGCATTAAATGAGAACCGCCATGCTACACAAACAAAGCGGTCAGCATGAGGATAACCACAACAGCACTACATTGATTAGAGCCTTATAAATATAACATGGAAGAGGTAAAAAGTGAGTAAGAGAACAACATGGCATATAGACAAATCTAAATAATGTGATAACTTATACACAAGACTTGCCTCTGTCGCTGAAGATTTCGAGGGGACGTTGGCTCATGGCCTTGGGGATTGTCAGCAGTTGCTGTCTGCTGCTGAACGCTTTGGGTAGAGGGTCCTTGCTTAGAACCAACTGCAGTACTTGCCTACAAGACATAAATAAAATGTAT
The DNA here is from genome assembly GCA_933207985.1 of Pelobates cultripes. Classification (NCBI taxonomy): domain Eukaryota; kingdom Metazoa; phylum Chordata; class Amphibia; order Anura; family Pelobatidae; genus Pelobates; species Pelobates cultripes. The sequence continues at coordinate 30,476,783 of OW240915.1, forward strand.
ATTGGAAGGAAAAAAAAAAGTAAGCACTTAATATTTTATGGGTCCCAATGGTGAACAAGTTTAGGTGTTATTTAAATGTTAGATCCTCTGAAGAGCTGATCACTTGGGCCAACTTGATTCTTTTTAAATTCACCTTATTATTTTAGTGATTAGTTGCCTAATTTGCTTTTTTAGAGAACAAGTTTCCACTGCTCCAAAGTGCAGTGGCAGCATGCTTTACACCACGCTTGGCTTTTATTAGTTACATAGCTGCGCCAAAATTTTGCCTCAAGAAGGCAAAAAACCCAGTTTAGGAGAAAAATCCTTCTCGACCCCAGAATGGTAGTTGGATATCTCCTTGGATTAAGAAGCTATTACCCCACTAATTAAAAAACATAACATTCAGGGATATAATTTTGAAAGTATTTATACAATTGCGGTTTAAACATCTGTATACACTGATAAACCCACCTCTTCAGGCAGAGAATTCTACATCCTTATTGTTCTTACTGTATAAAATAAAACACCTTTCCTTTGCCTTAGACCAGATCTCCTTTCTTCCAGTCTAAATGCGTGACCTATATACTGTTTAACAAGACTTATCTAGTATCAGTCACTTTCCTTAGCAATGGTTGGTTATTTTAAGAAGTTACGTTGTTCTGTAAGTTCTTACAGAGCATCAATGACCTTGGAAATTAAAACACACAACTAGAGAGTTGCACACAATTGTGGAATTCACCATCCTGCTAAACTGTAATTTTTCTCAGGCTAAAAAAGTATATAGTTAAATAATGTATGCAAAGAAAATTGCTACCTTTGGCTGTGATGTTACAGGGGGTGTGTTAATCAAAGGTTTGTGCGGAACAGTATTGGTCTGAGGCGTGCTTATTCGGGGAGATACATATGACCTTGGCGATGAAGCATCTGATGTCAGAGACATAGGGGACTGATTGGATTGTGTAGCTGAAACAAAAACAAAATTATTGGGAAAAAAAGAAATTAAATTACATCTTCAATTAGCACACACAAATAGGGAAGAGGTCTAAAGCAGCCACAAATGAGGCATACACTAGGTGTTCAAAATGTCTATAAGTTTGTTGGATATCCTATTTCCAATTCATCCCAAAGTTGTTCAATGGGGCTGAGGTCAGCGCTCCCTGCAGTCTAGTTTCGACACAACAAACTCAGTCAAACCATGTCTTGTGCACAGGGTCACATCATTTTGATTTAGAAAAGGGCCTAAACCCAAAACGGTGGCCTTAAAGTTGGAAGCACCCATTTGTCTAAAATGTCTTTGTGCCATGTAGCATTAAAATGACACTTCATTGGAACCAGAAAGTCAAACCCAAACCCTGATAAAAAATCACCACACCATTATTCCCGATACTCCAAATTTACAGAAGGCATTACATAGCTTTCTTCAGGCATTCACTACTCTCCGCTCCTTCCATCAGACTGCCAGATAATGAAGTGTAATTTTCATCACTCCACAGAATACATTTCCATTACTCCAAAGGACAATGGTGGCATGATTTGTTCATGTGGGGCCTGTGTACAGCTGATTGGTCATGGAAACCTATTTCAGGAAGCGAAAGCCAGAGCGGGCCAGAGAGGGAGCGCGAGAGAGGGAGCGTGCAAGCGCGAGAGAGCGCGCAAGCGCGAGAGAGCGCGCAAGCGCGAGAGAGCGCGCAAGCGCGAGAGAGCGCAAGCGAGAGAGAGCGCGTGCGAGCGAAAGCAAGCGAGAGAGCGAGCGAAAGCAAGCGAGCGAGAGAGCGAGCAAGAGAACGAGCAAGCGAGCGAGAGAGCGAGCAAGCAAGCGAGAGCAAGCAAGCGAGAGCGAGAGCAAGCAAGAGAGAGCGAGAGCAAGCAAGAGAGAGCGAGAGCAAGCGAGAGAGCGAGAGAGCGAGCGAGAGAGCGAGCGAGCAAGCAAGCGAGAGAGCGAGCGAGCAAGCGAGAGAGAGAGAGAGCAAGCGAGAGAGCAAGCGAGAGAGAGAGCAAGCGAGAGAGAGAGAGCAAGCGAGAGAGAGAGAAAGAAAGCGAGAGAGAGAAAGAAAGCGAGAGAGAGAAAGAAAGCGAGAGAGAGAAAGAAAGCGAGAGAAAGAAAGCGAGAGAGAGAGAAAGCGAGAGAGAGAGAAAGCAAGAGAGAGAGAAAGCAAGAGAGAGAGAAAGCAAGAGAGAGAGAAAGCAAGAGAGAGAGAAAGCAAGAGAGAGAAAGCAAGAGAGAGAAAGCGAGAGAGAGAGAAAGCGAGAGAGAAAGCAAGAGAGAGAGAGAAAGCAAGAGAGAGAGAGAGCGCTGTACACACCAGTCAAGCCATAACGTACTTTTCCCACAGAAATCTCAAATTTGCAATGTTACTACCACAAGGGATTTTGGGTGGGCATATATGCAAATTAGTTTAACAAAGAATTAATCACCCTTTTGCTTGAATTATCTTTATTCCATCTTAAACATGGATTCCTTGGAATTTGTTTGCTGTATCCAACGAAAATGGATAAAATCCATTTTAACAATGTACACAGCACAGTACCTACTACATACACTAGGTGGTGCTGGTGCCCAAGTTTAGTTTTATCAATGTACAGGGAGTTAGGAGTTGAGAAAATTGGAACATTTAGAATAAAAAAATAAAATTAAAATAAAAAAACACTACAATTCACATTGCATCAACCATTAATGCCAAAAAATAAAGAGCCAGTATCTAAACTAAACCCACAAAATTCAAAACGTTTGCGATTATGGTGTTAATGCTGGTTTTGTTTTAGTTGTCACATAATTAACCCCTTAAGACCGGAGGGCGTACAATTACGCCCTACTTTAGGCGGCTCTAAACGCCGCCGGGCGTAATTGTACACCCTCCGGCCTTTCATTACTTAGCCGGTCCCCCCGCGGCACGTCCGACCCCCTGGAAGCCCCCCCGGCCATGTGAGAGTGGGGTCCTTGCGAGGACCCCCACAATCACATGGCCGGTATAGCTGGCTTCAGTATTGCCAGCAGGGGGGCTGCCTGTAATGACAGGTGGTCCCCCTGCTGGCTGGAAATGAAATAAAATAAAATTAAGTGTAAAAAATAAATAAAAAAGAAATATATATATATATATATACATACATACACACACCCACCCCGTCTAGGTGTATTTTACTATTAATATATATATTAATATCAAATCACACGTAGACTGATACCGATTAAATATATATAATTGTTATATATATTTATATATATTATAAAAAAAAAAAAAAATATGTAAATACGTAAAAAAATAAAATTAAACAAAATTAAAAAATGTATAGATGTGTTTTATTTCGTTGTAACTGTCTTGTGATATATATTTATATCAAAATACACGAAGAACGAAATATATATCTTCATACCTAAATATACGTATATAACACTATATATATATATATATATATACATACACCTATATATAAATAAAAATATTTAAAATATATATATATATAAAATATATATATATATATATATATATATATATATATATATATATATAGAGTGAGGCAGGTATATATGCAGTAAAATATATATATGAGGTATATATATATATATATATATATATATATATATATATATATATATATATATATATATATATATATATATATAAAACAAGAGGGGGTTGGCTGCACTCACCTTAACATGCATAAATGGAGGGCTGGATCGGCAGCAGGTGGACTGTCTGGAATGCCAGGTAAGTCCCCCATGGCGATTGCCGGCGTGGGACATAGGCGAGCGCACGGGGCTCATGCAGAGCAGGCGCTATCCGAGCGCCGGCACGCTCTTAGAGCTAGGCACGCGTGGCACGCTCTTAGAGCTAGGCGGGACACGTGACCGCATCTCGCGGTCAGTGCCCACCGACATCTGAGCCCTGAGGGAACCGCGTGCAGCAGGGATAGAGGACCTTGGCTGGCCCCCCAGATAAGGTATGTACCGCTACCCCGGGGAGCTCTAGCCAGCAGCCCTGCCGGATTCCTCTTGCGAGATCTGAGCGTTGCCATGGCAACGCTCAGATCTCGCAAGAGTGAACTCTAGCCCCACAGGCTAGAGTTCACTCTCCACTGGACCACCAGGGAAGGCAGCAGCAACAAGGATCCCCCTCCCTACATAAGGTAATTAGGGAGAAGGGAGAGGGATATTAACTGATCTGCCCCCACCTCCACTGGACCACCAGTGAAGGCAGCAGCACGGTCCCCCATCCCTACAAAAGGTAAGAAGGGAGGGGGGATATTTATTAACTAATCTGCCCCCACCTCCACCCCCACAAATCAGCCAAACACACAGCACCAACACACACACACACACAGCACCCTCATACACACAGCACCCTCACACAAACAGCACACAGAGCACCTTCACAGAACCCTCACACACAGCACCCTCAGAGCACCCTCACAAGCACACACACACAAACACCCTCACCCACATAGCACACTGCCAGCACCCTCACACAGCAGTGTGTGTATATTTTATATATATATATATATATATATATATATATATATATATATATATATATATATATATATATATATATATATATATATATATATATGAAACAAGGGGGGGTTGGCTGCACTCACCTGAACATGCATAAATGGGGGTGCTGCTGGGGGCCAAATAATACAAAACACAAGATCCAGCGCACTCACCTATCCACTAAACAGCAACTTCAATGTTGAAAGATTTTATTAGTTTTTTAAAAAACACCTAATCTAGGCAAAAATAATGGGGGTTTAGTTACATTATATGATCATACATTGAATAAGCCTGCCACAACGTCAATGTACCCCATCTTTGGCAGGTCCTACACTAACAGCCTAATGTCTGCTCTTATGAGATTAACCACTTACTTGAGGAAAAAAATTCCATCTGGGGCTCTCTGCAGTACAAGGCTAAATAGGGCCCTAGGATGAGGCACCTGTGACAGGGAGGGGTGCAAAACCAAGGAGATATATATATGAAACAAGGGGGGGTTGGCTGCACTCACCTGAACATGCATAAATGGGGGTGCTTTTTTCCTCAAGTAAGTGGTTAATCTCATAAGAGCAGACATTAGGCTGTTAGTGTAGGACCTGCCAAAGATGGGGTACATTGACGTTGTGGCAGGCTTATGCAATGTATGATCATATAATGTAACTAAACCCCCATTATTTTTGCCTAGATTAGGTGTTTTTAAAAAAAACAAATAAAATCTTTCAACTTTGAAGTTGCTGTTTAGTGGATAGGTGAGTGCGCTGGATCTTGTGTCTTGTGTATTGTATATATATATATATATATATATATATATATATATATATATATATATATATATATATACACACACACACACACACACACACACACACACACATATATTTATGTAATATTTTTACATAGCTAGGTATCTTAATTAATTACAATTAGCGGGACCTGCCTGACAGCCCATGCCAAGAGTAAAGTGAATTTAATTTGCTAGCACTATATTTAACCCTATAACTTTCCAAGACACCATAAAACCTGTACATGTGGGGTACTGTTCTACTCGGGAGACTTCGCTGAACACAAATATTAGTGTTTCAAAACAGTAAAATGTATTACAACGATGATATCGCCAGTAAAAGTGACGTTTTTGCATTTTTCACGCACAAACAGCATTACACGGACAATATTATTGCTGTGATACTTTTTACTGTTTTGAAACACAAATATTTGTGTTCAGCGAAGTCTCCCGAGTACAACAGTACCCCTCATGTACAGGTTTTATTGTGTTTTCAAAAGTTACAGCGTCAAATATAAGGCTTGCGTTTCATTTTTTTCACATTAAAATTCGCCAGATTGGTTACGTTGCCTTTGAGACTCTATAGTAGCCCAAGAATTAAAATTACCCCTATGATGGCATACCATTTGCAATAGTAGACAACCCAAGGTATTGCAAACAGGGTATGTCCAGTCTTTTTTAGTAGCCACTTAGTCACAAACACTGGCCAAAATTGGCGTTTTTTGCATTTTTCACACACAAACAAATACTAACGCTAACTTTGGCCAGTGTTTGTGACCAAATGGCTACTAAAAAAGACTGGACATACCCCATTTGCAATACATTGGGTTGTCTACTATTGCAAATGATATGCCATTATGGGTGTAAATGTCATTCCTGGGCTACTATAAAGTCCCAAAGGCAACGTAACCAATCTGGCAAATTTCAATTTCAAATGTAACGTGCTATATTTGACCCTGTAACTTCCCAAAACGCCATAAAACCTGTACATAGGGGGTACTGTTTTACACGTGAGACTTTGCTGAATACAAATATGTGTATTTTATTGCAGTAAAAGCAAACAGTATTATGACATTGACCGTTAAAATGTCATGTAGAACTAAAAAATAAAAAAATAAAAAATCGTATTTTCTCCCAAAAAAATTCATATTAAATTATGTTTCATAGCTAAATATTTGATATTAAATGAAAGCCCTGTTTCCCCTGAATAAAATTGATATATAATAAGGGTGGGTGCATTTAATATGAAAGAGGTGAATTACGGTTGGACAGACATGTAGCGCAAATGCCAGGTTTTGTTTACATTTTGTTTCGTTCACAACGTGTACATTTGGCTCCGTCCTTAAGGGGTTAATATAACATCTATGACACGGTACGAAGAAAGAAATATGGCTGTTTACCTTGCGTTGATAACTGTGCAACTTGCGAGATCAGAGAAGTGACGTTGAACGCTGAAGGTCCAGCAGTAAGAATTTTGTGTAGTATTGACTGTAAAGATGCCTGTGTTACAGCAGCTGTAAGAACTAACAAAATTACAGACATTAAAACTTTTGCAATGTCTACCTTTCTCCTAAGAGCAACCATAAATGGCTGACAGACAGCCACTAATGGCACCTTCAAATTGAAGATGTTCAATTTCTGCGTCCATATACATAGCATGCCAATGAACTTTGAGAATCCTTCTTTGTTAGAAGCATCTGATATCCAATTGTGCATAGGCACCATAAGTCCCAATGAGAAGCATTGGAATAGACTGAAATTATCCCTTCTAGTGAACTCAGAATATACACAGCTGCCTGGTGTAGACTGTATTGTCCACAAATACATTTTAAATATATGTATGTATTTAGTTTTTAGATAAACGTGTTTACACTAGGGATCGACCGATATTGATTTTTTTTTTTTTTAGAGCCGATACCGATAATCTGAACTTTCAGGCCGATAGCCGATAACAAAATTTCCATAGGAAAGCTTTAATGGGAGGAGTGTGGGCAGAGCGGAGCTTCGGTGCTGGACCCAGAACAGGTAAGTGACAGAAGGGGTTATCAACCCCTTCTGCACCACAGGGGGGACAGGGTCTTCACAGAGGGGAAAGCTATAGTGCCAAGAAAAGGAGTCTGCTTTCCTGGGCTGGCACTATAGTTTCCCTTTTAATTTGGACTATGTTCTGCCAGTACCAAGTTAACCCATTGGCCATAATACAAAAAAAACGTGTATTCTCTGTATGATTGACCACACTTCAGCTCATTTTGATTTATATTTCTCCCAGCACAGCATATATCCAGTACAAAGGGGCTTGTTATCAATTGTATAGTGCCAATATATTACCCAAGGCTTTATTATCATTTGTATAGTTCTAGTTTACTACCCACTCCCAGTGCTTTATCATGTTATAGTGCCAATATACTACCAAGGGCTTTATTATCATTTATAAGATAGTGCCAATATATACCCAGAGCTTTATCAACATATAGTGCCGTGTGCCATCCACCACCCCCCCTCACTGACTAAGTGAATAACTATGTTTATTGACCAGAAGGATAAAATTGGCAAACTAATTGGCACACAAGCGGCAGAGCAGACTAGATGGCAGCCAGACAGCACTACTTCAGGCCCGGGTCTCCAGCTCTCTCTATAGGTCTTGCGATCCACGCACCTGGTTTTGCTGTGCGGAGAGTTGCCGCAGTAACCGGGAGCGATTTGACGGCCAAGGCTCATGAATCTCAAGACTTGGAGAGAGGACAGATTGGGCGCGCGATTGACACCTTATTGGCAAGATTATAGGCCAATACCGATAATTTTAAAAAACCTGAATATTGGCAAAACCGATAATCGATCGATCGATCCCTAGTTGACACAGCAGTAAAGCCAAAGAAGGAAGAAAAAAAAAAAATATCTAAAATTTGTATAGGTGAATAATGTTCTACATTTGATAGAAATTTGATCAGCACAATGCATACATGACACGTTTTGGGTCTATAGAGAACCACAAAGTAAAGCAACCAAGTGTGACACTTAAACACAGATCATGAGTCATAACGAAGACATATCCCTCACCGATCCTAGAAACAGTTTCAGAATCAGCTCTGGTTGTCAGACAATGCATTCTAATTTTACTGTAACTGGTAAACTTTCTGCCAACAAAGCAGTCAGACATTTTTTTTTTTTTTTTTTACTAACCACTGAATTTTCTAATTTTTGAAAATCAGTTGTGCCAACACATTGTTGCTGACTAATTAGCAAAAAAAAAAAAATCCTTTAATGGGACACTATACACACTAACAACTTTAGCTCAATGAAGCAGTTTTGCTGTATAGATCATGCCCCTGCAATCTCATTGCTCAAGTCTCTGCAATTTATGAGTTAAATCACTTTGTTTATACAACCCGAGCCACACATCCCTGCATGTGATAGTCTCCCTATAAACTTCCTGTAAAGAGATATCTAATGTTTAAACTTCCTTTATTTCATATTCTGTTTTTTTATTTTGTTAAATTCTGTTAAATTTAACATCTGCTTTAATAGCTTTTAGTTAGACAGCAGGAAGAAAACTTCTAAACCAAGTTAACAACTGATTGAAAATTTTAAAATGTTTTCCCCACACAGGCGGTGAGAGTCACAGCCAGGGGAGGTGTGGCTAAGGCTGCATGGACAGAAACAAGGAGAATTGAGCAGTGAGAATGCAGACACATGATCTATACACAAAAAAATACTTAATTAAGCTAAATCTGTAGTGACACCTACAGTATATCCCTTTAAGGATTTACAGAACAATGCCAAACATCAATAAAGAGTGGCAGGACACCCAGTCGGGGTGCATTTCACATTAAAAATACTATACTATTGGCTTTGAGAAACAAGTCTGATGATGTAAGACAAGCAGGCAGCACAGGGGCTGAGCAAGCAGCAGCAGATTAGAATAAAAGTAAGATTTTACTATATTTAGGGGGATAAAGGGGGCCAAGGAGCGATTTAGTGTTTTTAACACTACAGTGACAGGAATACATGTTTGTGTTCATGACCCTACAGTGTTCCTTTAAATCATTTGAAAATCTTATCCAACAACATTAAATCAAGGCATTTGGTCTGTTCAACATTGTGAACATAAATAACGGTCAGAAACATGAAAGGGACAGAAGGGGGGCCAAAAAACAAACAAAACAACATACCTTCATTAATTTTGGATATATCCACATTAGAATTATTTAACTGCAAAGTGGCTTGCAAGGCGGGAAGTAGTTGTCGCAGGAGGGTTGGGTCTTGCAGTAGTGGAGGAATTGGCGATTGAGGCACAGGTGACACTGGGACTGTGGACGTGGAGGAAGAAGCAAGAGCGGTGGATTGGTTTAATGCAGGGACAGTTGATGTGGATGGAGTTGTACATGATTTGTCAGCTGGTGCAGCTTCTACACAAAGAGAAAAATAATTACCGGTTTATACATAGAATAGTCAACGGATAGAGAACAAGATATTAAAAACACACGTTTAATCATTTATATATATTTTTTTACTTGATTGGCCTAAAAGTTACTTGCCACAACAAGCCTGGAAAGTCAAAAGTACACTCACTAATAGTGAAGTACTACTTAGCAGGGCTGGATTTTCACTCACCTATGGCTAGTGGAAATTTTAAACCCTGACCACGGGATACAAGATCCCATAAATCAGACAATTGTGACAAACATCTATTACAAACAGACAATAGTACTTATTTTTCAGTTTTAGTGGGAAGGTAGAAAATAATGTGTAGCAACAATGATGTAATTTAGCAGCTGTGAATCCAAGCTTCCACAAGTCCCACCTTCTTTGCCATCTTGCAATCCTTTATGTAAGGAAACATAGACCATCTTCCTTACCTTATACTGCAAAATAGCAAATTAAAAGCATTTTGGACAGCCATAGAAAGTCTGGGTGGGGTTAGAAGGGGAGAGCTTTCATAGGCACCAGACAAGAGAACTGCAAGTTTTGCAAACTGCTTTTAGATTTACCCCCAATTAAAAAAATGCATAATTAAATATATGCAAGTTTTCAATCATCGTATATCTACTAAACTGATTTTTTTAACATTTTGTATTCAAATTTAACCCCTTAAAGACGAGTGACGGACCTTGTCAGTCACCCGTTAAAATTAACCCCGTATCGCCGCTATTGCGGCGATCGCGGGGTTAATGGTGCTCCGGTCTGCCTCTGCATATACTCCCCTGCCGCCTCCCTGCACTTCACACAGAACCAGGAAGTGCAGGGAGGCGGAAGGGGAGTATATGCAGCACATGTGAGCCGGAACAGTGCTCATCCTGCCCCCTGTAAAAAAAAAAAAAAAATGTTTTTTAAAATTACGTTTATTTAAAATCCCACCCCCCTTTACTCATTTTAATTAAAATTTAACCCCTTCCCTGCCAATTGATCACTGACTACAGTGATCAATTGGCAGGGATTACATTTTACGGTCATTAGATTTTTTTTTTAACCCCTTAAATATTTAAAATTAATTTAATAAATTTAACCCCTGAGGGTTAAAAAATAAATAAATAAATTAACAGGGGTTAAATTTATTTAATTAATTTAAATATTTTAAAATTATATATTTAGCTAGCTGGAGTGGGTGGAAGTTAGTGGGGAATTGGGGGATTTGGTGTTAGGCTAACTAGGGGTTAACGTTAAAAAAAAAAGTTTTGAAATAAACTTTAAAGTTAAAAATGTAACTAAAAAAATACTAAACACCCCCCTTTACCCAGTACAAATAAAAATTAACCCGTTCCCTGCCAGTCGATCACTGCCTACAGTGATCAAAATACAGATCACAGTATTATACTGTGATCTAATTTTTTATTTTTTTTTAACCCCTGAGGATTAACTTTTATTTATTTTTTAACCCTCAGGGGTTCAATTTATTTAATTAATTAATTTAAATATTTTATAATTATATATTTTGCTAGCTGGGGTGGGTGGGAGTTATGGGAAAATGGGGAATTTACTGTTAGTGCTGCTTACTGCTAGTTAGGGGTTAACGGTAAAAAAAAAAAAGCTTAGAAAAATGTTAAATCTGTAAAAAAAAGTTTTAAGAAAGTTTAGGAAAGTTTAAAAAAATTAATAAGCAAAACAAAAGTTTAAAAACTAGTTTTTAAAAGTAAAAAAGTTTCAAAAAGTAAAAAAAATACATTTAAAAACGCTCATTACCACTACACCTGGAACAAACTAGAGGAAAAATGATCCCACGCTAAGGTTCAAAATATGCCTTTTGAATTACCCCAGGGTGTATTCTTTAATAAATAGTATGTGTTTGTGGGGAAGTTTCAATAACCAACCGTCTAAACTACTCCAAATTGGAACATGGACACAGTGTAAAACTTCAAAGTTAGAAAAAAACTGAATGGCTGCGTCTCAAATGTGCCCCTTCAACATCCACATATACCTGGCAAAGGTACATACGGGGTATTGCTGTACTCAGACGACATAGCTGAGCAACATATGAAGTATTATACAGTCGTAGCACACATAAGGTTTGCAAAATATACTGTGCAAACTCACTTTGTGTGTCAAAAAGGCAGAAAAAACACTTATTACCACTACACTTGGTACAAGCTAGCGGAAAAATGATCCCACGCTAAGGTTCAAAATATGCCTTTTGAAATACCCTGGGATGTCTTCTTTAAGAAATGGTATGGCTTTATGGGGTATTTGGATTATATAGCCTGGTAAAATACTTTAAAATGGGGCATGGACACAGCGTAAAAATGTAAAGTTTGAAATTTTTTTTGAATGGCTGTGTCCCAGATGTGCCCCTCCGATGTCCACATATACCTGACAAAGGTACATACGGGGGTATTGCTGTACTCAGCCGACATAGCTGAGCAACATATGAAGTATTATACACTGGTAGCACACATAAGGTATGCAAAATATACTGTGCAAACTCCCTTTGTGTGTCAAAAAGGCAGGAAAAAAAAACAAAAAACTTATTACCACTACACTTAGTACAAGCTAGCAGAAAAATGATCCCACACTAAGGTTCAAAAGATACATTTTGAAATACCCTGGGGTGTCTACTTTAAGAAATTGTAGGCCTTTGTGGGGTAGTTTGAATTTAAACCCTGCTAAGATGCTTGGATATTGCACATAGGCCCAGCGTCAAAATTCAAAGTTCAGTAAAAACGGATATGGCTTCGTCTCCTATATGGCACTGTAGCTTCACAAAATAGTGCCGAAGACATTCATTGGGGATGTCTTTTTACTCAGAAGACTTAGCCGAGCATAATTTGGGGGGTTTGAATTTAGTTGCACATGTGAAATATACAAAATGCCCAGCAAAAATGTAAAAAACGCACAAATTATCATCACATACTTTAGCATATATTGGTGAAAAAATGGAGGTATGTTAAGGCACAATATGCACCTTATGAGAAACCCTGGAGTGTCTACTTTTACAAATGGTAGGCCTTTGTGGGGGTTTTTTGAACAGAAACTGGTATAATACCCCAAATGGAAGCATAGGCTCATTAACCCCTTAAGGACCAAACTTCTGGAATAAAAGGGGATCATGACATGTCACACATGGCATGTGTCCTTAAGGGGTTAAATCCATCTCAAAATTCTACTGTGAATACTGAAAAGAACAGGGCTCCTATATGGCACTGTAACTTCACGAAATAGTGCCAAAGACATACAATGGGGGTGTCATTTTACTCAGCAGATGTAATTGAACACAAAATAAAACTTTGTACAGGAATAGCACACACCAGCTTTACAAAATACACATGAGAATTTCTTTGTTATAAGTTTGTGTGCCAAAAAAAAAAACCAAAAAAAACAATTTTACTCCAATATTTAGCAGAGGTTGGCGGTGAAATGGCTACGTAGAAAGTGTCAAAACAACCCTAGGTAAATAGCCTGTGATGTCTACTTTATATAAATATATACTTTTGTGTGGCAATTTTGTTTTATTTTATGGCTATTAACCCCTTCAGGACGGCGTCAATAGTGCACGTTCTGATCAAAACAAACGTAAACAAAAACTGGAATTTGTGCTATATTTCTGTTCAACCGTAATTCACCGCTGTCACATTGTGCACCCACACTTATTATATATCATTTTGTTCAGGAGAAACAGGGCTTTAATTTATCATTAACTTTTCATATATGGAACATAATTTATTATGAATAAAATTTTTAAAAAATAAGATTTTTTTAAACCCCTTAAGGACCGGACTGTTTTTGCGATGTTGTACATTTGCGACCAGGCATCTTTTTACACTTCTGTGGTCTTCGTGTTTAGCTGTAATTTTCCGCTCTCATTTACTGTTCCCATACAAATTATATATATTTTTTCAGGACAAAAGGGGCTTTACATACCATTATTTATATAATCTCATGTAATTTAATTTAAAAATAAATAAATAATGAAAAATTGAAAAAAACTAAAAAAAATTGACTTTTACTTGAAATTTTTTTTACTCATCTACAAAAGCAAATTAAAAAAAAAAACTGCTAAATAGATTCAAAATGTTGTCATGAGTTTAAAAATACCAAGTGTTTACGTGCTTTTTTGCTATTTATTTGCATGTTATAGGGCTATAAGTACAAGTAGGATATTGCGGTTTCAAAACATACATTTTTAAAATTTATCAATAGTGACATTGTAACACTATTATCTGTCATAAATCTCTGAATAACACCCCACATGTACATATTTTTTTTAAAGTAGACAACCCAGGGTATTCAATATGGGGTATGTACAGACTTTATTTGTAGCCACTTAGTCGCAAACACTGGCCAAAGTTAGCATTCATATTTGTTTGTGTGTGAAAAAAAATAAATTGAACGCTAATTTTGGCCAGTGTTTGTGACTAAGTGGTTACTAAAAAAAGACTGGACATACCCCATTTGCAATACCTTGGGTTGTCTTCTTTTGCAAATGGTATGCCATCATGGGAGTAATTCTCATTCCTGGGCTACCACACGCTCTCAAACGCAACATAACCAATTTTACACTAGCAGGGAAACTCCCTGTCAGCACAGGCAGACACATGGACACCTATTGTGACCATGTGATCGCTCCATTGAGCGATCACATGGCCCCAGGGGTCCTAATCCGCCATGGTGAGACTGTCTGGGCTGCAGGCAGTCTCCCCACAACGGGAGCGTCGCCGATGGCCGCCGTGGGAACGACGGCAATCGGGTAAGTACATAAGACCGTTAGGACGGTTCAGGACCGTCACCGGTCAGCAATGCAAAAATGCTGATGACTGTCCTGAACTGTCCTCAGTCCTTAAGGGGTTAAATTTGTATTTCCGTCTGACATTTTAGCAGTGAATGTCATAATACTGTTGGGTTTTACTGCAAAAAAAAAAAAAAAAATGCACATATTTGTAATCAGCAATACAACAGTACCCCCCATTAACAGGTTTTATGGTGTTTTGGAAAGTTACAGGGTCAAATATAGAACGTTCTGTTTTCAAATTGAAATTTGTCAGATTAGTAATGTTACCGTTGAAACTGTGTGGTAGCCCAGTAATGAGAAATACCCCCATAACGGCATACCATTTGAAAAAGTAGACAACCCAAATTATTGAAAGTGGGGTATGTTTAGTCTTTTTTAGAAGCCACTTAGTCACAAACACTGTCCAAAGTTAGCGTTCATATTTGTTTTTGTGTGAAAAAGCAAAAAACTAATATTTGGCCAGTGTTTGTGACTAAGTGGCTACTAAGAAAGACTGGACATACCCCACTTGCAATACCTTGGGTTGTCTACTTTTGCAAATGGTATGCCATCATGGGGGTAATTCTCATTCCTGGGCTACCATACGCTCTCAAAGGCAACATAACCAATCTGGCAAATTTCAAGGTCAAAAAAATGAAATGCAAGCCTTATATGTGACGCTCTAACTTTCCAAAACACCATAAAACCTGTACATGGGGGGTACTGTTATTCTCGGGAGACTTCACTAAACACAAATATTAGTGTTTTAAAACAGTAAACCATATTACAACAATAATATAGTCCATAAAAGTGCAGTTAGTTTGTAAAAAATGCAAAAACGTCACTTTTACTTAAAATATCATCGTTGTAATACAATTTACCAGTTTGAAACACTAATATTTGAGTTCAGCGAAGTCTCCTGAGTAAAACAGTACCCCCTATGTACAGGTTTTATGGTGTCTTGGAGAGTTACAGAGTCAAATATAGTGCTTGCGAATTAAATTCTCTGCACTTTCTCCCTGTGTTGTCAGGCATGTCAATCAAATTTTAATTAATCAAATCATATAATTATGTTAAAAGATTAAATATGGGGGCGGAGCCAAGCAGTCGAGCTGAACAGTCGCATGACAAAAGAGCTCTGGCATTTTCGGCCCCAAAATCATCATTTGCACACAATTGCACCCGCTTTGGGCTCCTCTCAAGGTCCAAGGGTGATAATACAACAAGATGGGGCGCAAGACCAAGAAAATAAGACCCGAAAAACCGAGGAAGGGACCTAACATTGCGGATCTTCTGCAACAGACACGCAAGACCGCTAGGCCCAAGATGGCTGCCTACCCGGAAAACTGTTCCGACTTATCAGACGATTTCTCCTCAAGGGACGATACAGCGGACTTAACACCCATGCAGAGACCTACCCCAGCCGTCCAAAAGACGGATGCCTCACCGGTAACTACGGAGGTACTGAAGGCGCTCCTCGCGGACCTCCAAGAGACCATCCATGCAGACGTTGCCTCACTCCGCAACGACATACACGGCCTGACAGGCCGCATGGGAGCATTAGAGACTGCCTCCAACGTCTGCTCAGACCAACTTGCCTCACTACAACAAGAGGTTCAAGGTTTGAAGAAATTGAACGTCGAACATGAACGCCGTTTTACAGCGTTAAAAGGGATGCACGCCGGGCTAACAACATTAAGGTACGGGGCATCCTGGAGAATACCCCACAGGCCGAACTACCGCACCTCCTGAGGCGCCTACTTGCGGCCCTACTATCACCACGGCAGGCAAAAGCACTCACCGTGGATGGTTTCTTCCGGGCACCAAAGCCGGCCTCGGCTCCAGCAACACGCCACGGGACCTGATCGTCCGGTTCCAGCAACATTCCACCAAAATGCTGTCCTGGCAGCGGCCAGAAACTACTCCCCCTACAAATTCGAAACAATGGAACTCTCTTTTTACGCGGACCTCACAGGGGGCACCTTGGCATGGAGAAGGTCGCTCAGACCACTCACGACACTTCTGCAGAAACGTGGACTAAAATATAAATGGCACCAGACCCACAAATTGATGTTCCTACATGAAGATACAACATACGAAGTGCGAGACCTCCGGGAAGCCACAGCGCTACTCCCCACACTGGGACTCCCTCAGGACGCTCTGAATGGAGCTGTGACTCAAGGTACAACCAAACCGACACACAGGTGGAACCCCGAAAGTGTGACACCCTTCGTCCCTCGCGGTCCCACGGCTGACCTGATCGGGAATGTGACTACCTGAAATATGTTGGACACTGAACCGTGATATGCTGGACTTAATTGTTCAATTGTTACATATATTTACATGTTTTACAGCCATGGTTAAGTTATTAGGCTACTAAAGTTAATTGCCTGTTGGCCACACTCCTTTAATAGGAAGGTCTATCGACCACTTTGCTTCTCCGCCCCCCCCCCGCCCAACCCTAGCCTACCTATAGACCACAAATCTGCCATAGCCGGGCGTAATTGCTACTAGATTTAGGCATAACATGCCCCACAAGAAAAATCCTGGCAGCATTTCAACGGCGAATAAACGCCAGTAACGCTCCTCACGATAGCTATACCAACCAGGATGAAACAATAAATTGTGTGTTTATCCCCAGTAGGGCCATGGTACCTCATTTTATTTTATTTTATTATATCTTTAGTTCACCAGGGAACAGTAAAAGCAATTAAAAAATTTGCATATGTACACTTCTGTAAATTAGCGCAATCTAGCACAGAATATAGCCTCAAACGTTCCCTACGAGCCTTCTAGCAGGTCACTTTTATGACATATGAAAATGCTTGCCTAGACCGGAATGTATCTTTTAGTCTTCTCTATATAAAACAAAAATGTGCCTAGCTTATAACACCACACATATATATATATATATATATATATATATATATATATATAATCCTTTGTTTTATGATCTGTGTACGACAACCATTGTGGTTATGCACACTTGACTGTTATGCTCATGCACGACCTAAATAAAGAATTGAAAATAATAGATTATACATGTAGAATTTTAATATATATGCATTTATAGGTATTTAAATTCTATGTTATACTAATGTAATCTTTTATGTAATATGTATTTATATATATTTGCAGTTATTTATATTTTATATATAGATATATATATATATATATATATATATAGAATGTCATTCTAACTGTATTTTGTTAATATATATATTTGTTTCAATATTTTATTTTATTATTTTATTTATATTGTAAATATATATGTGTGTATATATATATATAATATATATTATATATGTAACGTCATTCTAAGTGTATTTTAATACTAATATATGTACTTATATTATTAAAATACACTTTGTATGACGTTACATATATAATATGTATATATACACATATTATATATATGTAACGTCATACAAAGTGTATTTTAATAATAATATAAGTACATATATTAGACGTGTGTAAAATTAAAATAGAAATGTTTTTTTTTATACTTCCCACCAGCAGGGGGACTGTTACATTTCAGACAGTCCCCCTGCTGGCAGATCCACAGCCAGAGAGGGACAAAATCTTCTAAAATCGCAACACATTAAAAGGTTATTTTACTCCTTAAAATCCCAGACACATTATATATTCTGTAAATCAGAACAACTAAATTAATTTATTTTTAATTACTTTCCTTAACCTGCACTAAAAAAAAAAAAAAATTCTATTTTTTTGCATTTTTCTGTATTTTTTTTAATAATAAATAAGCATTTATATATATGTGTATAATGAGAGTAGGAAAGGCACTGCCGTGGAAAAAATATTTTTTTAAAACATAACTTAATAGTGAAACAATTAAAAGGTTTCACTATTAAAAGATATGTTTTAAAAAATATTTCTTCCACAGCAGTGCCTTTCCTTCTCTCATTAAATTCTATTCTATTTAGGGTTAACCCCTTCACTGCCTTATCAATTTACCATATACTAAGCTTCCACCTTTTTCTGGTTTCTAAAAAGTTTATATATATGTGTGTTACATCAAATTAAAGCCCTTTCTGTCCTTTAAAAAAACGATATATAATA
Source organism: Pelobates cultripes (assembly GCA_933207985.1). Classification (NCBI taxonomy): domain Eukaryota; kingdom Metazoa; phylum Chordata; class Amphibia; order Anura; family Pelobatidae; genus Pelobates; species Pelobates cultripes. The sequence continues at coordinate 30,495,311 of OW240915.1, forward strand.
TGTGTCGCTGCAATAAATTAGTAAAATGCAAATTGCAGTTGAACGCAAACAGCAAAATATGAAAAAAATACTGTTGTCATTAAGTGAAAGACAAGCTTCTGAAGCTCTGTCCTTAAGGGGTTAATGGCAAAGGATAATATGTGGACACTTCATCTGCTTGAATTAGAAAAGTAAAATGTAAATATTTTCAAAATACATGTACATGCTCACGCAAATGTGTATTACAACATACAAAGACCAGGAAATTGCCATTGGAAATATATGTGACATGTACATCTTACTGCACTTACTACGAATATCTAAAAAATTGCAAATCTAATGCTGCTTACTAGCTTTAAAAAAATAAAAAGATGTACAAACATGTACTTATCTTGATCTTTCATTGCATGATAAGACCGTCTGAGAAAAGTTATCTTTGTCGCTCATTCAAGAGCAATGTCACTTTTTGGCTTACCTTTCTCTCTGTGGTATTTAATGCAATCACAGTTAGTGTAAAAAGTGACGATCGCGTTTGCTATAACAAAGAAGGTAAAGGCACGATACAAATGTGGAAGACGTGATAAATTCTATAATGCATGAGAGGGCACTCAGCACAGTAATTGCTTTAAAAAAAAAACCCTTAAACCCCCAAAAAATAAAAAAAAAAACCAATAAAACCTTTATTTTTGATTACAATTTTTTTTACTACAATAAACTATGCAGCTCTTCCACTTTATGTGTAGTCCACAGTATAGTTGACTTATCTAATGTAATGTTTCTCCTTAAGGGCGGCCTACAGCTTGCGTGGCAATCCTCGCTCTGCGCGAGTCATATGCTTCACAGAGCATTGCTGTGTGTTATGACATTCACAGAAAGATGTCCGATTCTTGAAGATCTTAAGTAGGAAGTACAAGCACACAAAATTAAGCCCTGCGCTCATACTCCCGCTACTCCTGGGTGACAGCAATGGCCAGCCCCCATACATCGAATACTTATTTAAAAATAAGAAACAATAAAAAGTTACTGTGTATAGGCATTTTGGATAATGCACAGGTAACTTCTTGTTTTTATTCTAAAGTAGGAGGTGTGTCTAGTGGCTGTCAGTCTAAAGAAATGTCCACATCTGTTCTCAGAAAAAGCAATGTTTACATTTGTCAGAGGAAAGCCTGTGTGTAATTTATACACAAAAGCCACTACATTTAGTTGTATGGTTCTGGTGCATACAATATATGGTCTCTCTTTAAACAAATATTGCCTTTTATGTTAAATAAAAAATTAAATAGTGTTGTGGAAATGAGATATTGACATATTTTCTAGTTAGTAAAATGCCTATTTACTCATTTAACTGAAATCAGTGTATAAGCTATTAACACATATGTAGACAAAATGGCCACTAGAAGCTTCTAACCCCTCCCTCCCTATAACACCGACTAACCACCTCGTGTAACAAGATGGCGCTGGAATCTGGGGGAGACCCTCATGGTCCCAGTGACATCACCCTTAGTAGGCAGAGCATTAAGAAGACCACTTAACACCTAACCAATTATTGATTTATTATTTCATGTTATCTCTGACAATGCTTATGATGTAATTTTGCTTTAAAAGGGACCTGCCGTCCCCTCTGAATAAACATTCCTCAAGTTATTCATCAACCTGAAACCTGTGTCTGGTGTGAATTACTTCAGGGAGCGTGCACGCATTGTCTCTTAATTTGGCCAGGGGCAAATACACAAAGAATAATCAATTTATTGATTGATTGATTTCCATTTCAAATAGGTATTTAGCTCTGTAAGTGGAGAGATAAACACACACTAACTGTAGTTTTCTATGCACTTCTTAGAACAAATATTTCAAAACGCCCCCATGTACCTTTTTGTTTGTGTAACCTCAATAGAACAAAAATAATATTAAACACCAGGAATGTTACAACACCTTCCAATCTGGTTTCAAACCAATTACCCACCAAAATAGCACAGGGTGGATTTGAACCTGCACTACTGTGTATTCCAACCCAGTGTCTCAGACCCCTGTTCCACCACTTCAACTGCCATGAGAGACTTTTCTTTTTAGCAAGTTGTATTCAATAGGTCTAAAGGTATCCAATAAACTGTACTGACCGCAGCCAGCAGCCAGAACCTCATCATTGTGAGGGGGGGGGGAATATGCCACAACCCTAGACACACACCCCCGCAAACAATCCAATGGCGCTGGAGTGTTGTAAGCTGAACATTTTTCTATTTTGAACACAGAAGAGTACAAAGACATCTATAAATACATGACAAATCTCTTCTGAGCACTTCACATACTTCATACTGACTTTTGTAATTTCTTTGAAATTAAAAGTAAAAGTAGGTGACAAAATCAAGACTGTGTAACTGACCCATCCAACAAAATGTAAATCTATTTGCTTTTGTCATTTTTCAACAGCTGTGATTAGCAAAGGGCTAGATGAAGTGCCAGGAGTTGAAGACCGACCCTCCAGTCTCACTGCTCAAGTCTCTATTTAGATTTATAGTATACCTTTAATATGTGTATATTTTTTAATTCTTTATTTAAGAGTACAGGTAAACAAACAGTCTGGATGAGGACATTCAGTAACACTACAAGCATTAATAGGTGTATGACATACATCATTATATACATCAGTTAAACAAACTCAAATCAGATTAACTTCATCCGTGGTGTAACAAAAGAAATATACACGATTATGATTCTTGTGGTAATACTGGCTCATCTCTTGACTCGAGAGGGAGAGGGAGCGTGAGAGAGGGAGCGTGAGAGAGGGAGAGGGAGCGTGAGAGAGCGTGTGTGAGAGAAAGAGAGTGAGTGAAAAGAATATATAGAGTGGTCAGCTGACACTAAGCCAATCAGTAGCTCCCCATTCATAAAAAAAAATAATGTAAACATTGCAGTTTCTCAAAAACTGCAATGTTTAACATTGCAGGCTTAAGAGGGCAGGGAAACTACACATAGACCACTTAATTGAGATGCAGTGGTGTGGGTGTCTATACTGTATCTTTAAAAACACTTACACTCTCAAACCCAGGTACCCTGCAAAATAAACCTGGATAAATTTTCCAATGGCATTCCCAACACAGGATACAGGAGATGTTTAAAGGGACACTATAGTCACCTAAACAATTTTAGCTGAATAAAGCAGTTTTAGTGTATATTCATGCCCCTTCAGTCTCAATGCTAAATTATCTGCCATTGAGTTAAACCACTTTGTTTATGCAGCACTAGTCACACCTTCCTGCATATGACTTGCACAGCCTTTCTAAACACTTCCTGTAAAGAGTCACCTAATGTTTACACTTCCTTTGTTGCAAATTATGTTTAATTCTCCTCTGTTAATATCTTCCTAAACCCTGCAGGAGCCTCCTGTATGAAATTAAAGTAAATAATTTACAGAGCAAGAGATAAAAAAAAAAAAAACATTAAAATTGGTTACATCAGATTGAAAATGAAACCATGTTGGATGGATGTGAATATAGCATAAGGATTGCTTGCAAAAACTATTAAACAGTTAAACTACAGACTACAATCATACACAAACTGTTCCAAATGTCCTGGACTGCATACATTGGCAACAGATCCTATTTATTTACCAATTTTGCTTACATGCAGGCTGTGGAGACACAGCCAGGGGAGGCTGCATAAACAGAAACAAAGTGACAACTTCCAAATGGCAGAAAACTGAGCAGTGAAACTTGCTTTGGTAACTATAGCATCCCTTTAAAATTATTCTAGACTTTATCAGTAATCTGCATCAAAGTTAGGCATCATAAGACAAAAAGTAGTCCAAACATTCCAATAGGAAGCAGAGGTCTATAAGACCCTGCCTACAGACATCAGAACATTAAAGAGACAACTATATGTTGGAACATTTGTGACAGCGTAATTCTTTAAATGATCTGTATTCAGATTTTTACTTGCACATTTGGATTGCACTAAGGCAAGACTTACTATGTACTACATGAATCCATATAATATACATGAAAAAAAAAAAGAATACTATCTATAAACAGCACATATACATACCAAGAAACAAATAAAATATATGTTGTCCACAAGAGACTAATCCAAATTATGCATCCAGTGCATCACGATAAAGAAACCAAAGACACCAAGAATTAACCAGGTAGAGATCATGAACAGAATACTTCAAATTTTGATGTTTTAGTAAGTGTGCACTGATTTGGCAATAGTAAAAAGTTCATGGCATGTCAAGCCAAGATACAAACTGGCACACGGACAAAGAATCTGGGTATAGCAATATTTTAGATTTTCCCTTTACATTTTAATTATGGAATGAAATCTACAAATTGAGTAGGGTGATTATAAATTTGTAGACTGTATATTCTAAACCGTTAATGTTTCTTTATTCAACCCTTTCCACTATGGCACATTTTTTAGTTCATACCAAATATGGCAGAAATTTTTTTATTTTTTTTTAAATTTCCTTTATTCCCCCATTTGTGGGTATAAAATAAATTCAGCAACAAGCAATATGCATCATATTGAAACATGTTTATGCCATAAGGCTACAATCTATTGCACTTTGACAAGACCAATATGCCAGGCCATATTTCAAGACACAGATCTACTTTTATTCAAATGTGTAAGTTAGTCCATTATCTAGTACCTTCCACAACAAAAAAACATATGCATCTGCAGACCTCATGCAGCCGCTATAAGAATGTGGAAGGGGCAGGTATATGCATCAGCATACTTTTACACATTTCAAACAAACTATTTTATAATTATCTCCAGCCTGAAACTGACCCAGGTATTGTTTTGCTTTTTTTAACCTAAAAATGAAGTGCCACCAGTCCGGAACCGCCCCCATCTTACTCAAGTAACTTACAGCAAGGGACTGAGCACAAACCGAACTTCCTCAGGCAGATCTTCTGAAACACACAGTGCAATGGGCTCTACGTCAGAGCCTTTCTCAAGCTAACATACAACACAAGTGAAAATTATAGTATCCATATGAATAAAAAGATATGACCCGTTAAGTGAATGTTACCCCAATGCATTGCTCTGCAAAGGATTAAACAAATCTGTTGCCTTTAACATAAAACCAGTAGGACCCATCCTGAAAAAAAAAAAAAAAATGTGACTGCACTACAACCTGTCCTGATGAATGACACACAGACAATTGGTATATTTGTGTGTTTGGAGGTGGGTGGCTCATGGGGCATATCAATGCATATTAATTAATTTGTTACAGTAAGTGCTGCTGTCCAGTAAAGGCAGGGAGAGGAAACCTAGGCCTGTAGTATTTCAATAAGTAAAGTCTACTTTCAAGTATGGTAGAACACTAAACCTCAGGGTACATTCAAATTTTATGAAAACCCCATACATCAATCTTAACAATGGGAAACAGAGACAACATAAATTAATATTTTTTAACCCAGTGCTAAATTCAAATCTCAAGCCTTCCTAAATACCACTGCAATTGTACAGTCATGCCCCATCTATCAAAACACATATCAATACATGTCTTTTTTTTTGTTCTAATCTGTACAACTGTTGACAAACTGAAGATTCACACAGCTGTACTAGTGGAGATATATATATATCTATATATATGTATAGATAAATATAGATATATATTTTTTTTTTATTATTATTATTTTTATTTTTTAAAGGACTAAGCACTAAAACTGCTACATTAAGAGTGTTTTTGGTGTTAAAATGCATTCCATATTCTCTAAGAAAAACAAAAAATTTTGTTTTTGAGCAACTACAAAGATTAAGTTTGGACAAGAATACGCCTCTTGAGGCTATCAGGCTTACCTTGGTAAGGTACATTTAACAACAATTTTATTTAAACAAAAAGCAAAAAAACAAACAAGAAGGGTATATATACACAGATACACAACTTAACATTAACAACTCTGCAAAACAGGGGGTTATGCAACTGTAAATATAGAGATGGAAATATTAAAGATTTGATTTTGGCTCTGGACACTGATTTAGCTACACTGAATTAAATTGGGGCTCCTAGTGAAACATTTCCTTTCAATTGGAATCACAGAGATATAACCATGATTTTAATTAGAAAATGTAATATAATGCATCCCAAAAAAAAAATCTGTTTGTTTTGTTATTACCAAACTACAGGTATTGTATGCACATTGAAGTCACAAGAATCAAAGGATATTCAGAAGCTGCATTGCATGCTTGGCTAGAAGTCAAAGGAAGGTGCAATCAATGAAATTGCTTTTACATTGTTTCATTCATGTTTATGCACTGTAATTCTGCAAAATATAATGCAGAGCATGTTTTCTTCTTCAGCGCTGAAGCACAATATAGAAATCCATTAACTACTGTACGTGTATGAATTGCATGCTTTAAAAAAAAAAAAATTTATATATATATATATATCTATCTTCTTTATGTACTACAAAGTACACACAAACATTACCAGGTTCATGAACTTTGGTAACACATTCGATAAGGAGTGGAACTATTATCTACTGTTCAACACAGACACTTCATGAACTGGTCAATATACTTATAAAGACTACCTCACATTTACATTCTATTTTTAGTTATAAGGATTACCCACTTTGCAACACTCTAGCATTCTGCATGGACTGTATACATTACAAAGTAAATAATTTACCACAAAAATAAAATTAAAAAAAAAAAAAACAACCTCAATTTTTCAAGGAGAGAAAAAAATAAAAAATAAAAAAAAAAAACAACCCACCACCTTTTAACCAACTTCCAACATACGTTTTCAAAAAACATCACATCCAAGACACACTGGATGTGAATAGTGCATCAGCATTGCTTGCAAAAACTATTCAAGAGATAAACAACACACTACAGCTATACACAAACCGTTCCAAATGCCCTGGACTGCATGCATTGGCAACAGATTGTACTTATTTACCTTTTCGGTCAGATTTTGATGTCGAAATTGAGGAAGTGGGCATGGGCAGCTTTGACAGAGTAGCTGCTCCATTTGCGTCAAAGGATTTCTTTGGAGGTGGGTGATCAGGCTGTACTGCATAAGGGCTAGAAGAAACAGTGCTCTGGGCAGCAGATGGGTGAACCACTGGCTTGACCGAGTGTTGCACTGGGGCAGCACTACTATGAGTCTCTGTTCTGGGAAGTCTGTAGTCTCTGTCATTATGTCTACTGGTCTGAGATAGGATGTTCTGTGGGAGCATGCTGCTGGCATCACTGGAATGTTTCTCATCCACTGCTTGGACATTAACAAGAAGAGAACAAACAAATACAATTCCTTAATCTTACAGCAACCAAACACATTAATAAATGCAATATTATTAGACAGCAGTAATTGCATCAATGGAATATCTAAAAAGCCAAAACAAACTCTTGTTAAATATTTTTTGTGAAAAAAACCCACTGCAATCACACATTTGGAAATAGGTATTACATATAGCATTAAAAATTAACATAACAGAGCAAAACAAATAAAATAAAGGGTCACACCATAGTCACTATAACTCATAAAGGTAAGTGTACAAATAGTTAAATTTAAAATTACATAGCCTAGATGCGACTCTAGTGAAAATAACTACTTTTCCATGTCAGCTATTTGGGCCTAAATCAAGGGTAGGCAACCTTTGGCACTCCAGATATTGTGGACTACATCTCCCCTGATGCTTCATCAGCATTATGGATGTAATAGCATGATACCTGTCCTGAATATTTTAATGCTATTACAATGGTATACATTTCAGATGTTACATACCAGTAGCTGTGGCTTGCATTGCTTCTCTTCTGTAGTCTCTGTCTTTGGGGAAACTGTTAACGGCCACTTTACTGGACTCCTTCTGCCGTTGTTCTCTGCATATAAAAAGAGAAGACTTAAACATTGGTGTGCCTGGACCAGTTTATCATTAAACTTAGAAGAAAATGTATGTTACAAGCTAGTGTATCAAGCCAACTATACCTCTCAAGCCACTCTTTAGGTTTTTCCCACTGGGAAACTTCGGTTCTGCAGTTATAATAATACTTTTTACCAGAAGAGCTGATATGCTCAGACCAGTCATCGGCAGGATCATAAGCCTACAAAATAAATTAAAAAAATAATAATTTTTAGAAGTCAAGAAATGTAAGATTAAAAAAATAAAAAAATTTTTTAAGAAAATTAAAAAAAAAAAACGACAACCTTTCACACATCCCATAAACCTACTACAATTCTCTTATCTTAAATGGTTACTAGAACACTTAAAATTTGTTTATTTTTAAAACCTATATGATACTAATAACGATGCCCACCCACTTTTTTCAATGCCCAAAACTGTTAAAAAAAATAAATAAAAAAAAATTACCTGGAGACCAGCACTGGAAGAAACTCAAGTGTTTCTACGGAGAAGCATTTAATTGCTCCCACAGTTCTCACTTGCTCAGAGCACACACATGGTTAGAGGGAGTGGTGGGCAGACAACAGAGGGAATATATAACGAGTTAAGAATTGTAGGGCGCCAGGGACAGCTCTTATACAGAACTGAGGAAGGGAACATTCAAGCTTCCCCTTGCATGCGCTATCCCACTTCTGCCTGCAAGGGTAAAAGCTGAGAATTATTTATGCACAGAATTAACATTAGGCTATCCAGAACAGAGTTCCAGTCTGCCAACGTCACTTGTGCAAGGGTTGTAACTAGTCCCTAAAGTGAAAATATCTCTGTATGTGCAGTATTTCAAGTAGAAATGTTGCACATGCAGATTCCTACTCTATGACTACTTCTAAAAACAATAATTATGGTGGTTGAAGTAACCCTTAATCTAACCTTAAACAGCTTTATTACATATAGAGAAAAGAAGCAAGGGGTTAAGCACTACATTAAATGAATAAAATTAAAACATCTACTGCAGGGTTTGAGAGATCACTTAAATACTGAAATTAGCTCTCAAAAGGTACTGGCAAACAAGAGAATGCCACCCAGATCCAGCCATTTTGTTTTAGATTGGCTGTGTCGTGACCCTTTTCCCTGCAAGTGATTTGCAGGGAAAGGACAGAAGCAGCTCATGCACAGAAGATGCTAGTAACCTAGTTAGACATGAAACACAATTTCAGACTTTCGGGCTGGCCAGTAGCTTTTTGTGGGAGATTATCACCGTAAAAGATGAGAAGTTGTTGGCAGGACAAGAAATGAAAAGTTACATTTTGATAATTTGTAATGATAGTCAGAGAAAACTGGTGCCTAGTGCAGAATTGCCTAAATCTTGTCTTTGAAACAGGAACATCTGTTTAACATACCTTATACCACATAATTTGACAGTGTTACGCCTACTGTTACCCTTAGTGCTATAGTGTTTCTTTAAACAAACCTTGTTGCATGACCAACAAATTGTAGGAATATGTAGCAAACACAGGAGGGATGACAGTAAAGTAATATTTTCATGTTTTTGAAAGAAATTTTATTTTAGCCTGTTCATAAAAAAAAACAAAAAAAACTTTTTTTTATATAAAGAATAAAAAAGTCAACTGTTACTTGTGTGCTTCAAGGTGTCATTAATTAAAAGTTGTTTCAACAATATATATTATTCTAATTATATTTTAGGTTTCTTATCAATAAGACAACCAGACAAAACATACACACTGTACATGAGAATAGTGTGAGACAGAATCCAGATGTTTTTAAATCAGTATAAGTATCATCCAAAACAGTCAATTGATAGCACACAAAATAGAGACCGCAGTCATTTTAACGGAATATTATCTTGCTTTTCCCTGCTTGTCATAATAATGGAGAAAATGGCTAATAATAATAATAATAATAAAATATGATGCTCTCAACAAGGACCAACCAAAGAACTTAAATTTAAATAAAAAAAACAGTTACATTTAAAGATTTATAATCATCAGTTATCCATACTGATGCCAATTTTAACAGCAGAATCTTTATAGTACATCCAGAAGAGTAAATGTGATGAGATGGATACTTACTCATACATAACTTTTCATTGAGTACATGTCTTTGCAAGTTTGCTTTCCTTATGCAAAAGTGTGTAGAATGATCTAGCTTCAAGTCACAAGTGTGATCAGTTTATACTCAATGCAGGAGTATCAAGGAATTTTTGCAACATTTGCCACCAACCAGATTTCAGTCTTTTCATACATTGACAAATGCATGAAAAATGAAAGTTGACTGGAAATCCAAAAGGAGAGTGTGTTTTTCTTGGAGCAGAATCTTCTTGAGAAAGTTGGTGACCAAAGAAATGCTGTCTTCATAAGCCTCACAGCAGATCAAGGACCTAGCATTCTACACATAAAAGTCTCAAGGTGGGGGGCGGTGCCTGACCACTGAGAGCAGAGGATGCAAACTCGTATAGCTCCTGCTCTGCGGCAATAAACAAACAGATTCAGACAGACAAAACGGGATCTGATCGGTCCAAAAAGACCTCCAGGTGACAGGCAAAACCCAGGGGCACACAACGATGCAACACGGTCCACCCTCGGGAGACCCTGATACAGCCCGGCAAGAAAGCCGTGGCGACACAGGGGCCTGCCACAAGCGATGACACAGCACACAAAATGGCGGAGGCGGTGTGCTTCCCCAACACGCACAATGAGCTGGCAGAGGCCGAGCATCGGCTGGACACGGCCTTCCAAATCTTCAGGGAAAAGCTGGAGGCCCTTCTGTTCCCGTCGGACCCAGAGGCTGAGCCGGTAACCGGGCCACGCACTCACCCACACAAGATCAGGCGGGAGGAAGCACAGGCTCCCCCGGCATCGGACCGCACAGAGGGCCGGAGGCAACGAGACAGCGATCAGCTCCGCAACAACCCAGTCAAGCCCAAAGACTTGCCTCAAGGTGAAGGAGCAGCGCTTACAAGTCACGACAAACAGACCAACGCATCCATCACCTCCCGGAGGCTACTACGTGGGGGCCGTCCACAATACCTCCCCAGGCCAAAGACCACAAGGAGTCAAACTCCGACCACATCGCCGGAGGCCAAGCCCCACGAAGGAACGACCCGGCCTCTGAGTAACCGAGTCGGATCACGGGTGCAGGCCTTCATAATGACCTGGGGCCGGAGGACGGCAGTCGCCAACCTGCACTATGTCACACCTCTGTGGAATTCCTGGAACGACAGTGTCACCCTTCCCACTCTACCGGCCCGCGCTGCGGTACAGGCTGAACTAGGCCTTCGAACTGGCAGTCCCATCAACACTCAACCGAGGGCAACTAGGGACCTAGGCTGAGCAGCCCTCACGGACTCTTCTTGCTGGACTATCACCTACAGTTAAACTCACCACGCTGCTCACTGGCATAAATTTTCCGACACATGAAGCTAAAACGTGTTCTCAAACTTACCTTTTTTTTTTTTTCTCTACAAACATGAGTATACAGACTACCCACGGGCCACAACCACTTATGCTTATGATTTCAAACACTAGTCACTACCTTACACCTAGGTATTACGGTGAAGCTAAAAAGTTTAACAACACAACAAGGAATGTTAGCATGTACCCTACTGATACCGCACGTTGTTTTTTTCTGCTAAGACCTCACATACTACTTATTTACTGCGTGCCTAAGTTATTGCATAGTCTAATGTTACTTTTTAATAGTCTATCTGGATAGGCATGGCTACTAGCTACAACATGCTTTTGTTACACGACAAGTTAACACAATTAAAAAATGAGGCATCACTACGCTATTGATGTACTAACCCTTTATTGTAAACCGTTTTTGCATTTCCCTCTCTTTGTTTCTGTACCCCATCTAATATGCCTCAATAAAAGAAAGATTGACAAAAAAAAAAAAAGTTTCAAGGTTTTAAGCCATGACATTTTTTTCCAGCCAGATACAAGTCAGTCTTCAATCTTCCCTGTTGCACCAGATACCAAGTTCTAGAGTTATTGCTCCACCTCACATGTACGTTTCAGCTACTAGTTGTCATCAGTGCTTTTAGGCATTTAATCCATCACAATGATAATTGTCAGCCCATGGTAGCCACAGTGTCCACCTAAAAATCCATACTTCAAAAGGCATCTATTTTTTTTTTGCTCCTACCACCTTAGACTATATAAGCTCTAGAAAGGTCAAGGACATCTACAATTTAGATAGCTTATTTTAAAGAGGAACAGCCATGTTTGAGATGAGAATTTAAAATCTAGCACATAAAAGTCCCTATTCAAGCAAAAAAAATTATATAAAAAAAAAAAATTATATTATATATATATATATATATATATATATATATATACACATACACACACACAAATCTGAATAGAGCTGTACTCATGTCTAATGAAAAGGCAGTGAAAAGCACTTACAAGCAATATTTACCCTTATTCCTCTTCTACAATGAAAAGGTCAGTCACATTTTGCTTTTTCGTTTGTATATTTCCCAATTAACATCCCTACTTCCCAATATCTCTGCAAGATGAACTTCACGAGCCGAAACTGTATTAACATCCTAAAGTTTATAAACTAGTTTGACTGAGGAGCCCTTTAAATGTCCCCTCCCCCACCCCCTTTTTTTTTTTTTTTTTTAAAGTCAATGGATTAAAGTGCAAATTGAAAAAGAAAACAGTGCTAACAAAAAAAGGCAATATAGGTTTAGAAAATTAAACAAATCAGGCACAACACTTTTACTTTAGATGTTACCACTTGTGACAAGAAAGCTCACAGTAAGTTTAAAGAAAATACAACTGCGCTGAATAAGAAAAAGGTAAAATACTACAAACAGGAAAAAAACAAAACACATACACGCCTTAAAATCTAAACAAGTTTTGTTTGTCACCAACTTACAGCATCAGATGTTTTACTTGGATTAGAATGTGAATTGGAGCTGTGAAGAGCACTGTGGTTATGTGAGTTTTCTTGTGGAGAAAAACTAGTCCCTGCAAAATAAGAAATTGGAAAAATCAGCTAGTGTTACATTAAAATACCTCATACATAAATAGCACAAATAATAAGCATGCTTGTCCCTTGAGAAATACAAATGTTGGCGGTAGGATATTACACACGTTTAATCTGGTGGGAGAGGGAGAGCTATATATCCCATTTAGGCCAAAAACTGGTCAATTTGGACGATTTATTTTTCTTTTTTTAAATATATTTTAATTTTTGTAGTGCATAGTTTAACAGACATGCTTGCATTGACAATTAAAATGATTATATATCACAATGAATGATAGTAATGATAACACGAAAAGTCAAGAATACTGCACTATGGGACAGGTGATGGAGGGAGAAGAACACTATGGGACAGGTGATGGAGGGGGAAGAACACTATGGGACAGGTGATGGAGGGGGAAGAACACTATGGGACAGGTGATGGAGGGGGAAGAACACTATGGGTGATGGAGGGGAAAACACACTATGGGATGATGGAGGGGAGATGGAGGGGAAGAACACTATGGGACAGGTGATGGAGGAAAAGACACTATGGGACAGGTGATGGAGGGAGAAGAACACTATGGGACAGGTGATGGAGGGAAGAACACTATGGGACAGGTGATGGAGGGAGAAGAACACTATGGGACAGGTGATGGAGGGGGAAGAACACTATGGGACAGGTGATGGAGGGGAAAGAACACTATGGGACAGGTGATGCAGGGGAAAGAACACTATGGGACAGGTGATGGAGGGGAAAGAACACTATGGGACAGGTGAGGGGGGAAAACAATATGGGACAGGTGAGGGGGGGAAAGAACAATATGGGACAGGTGAGGGGAAAAGGAACAATATGGGACAGGTGGGGGGGGAAAGAACAATATGGGACAGGTGAGGGGGAAAGAGAACAATATATATAGGACAGGTGAGGGGGAAAGAACAATATGGGACAGGTGAGGGGAAAGAACAATATGGGACAGGTGAGGGGAAAAGAACAATATGGGACAGAGTGAGGGAAAGAACAATATGGGACAGGTGAGGGGGAAAGAACAATATGGGACAGGTGAGGGGAAAAGAACAATATAGGACAGGTGAGGGGGAAGACAATATGGGACAGGTGGGGGAAAGAACAATATGGGACAGGTGAGGGAAAGAACAATATGGGACAGGTGTAGGAACAATATGGGACAGGTAAGAACAATATGGGACAGGTGAGGGGAAAAGAACAATATGGGACAGGTGAGGGGAAGAACAATATGGGACAGGTGGGGGAAAGAACAATATGGGACAGGTGAGGGGGGAAAGAACAATATGGGACAGGTGAGGGGGAAAGAACAATATGGGACAGGTGAGGGGGGAAAGAACAATATGGGACAGGTGAGGGGGGAAAGAACAATATGGGACAGGTGAGGGGGTAAAGAACAATATGGGACAGGTGAGGAGGGGGGAGAAAAGAACACTAAGGGTCAGGGGAGGAGAAAAAAACCCACTAAAGAACAGGGGAGAAGGGGGTAAGAACACTAAAAAAAAGAGTGAGGGGAGAGGAACATTAAGGGTGTACAGGGAAGGGAAAAGGAACATTGGGGTAGGGGGCCACTAAACGAGAAGGGACGTTTTTCATATTAGATTCATTAAATTAAAAAGTCATTAATAAAATTATAGGAAAAAACTATTTAAAAATCCTTTGGGGAAAAAAGTCATTTTCGGTTTTCGGCCAAGGGCATCCTGAATTTAGGACCAGAATTTTCATTTTGGTGCAACTCTTAAAATATATATATATCACTAATTAATTATCTAAGTGCATTTAAAAGGGGTTTAAAGGTTTTGCAGTTTTAAACCAATATAGTCAAAAAAAAAATAAAAAATATTCCAGTGCCAATTCCAACTCTGATTCCTGTGAAATCTGAGAGGATCTTTAAGTGTACAACAATGAGGATTTAGAGGTGATCAAGAGGCCAGTATGCACAGTTGCATATATTAAAGGGTTACTCCAGTTACCACGACCACTTCAGTAATTTGAAGTTATTGTGGTGACTGAAGTCTGTATTTGCAGCGCTTTGCTAGGATATGCTGCTCATACTTCGTTTAACCCCTCTGGTGTTCAGGAGTAACTATATTTCCGGCAGTGTCATTGGGAATTCATTAACCAGCCCAGTCCGGAACAAGGAGTTCCAGGCTCCCCAACGTCATTGTGTGTCTATTTCTATACACAAACACGGACTCATTAGTTGAGACTGGTCAGCTGATTCTCTGAGACAATGAATGAATCTGCAAAAGCCATATGTCAAACATACTGAAAAGGAGAACACCACAACTCAGTTAAGAGCAAACCATTGCAGAATGGTTTGCCCCCCATGACCGAGGAACAATGCCAAAGTACTCCTAGCATAATAACCACCAAAGCAATTATCAATACCTGCCTATGTTCTACCTCTGCTCTGTCTTTTTAGGAGGTGCAGAAAGGAAAAAACCTTCAAGAGAATCACTCCCTACAGCTATCAACACAATGAAAGTTCAACTCCACCAACCTTCAAAATAATGACATGCGGCTACAATTAAAGCAGCATGGTCACTTTGCATTTTTTGTTGCTCTATTCCCCGCCTATTTATCCTAAGATTTCACCTTAGATATTCTTCTATATACATATGTAAAAGCTGGAAATAGTTTTTATGTAGCACCTAATCTTTGGCAAACTGAGGACCTTAAAAATATCCTCTAGTCACAAACAACTTAAAGCATGAACATGAGAGATCAGTGTGAAATGGACTACTGACATGACTGACCACAGACAATCACTGTACTTTTATGGTCTGCCCCCTTTCCCCTTGGCACAGCTTTCAAATACTATACAAAAAATAGGGCTTCACATTTTAAAACTACTACATATGCTACTAACAAAGTTTCAAAAGTTACTGGTCACAGCAAATTTTTACTTGTCAATGACTACTGCAGAGTGTAATTTATGAGCCATCTGGAAATATGAGGACTGTGATAGGCTGTGGGACAGAGTCAAGTCAGCAATACAGCTTCCACTGATCTCTCATTTACCAAGCAATGCGTTTTAACTTTCAATCTAAAAGACATTTTTGCAAAAACAGAGGTGTGAGAGAGACAGGGTCATGCTGCAGAAACCTAAATGTCCCTTGTATCTGAATGATTTGACTCCCCTCCTTGTCTTCATGGGTTTTTTTTTTTTTTTGCTCTCTAGTGCTAGCTATCTGGATGCAGCCATGTTGTTCTCATTTGCTTATGAGGTCTACAGTTTGCCCTTCTGTGGGATTCATTGTACTGATAGATTGTGGGTAGATTTGACTGGCAAATAAAACAGAATCTTGATTTAAACAGGCACTGTAGGCATTGTAACAACTTCATCTCACTGAAGTGGTTATAGTGTCTGGAGTCCTGTGGTAGCATCCCTCCATACAGTGTTCGTTTTTCATATTTTAATTTCAAACAAGAGTCCCCAGCATCAAGGTGTGGTGGTGATTGAACAAAAGAGCTGACCTTTTTCTTCCTCTGACAGCCACCGTTACTGGTATGAATCGGTATGGCTAGAAGGAAGTGTAACACAGTCTTAGCCATACCAGTACAGCCCCAACCTCCAGTAGGGGATGGACTGTGGGTGGCCAGGGACCCTTACTGTTAAACAGTTTAAAAATGATTTAACACTTAATGGAGGGACAGTGACAGAGTACTCCAAGCACTATAATGAGATAAAATGGTTATAGTTCATACAATGCCCAATAGGAAGAGGAATAACACATTGAAAGTTACAGACAAGGGTGATTAACATGTTATTAATAGGATGAGGCCATTATGTGGGTGTATTCTATGAATTATTAAAGGACCACTATAGTGCCAGGAAAACACTGAGGGTGCCCCCACCCGCCCGGCTCTGGAAAGGGGTTAAAACTTACCTTTTTCCAGCGCTGGGCGGAGAGCTCTCCTCCTCCGATCCTCCTCTTCTCCTCCCCGTCGGCTGGCTGCGCGCGCATTCAGCCGGTCACATAGGAAAGCATTCATAATGCTTTCCTATGGACGCTGGCGTGCTCTCACTGTGAAAATCACAGTGAGAAGCACGCAAGCGCCTCTAGCGGCTGTCAATGAGACAGCCGCTAGAGGAAATAGGAGAAGGCTTAACCCATTCATAAACATAGCAGTTTCTCTGAAACTGCTATGTTTATGAAAAAATGGGTTAACCCTAGCTGGACCAGGCACCCAGACCACTTCATTAAGATGAGGTGGTCTGGGTGCCTAGAGTGGTCCTTTAAGTGCTCCATGAGAGAGGCCATTGCTCTCTAATAGGTGGGGAAAGTACCTTAGTAAAGTGGCCCCTGTTCGCCAATAAGTGTCTAGGCACCCCAGTAAAGTGGCCCTTCATTGCCAATAGCTACAAAGGATCCCTGCTCGAGCACATAAGCATCCATGCAAAGTAGCAGCTGCTCAACAGACCCCATGGCAAACCCCTAGGAAAGTGGCCCCTGCTCGAGGCATCCCTGGTAAAGTAGCAGCTGCTTGTCAATAGACTCCATGGTAACCCCTGGGAATGCTGACCATGCTCGTCAACTGGCACCAATTAAATTTTCACTGCTAATAAATAGGTGCCCAGGCAACCCCAGGTAACTGACTATTGCTCCCAAAAACTGAACCAAGCAACCTGGAAAAGTGGCTACTGCTAGGCAATAGGCACCCTGGCAACTGCAAATTGACCTGCCTTAACCCCTTAAGGACACATGACAGAAATATTCCGTCATGATTCCCTTTTATTCCCGAAGTTGTGTCCTTAAGGGGTTAATACAAGTTAGGCAAAAGCTTTCTGCCTGAATTTACTATTTGCCTACCACAGAGACAACTAATACAATCTCCTTTGAATTGGTTTGACTGTTTCTCTTAATCCTGCTGCTCACCTCAATGATGCAGCATTCTGTCTTTGCATTTGTGGAGAGCATATGTCTTTGTATGCTGTGATAACCAATACAATCTTCAGGGCTATCCTTGGTCTCCCATGTGGCATTATGATACACAGCTATGGGAGGAAGTGCTCTGATATTTCATTCTCCCACAGCTGTAATTAATGTTGCTGCAGAGCCTATAGCAATCTCACCTTACTGACAGGGAGACAAATCTTTAAAACCAGGCTCCCACTGTTGGCACAGCAACTTGAATTTGTCAAATTCTGCCTTAGGAATTCAAGTCTGTGACCACTGGGTTACAAAAAGTTAACCTAAAGCAAGCACTTTATCAGAACTCACTATAGCTTACAAAATGTCAGATCTTTTCCTAATGGCACAGACATTCTGCTATCAAAATGTGATTTTGTTTCCCCTAATGTGTAACTTAACTGATGCTCAAAGTTTACTTGTTTGTTATTACACTCTTCAGATAGTTAAAAAAAAAAAAAAAATGTAATGAGGCATCTCATAGGTAATGCAAGTGAACATCCAGGTGTACGCACTATACATTGTCAAATAATTTCAATAGAGTTGAAGGAAGGACTCCTGCATAGGGCTGCTGTTTCCAGTTCACATGATAGTGGTTGGGGTGTCATTAATGCCAATGTAGTAAATATCGTGCCAGAATGCCCTTGGCACTCTCGTGATTATGTTTACATATTTTATTAAAAAACTCAACCCAGCCCCTACCTACCCACATCACTAACATGAAGTTCCCTTCCGCATTAGCATCTACAGGCACTAGGAAGACATCAGTTTATATCAAACCGTTCGTAAATAGAGGTTTCACAAGGGGGATCCAGACACCATAATTACTACAATAGGTTTATTTACTATGGTGGTTTTTATACAGATGAATGGCTCTGGCTTTGATGCCTGGATTGTACTATTGATAGTTATACATTACAGAATTACATTTAAATAACTAAATGTTGTATGTTGAAGCAGTGTAACATTTAGGAGGAGGAAACTTTTTTACTCATATGACCTTATCCCTATCCCGTCCTAAAAATACATGCATGTTTTCAATGGAGTTTCTCTTAAATCAAGAGATACACTGAAAAGAAGGTACCAGTATTCAAGTATGGATTACAAAATATCATGCACAAAGGCTAGAGCAGGGCTAGATATCCTTCAGCACTCAATATGTTGTGGACTACACCTCCCATAATGCTCTTGAAGCCATAATTATGGTAAAACATCTGGGGAGATGCTGAACACAAAGACTAGAGAGCCAAAGATTGCCTTCCCCTGGGCTAGAGACTATAATACTACTACGCTTTACTGAAACAATTATGCTTTTCCTTTAACAGACTGATAGAAATTGCTACCTCATAAACATACAACATTTTCTTCACAGCTTCATAGATGAAATAAGATGTTTTAGATAATTACTACTTTAGATTGTTTTCTACTAGAAACACAAAGAAAGCACAAATGGAGTTTTTAAATTAAATGTAAATAAACAAACGCTATGTAGAAGTCAATTTCAAATTTTGAAGGGATTCTAAAGGGACACGTTTATAGACATTTATATAAAAACACGAAATAGAGCTATCAATACTTTATCACTCTTTCACTGTTTAATGAGCTTAAAAACATAAAAAGGGACACGATAAGCACACAGACCATTTCACCTCATTGAAGTGGTCTGGGTGCAGTGTACCAGTCCCCTTATCCCTGCAATGTAAAACAAAACAGTTTTAGAAAAACTGCAATGTTTACATTGCAGGATTAAGACAACCAATAAAGGCACTTGCCACTGTTTCACCGAGATTAACTCCAAGACACGACGCTAGATGTTCTCACTCTTTGCATGAGGATGTCCAGCTTCTTAAAAATCCCTATAGGAAAGCACCGATTCAGTGTTTTCTGATGGGAAATGCAAACGCGAGTGCGGCACTTGACGCGCATCCACATTCGTTTTCGCCCCCAGTGCAGACGTCAGTGAAGTTAGAGACGGAGCCAGCAGCGAGGGACCTCGGCAAATAAAGTAAGCGGAAAAGCTTTTTTTAAACCCTTTAATCAGGGGGCAAGATAATAGATTCTTTTAAGGTGAAAGTTATTCAGAACAGTTTAAAGATAAATTACACGTATGGCTCTTGACATCAATTGTCAAGTACATCGAAGTCCGTAACCTGTTACCACTGGACTCAGGATTATATTTACTAACTAGAAAAGCTACAATTTCTGGGGAAATTGTGTGAAGTGTTCTTGCCTCCACCAGTAGTCTACAACTGGAGTGGGCGGAGTAACTTATCATTTATATAGCACATTTAATTGCAACGTTGTTGCAGTTACATTAAACCATACATTTATAAAAACATTAGCAGGTGTACAAAAGGCCCTGTCTATGACATCACTTGCTGCTGCAGCCTTACACAGGTCAGAATATTTTGGCGTTTGCCATATTCAAACGGTTGTATCTTAAACTATAACTCCTACAGCGAAGAGCTTTATATTGTGAGAATCACAAGACCCAGACCTACATTTTGATGCATAGTATGTCTCTGAAGTATTAAAATTGAAGGCACAGTCGCAGTTTGGAAATTGCACTTCAAATGTGAGCTTTGCAGAGTGAAGTTTCAATGAAAGTCAATGGACGGCGTTAGTTGCAAACAAATGATTATATTGTGAAAACTATCAGGACTATGGCTTAGCCGCTGACATGTTTAGTGGCAGCAGGGATAGCTGAACGTTTTGATATAAGATTTGTGTAGGTGGGCCTGAAAATAAGGGAGTGGTGGCAGTTTAGAAATCATGTCCTGATTTTTCAGCTTTTGCCAGCTCCCACTCTAGCTTTGCCATTCATTCCTATGGGACAAATTTCGCCACAGGAACGACGATATTCCGTGAACCATTCGGCGAAACGTTCCACAAAGTAATAGCAATCCGATCGGGAACAATCTGCACGTTTTGGTAAATTTTTGTCTATGTAGTGTAAAAACTGTGGGAGGAGTTAGGGTGGCAAATTTGGCTATAATAAGAATAATAATATATATGTGAGATAACAATAAGTGGTCTTGCTATGCAAGAACACTTAATATATATGTGAGATAACATTAAGTGGTCTTGCTATGCAAGACCACTTAATGACCGGAAAAATGAATAAAAATTACTTTTAGAAGAGAATATATATTTTTTTTTTCTGCCCAATAGCCTTCACTTTTGCATTGCTTCTCAACCATCTTCATTCAAATCCACCACCCTATTAGACAATTAACATACCACTATGTCTAGTTTACAGCCACATTATGGAAAGTTATTTAAGGCAGAAATAGACAGTTTTCATATCCATTGCCGTTTTTTTCCAGGTATGTGTATATGTTATTTTTTTTGGCAAACTTTATTAAAGGGATGACTTCAGCTCAATGAAGTGGTCTCGGTGCCAGGTCCCTCAGGTTTTCACCCTTCAGATATAAACATAGCAGTTTCAGAGAAACTGCTATGTTTACATTAGGGTTAAGCCATCCTCTAGTGGCTGTCTTCCGGACAGCAACTAGAGGCGCATCTCCGACGCTGGAGGCATATTATGCCTCCATCGCGCAGAGCGTCCATAGGAAAGCATTGAGAAATACTTTCCTATGGACTGATTGAATGCGCGGCACTTTCTGCGCATGCGCATTCTGCTCCACTCAACGAGGGAGCCCGGCGCTGGAATAAGGTAAGTAGCTGAAGGGGTTTTAACCCCTTCAGCGCCCCGGGAGGGGGAACCCTCAGGGCACTATAGTGTAAGGAAAACCGCTTTGATCCTTTAAGGGTAAAAAGAAGCAGGTAGGTTATACACGCTGCCAGCTTGGGTGATATACATTGCAAAATCTCATACAGTAAACATAAACTTGAGTATATTACATTATAACATATGCAACAATCAGGTTGAGCCATTTCACCTATGCCTAGGTTGTGTTCACACGTGGCCAGTGCAGGTATGTATATTTTAAACCAGGGCTCGACAAATCCCAGCCGCTAGGTCGACTAAAGAATTTTGTCATGGTGCCTGGATTTTTCTCCAAAAAGGCAGTGTTTACGTTGAAAAGCATGCAGGGACAGGCTGACTCCTAACTTTTTTAGCTGGCTCTTAGATTCAGGGAAAATTTGTTAAGCCTGGTTTTAACCTATGCAAACTACTATAGTTTTCCTTGCATAATGTTTAGATTACATTTTTATATGTACCAGAAGCAGATCTGGTCATCCACATGTTTAATGGATAATAGCATTCACTCCTCAGAGGTCAGTCTTCAAAAGCCTGCATTTTTTGCTTATGACAAAACCATGAATGGGTCTTTTGAAAATTATGTAATGCTGCTCTGCTTAAAAGGGATCATAGAAAATAAAACTAAAACCTTTGTTCATTTACATGCACTAAGATGGCCTATGTGCTTCTTTCATATATGAAAGATGTTCAGGAGTTTGGTTTCTGGATTTGGGACAATTACATGAGACTATCCCATTGACGTCAGTAAACTATTTAGTGAATAAACATAGAAAATACTTGTTATTGCACATCTCCCTGTGGCTTTTCATGGATGCCCAAGAAAACCTCTACAGTGAGTTAATTTAGAAAAGTAAAGGCAAATTTTTTAAAGTAAAAACCTGTACTTCCATATTGGATGATTTGTGCCCACTAATATGTTACTAGGAAGTTATACAGAGATCGCTTGAGTTGCAAATATACACACACCTACCAGAGTCCATTACAAGTAACACCAGTAATGAAGCATTTCTTTAAAAATGGATTGCCCCCTCTCCAAATATGAAAATTTTACTTCCTCCTTTACTGTCCAAACCAGTTAAGTAAGAGCATCCTCCTACTCCAAGCCATAGCCGAACAAATGCCACCTGATTCAACTGTCCACAGTTTACAGAACCGTTTTACTCAAATGGAATTGCAGCTCATCTATTCTTTACTATAAACTGGTATAGAATGAAATTGCAGCACAACTATGCTCTACTAAATACAATTTGTGGGATAAGGAGATAAAAAAAAAAAAAAAAAATGCAAGACTGAGATGGCTGTCTGCCGTTCACACTTCTACATGTGATGCAGTTTTAATAATTAAAAAAGAAATGGTGACGTTTGTATTTTAAAAATATTTTATCTCCGGGCTCGACAGATCCCAGACGCCAGGTAGACGAGAAATGTTGTCCTAGCTCCTGTGATTCTGTCCTGGCAGCCTTTTAGAGAAGTTGAATGCCTGGGGTAGCATGGGAATTCGCTCTGGCTAGCGTGGGAGCAGTAATCTTCCAGCAGTTCCTCTCTGCTCCATCGCGCTGTTCAGTGATGCCGGTAGCCGGAATATGACGACGCTCCGGCATTACTACAGAGAGAATGCAGGAGAGCAGAGGCGAAAAGCAGGAAAATGATCAGAGAAGTCCCACTGGAAGATATCTATGGCGGAGATCAATCTTAACGATCTCAGCTAAGTCAATGCTTTGGGAGTTTATTGCGAATGCGCAGCAAAAGGCTGCACAAATCATCTCTATGAGGAACATTCAGCATCTCCATCCAAGACTGGCTCCTGTCCTCCAAAAGCCGCCACCACTAAACAGAACTTAAAAATACTCCTGGTCGACATACAAAAATTAATAGCAGCTGATGTTGCCCTAGTTAAAACGGACATACAACATGTTACTGACCACGGAGGAAGACATTATTGAAATCCATAACTGTGTCCACCCTCAAGGATTCGGTCCAACAAATTCAAGCAGAGCAGCAAGTGTAGGCTGCCCAAATAATGTCCCTCGAAAACAGGCAACGTTAAACGCACATCAAAATTCCGAGTCCCCACTACGGTCTTGACCGACAAACTGCCGCACTATAGTCGGCACCTGCTTTCCATTATATGGTCACATTCAGTTGCCAATAAAATCATCCTAGATTGGATCTACTGAGTAGCTGTAGATGTAATACTACAATGTGTGACTTTGCACAACAAAATACGAATGATGTCAGCCCTGAAAGGTAAGCCACCTCTGGTCTTTGAAAACTCCCAGCTTTTATTCTTTCAAAACCTCAGAGACACCCTACTCCGGCGCAAGTCCATCAGACCTGTCACAGTGTCTTTGAGAAAAGTTGGAGTACCATACAAATGGGGGAACACTGGTTCTCTATTAGTCAATCATAACGGGACTGCTCACAATCTTACATCTATGTCTGGGGTATCTGACTTTTTGTAAGCAATTGGACTGCCACCCTCACAAACACCTCCTAAAGCTGGAAAATCATACGGAAACCTGGGACCCAGATAAAAGCACCCTTCTTGTTCAGAGGACAGTGGGTTCACAGACTGAATACATGAAAGCAACTAGTGGCTGTGATAACCAAAAGTGTTGTTTGCAATGTAGATCTTGCCAACATGTTTAAGTCTCAGTTATCTTTTATGTTTTAGTTCAGGGCTTGAAAATTTGTTTAGAATCTATTTTTATTTTTTTTGGGGGGGGGGAGACAAGGGGGGGGGTTAAAAACTAATTTGGAGTTCAATTTTCAAGGAGAATAATGCAATTCTTAAGAAGCACTATAGACACCAGAACCACTACAACTTAATGGAGTTGTTCTGGTGTCTATAGCCTGTACCTGCAGACACATCAATGTAAACACTGCCTTTTCAGAGAAAAAGCAGTGTTTATATTGCTGCCTAGTAACAGTCACTTAGATGGCCACTAGAGAGTACTTGGTCAGTGCTGCACAGTGTGCAGTACCTACGTTCAGCCTCTCCATGCTCTGTATGGAGGCGTTGATTGTTCCCCATAGAGATGCACTGATTCAATGCATCTCTATGAGGAGATGCTGATTGGTACATTGTTTTGCTGCGCATACAGAATACCCTCCCTTAGCCGAGATCATAAAGACAGATTATTTCAGCCATGAATGCATGACCCGCCATGGCGAAATGGGCACGGCATGAGAAAAAAAGTTGAGTAAAACCACCTCTCGTGCGATTGGGAGGAGGAAGGTGCCTAAACACACACAAACTGAGATTTTTATTTTAATTGAAATCCACCCAGCCTCTCTACCTTTGGGAGAACTGAGTGAATCTTTCCCTGGGGTCCAGTGGGGCTGCTCTCTTCCTGCAGCTACCTCGCGCTCTGTGTAGTGATGCCGAGGGGACGTCATACTCCACCTCCCGGCATCATTAAAGTGAGCAGCGAAGAACTGCAGGTATATTACTGTTCCCTCATACGTCGCTTACAATGCTCCCGAAAATTCTAGTTGCCATGGCGACCAGGATTTGTCAAACCCTGTTTTGGTCCATAAATTTTGTTAACGCTTAAGTTAAGATACCCTACTCTATAAGCAGCATTAAGGACAAGAGTTCTCGTCACACATCGGGCTGCATGGTTTAATGCAGTCCTGACCCCCTTTAAAGTAGGGATTGACTGATATTGATTTTTTTTTTTGAGCAGATACCGATAATCTGTGAACTTTCAGGCTGATTGCTTACCGATATTCTGCACATATACCATTTTTTGCACTTTTTTTTATTAAGTGGTAAATGCACAAAATATACATGCCAGTCAGATTTTTTTTATGTTTTCAAAAATATGTGTGTGTGTGTAGTGGATGCAATGTGTGTGTGTGTGTAGTGGATGCAATGTGTGTGTTTGTGTGTAAATATGTGCAGTAGGAACACCCCCCGCACCTTACCTGTCTCTTTGTGCCCTCCCCCCATTCCCCTTAATATTCCCCTTCTCTTTTAGTGCACCCACCTACCCCAGTGTTCCTTTTCCCTTCCTTGTACCTTAGTGTCCTACCTTAATGTTCCTCTCTCCCCCCTAGTGTTCTAACCCCCCTTCCCTGTCCCAAAGTGTAACATGCCACCCCCGTCTCAGTGTTCTACTACCCACCATTCTCCACTCCCCCCCGGGACTCAGTGATGGACCATCTGGCTGGAGAGAAAATGATGGTGGGTACCCAGAGAACCTCCGGGTAAGTTGTCAAATGGTTTTCAAAAACTAAACGAGTGTTTACCCAAGGAGGGCACTTTTGTAACCAACACCAGTACAACAGGCTGTAGAGATTATCAAACTAGAGGTTTTCCTTGAAAAATTGTAGATTACTTCCAGTCCCAATGCGTACCTTTAACAGGTCCATAACAACTCAACTGAGTTTTAGACACCTAACCTAGTGCATAAACCTATTCCCCAGTATGTGTAGGGGCAGAGTTTCAAGGGACGGAAAATATCACCAGGTGGATTTCAAAATGCCAATGCTTAATGTTCCATGGCAGTTCAACACAAAACTGCTTTTCCAAAAAAAAAAATTTTTTTTTTTTTTTTTTAAATACACACACACTGTAAGTGTCAAAACAAGAAAAAAAAAGTAAACAAATAGTAGTTGTACTGAGTCATTAATGAGATTTTTGCTCAACTAAAAGTTGTACAACTATTAACTTAGTACATCTTTAATGTGTCAATTTACCACAATTTGGTATTAGTATTTTTGTTAGCTATGCACATGTTTGCCTGGCAGTATGAAGCAAACATTGTGAAAATCATGCATGATTAATAAAAGAGTTTAGCACTGAGCTGCAACCAGAGACTTGTTGACTGCAGGCTTTTGATTTATAAGATACCAAGTTTGCTTCAAGTATGCTTGGGTACCACAACAGTAACAGGATTATTTACTAAAGTGATAATTCAAAGTTAATTTAAAATTTAAGGCCAGAGTAGCTGAACTGAAAGCATAGTTCTCTCTTCACTTTAGTGAATAACCCTGTAATGTCAAAGGACAGGATACACATTCCCCTTCTATAATAAACAGGAACACTTATGTATAGACTGCAGACAGAAAAATACAAGATAAAACTATTTTATACAGAAGCTGTGTGCGCAATGTTTTAAGCCCCAGCTTGAGAAATAACAGTGTAAAGGTCAAAACATTGCAGATGACCATTGTTGAGAAATCATGTTACTGGAGGGCATAGAGTGGCAGGAAATCTGGGAAGCCAATCACGCCTCCTCTGTTTGTGTGACCCTTCAGGAGCAAGCTGTTAAAACGATGCTCCGCTGGTACACCACTCCTGTTAAGCTGCATCAAATTAAAAAGACTCCAACAGACAGCTGTTGGATGGGGTGTGGACTGAAAGGGACGTATATCCACATGTGGTGGGAATGCCCGCAGATAGAACGCTTCTGGAACCAGATTAGGGACCTGCTGAGCCAAGTGTCCTCCAGAGCCCCTGCATTGGATTCCTGGCTATACTTACACAGCAGATCACTCGACAGGTGGTCCAGAAACTAACAAAAGCTTATACACAAAATTACTCTAGTGGCTAGGCGAGCGGTGGCCTCAGATTGGCTCAAACAAAGTACTCCATCTATAGCAGAGGTCATAAACAGGGTCAAGGAAGTACACTTAATAGATGACCTAACTGCCAGGGTTAGGGGAACCATGAAAAACCATGTGGGAAAGTAGCCTCCTGAGCAACTATCAATGCTCCGCTAGTGAAGCTTATGATTGTAACATAGGGCAGTAAGGAGCTGGAGCTCCATCATCCTGTCCTCCCCGTCTCTCTCTCACTTCTTGCTTTATCTATCCTTTTCTCTCTCTACTAGTAGTTATTTACCCCCACACTCAAGGGGGAGGTAATACCGAAAACTGGCCAGGGTATATGTGAAGCACTGTGAAGGCAGGCAGTTGCCTCTCCTATGGGCTCCTATTATTCAATGGAGACACCTAACGACCCCACTACGAACCGGAGCAGATCATTGTTACATCACAAAGTCTGAACCATTAGCAGAAAGTCGGGGCACAGACCCCCCTTGCCCCAACCCCCTCCCCCCATAACAAAGTGCTATAACAATAAAGCACAGACTGCGAACACTAGGGGTCAGAGGGGCGCCCATCAGTTTGTACAGTACTAAGAAGCATACCTGACAGCTAGACCAGTTTTTGTTAGAGGATTGTTTATGTTACTATGAAAATAACGTTGACTAGATTTATATCACAGTGAAGTCGGGGAGGAGGAAACCATGGAGCACGATATAAGGATATGTGAATGTAGCACGACTATACTGCTTGTTACCTAAAGTTGTGAACCAGATCTGTATATGGTATCACGTATATAGTATCCTGTATGCTAAGACTACATTGGGTCAGAAACTCTGCCCGAACTGTATATGTATTCTTTGTCAACTTAAAATAAAGTATTTAAAAAAAAAAAAAAAGAAATCATGCTGCTTTATATGTGCTGTTATTTTGATGTAACATTACTTTTTTTGCAGTGAAGTTTCATTTTGCTGTAACTATTTAATAGGATTCTTGCTGCCCTCTATAACTGAGCATAGGTGTGGGAGTACTTACGTCATAACCATCATGTTCCCAAGCCTCACATCACATTCAAAATACATACACTGCAAGTGGTATAACCACTACAGCCCTTGTATGTGTCGGTATGACACAAACCAAGACTGTAGGCACACACTCCCAGCTCCATCTACACTGCTACAATAGCAATGCAATTTCACTCAAATGGCATTGTTGGAGTCTGAGAATGACATAAAACTCAATCAGCATTAGCAATGAGATTAGCATGGACACTTGGGGAACCCTCAATGTGTATAGAAACCAGTTTGATATAGGAGCAGGTGACAGTATGTGCAACACCCTAACCACTACATCAGGCTATAGTGGCTAATGTGCTTAAAAGTGCCCATTTAACCTTATTTATATTTACTGTTCCATACTCAATAATTAGAATGTAGAATCTCTAGTGTAACTGCATGGATAGTCTTATTGGAAACCTATATGTTCACACAGCACATTAGAACAGAAACTATTTTAATATTGTCTATTTTTATGTACCCTGGTTAGCATAATGCTGCAGTACAGAAAATACACAGTTGGTTTGTAAAAGGCAACCAAATCATTCCTTACATGCCACATAGGTGATTTACAAATAAGAAATACTAACCTATTAAACATAGGCTAAACCCAAAACAAAATCGGAAAATCTGCTGAATTGTTGGTTGGTTCTTGCCAAGTTCGACGTAAGTTAGAGAGACATTGTGATAGAATTTTTGGATCCACAACAGAATGCAGGTAAAGCGTACACAAAAAAAAATATTTGCTACTGTGGAACTTTCACATGTGATATTTTAGTGCACCCTGATAAATAACTAAAAGCAATTTTTAAATTTACACTCTATACTTGCATGACCTAGCAGAGTAATAGCATACAATGTAAATTAATTTAAAAGTAAAACTGCCCTGCACGGGTGCTGTGATAGCATGTGTGCACATTTCACATTTTGGAACTGCGGCCAAAGCGTGCATGCACACAAAGCATTTTTAAGCAGATGAGAGAGTGCTCCCAGAGAACAAAAAGCACTTCAGTAGTAAAAACGTTTTATAATTCCCTCCCCTGTTAAACACATTCCAGTAACTGCTCCAATATCACTTAAAATAAGGTTCATGTCACTTCTAAAAGTGACAGTTTCACTGTAAACATATCTATTTGTTGCTGACAGGTTGATTGCACATGTTTACATGATTAAAAATACAACAAACCTGCAAAAAAAAAAAATATAATACTATTTTAAAAGATATGTATATTAAAAGATAGGACAGAAAATCTTGAATTGCCAAGACAATTTTTAATTTTCTGTATAAATGAGAACCTGAAGTTCAATTCACACACTGTAAAGTAGTCATAAGAACTCAGTTCAGTGACAACAAAAAATGCTTTTTTCAGCATCCTGTGTCACATCTGTCAATACATTGAAACATACAGTTCTGCTCCAGCTTGGAAACATAAAAGGACACTTCAGCTTGCTGAAGAGCTTTGTGTGTGAAGAGTGTGCCTTCTTTTCTCCATTTTACAAAAAAAATATTTTTTTTTAGATTTCTATAGAAATTGTCACCTTTATAAATTTACGTTATGTTCCTTGGCTGTCAGACAACCAACCCTGTTCGTTCACTCAGTGAAGCTAAACTCAAGAGGAAGCAATTGCCCAGAGCATTGGCCTTGCAAGAAGTCTTCTTGAGCTGCATTAGGAAGTCTGTGATTGGACAACCATAGAAAGTCTAGATTTGGTTTGAAGGGGAGGGCTTGCAGAGTCTCCGGACAAGAGATTGGCAGCTTTTGCAAGCTGTTTTTTAGATATACCACCAATCAAAAAAAAAAATGAATGTGTTAAACAGTGATTTCTATTTAAGCAGTTGAATTTCCCTTTAAGAATGAGGAAATGCTAAGATAAAAGTAAGATATGGACAATAATTTTAAAGTGACGTAGCACGTCCCTGTGGTGTCAACATTGTACAAAAGGCAGTGTTTACTTTGATACCCAGGAACATGTCTAGACTGCCACTAGAAGTGCATCCAATCTCAGTGATGCAATAGAGTTCAGCATCTACACGCACTGCATGGAGGTGCTGAACATTCCCCATACAGATGCATTGATTCACTGCATCTCTATTAGGCAACGCTGATTGTTGCAGAACAGTGTTTTGCCGCAAATGCGTAATAGCCTCCTAGTGCTTTCCTATGGGAAAGCATTGGATTGGTTGAGATCCTCAAAATTAAAGATCTCAGCCGTTGATGTGGGACCAGGCAAGGCAAAACCAGCATGGTGACGGAGAAGATATGTTTTAAACCTTTAATTTCCACAGACAAGGAGGCCAGGGACCTAAACAGTAATCCATGCACTGTAGTGTCAGGAATACATGTTTTTATTTCTAACACTACAGTGTTCCTTTAAGATTTACCTATAGCAAACAATGAGTGTGTTACTATTTTTTTCTATACAGTTAGTTTTTCTTGATTGCAAACCCTCAAATAAGTTATCCATTTCTTCATTAATGCATTCTGCAACATTTACAAAAATAAATAAAATCACTAAATGTATTGACAGAATTCAGGTAATCCATATTTTGTGACCATCAATATGCACAATCACAAAGCCATTCTCCTATTGGCACTAGTCTGCAACACTTTTTTCCAAACAGTTAATAATTTGAACAGTCGGTCCTACTAAAAACAGAAAGATTTGTCAAAAACACTTGCATTACAAAAATGTGTTCACATTGGAGAAATGGTTAATGCAACTTTAGTTTTCTTTTAAGCATATTATAGCTAAACTTCGAGTCAACTTTCACCTACCTCCATCCCTCTCTCGGACTCTGTGAACGTGTAAACTTTTGGCTTTGCCATGCCCCACACTGTCGCCATACTTGTTTTCAGGACTATCTGATCTTCGCATTTTACTTGGGGGAGATGGATCTGTACAATCTCGCATCTTGTCATGACGGTGATCACTGCTGCTTGGATGACTCTTTGATGAATACTTAAGAGTCTGTAAAAACGATTGCTTCTTTAAAAGAATGAATTTTCTAACATCTCAGAATTAAACCTAACTTTTCATATTTCTTAAAATATTTGGATATAGAACAAGATTTCTTTATTGTTTTCCATTGCAGCTTCAAATTATTTGTAATACAAAAAAAACTAATAGCTCACATTAGGACCTATAATGTCTTATCAGAATAGCATTTAGTATCTTCAACATGACTGCAAAATGAATACATTATGCAGTAGAATTTATGTCTGCACTGTCAGCTACAGTACTAATATTACACATTCAATGAAACACCCTTCAGATTAGGTGCAATCACATATCAGGAAGTTTAAGCAAAAATTACTAATTACAAATGTATAAAATGGAATGTAAAGTGTTTCAGTAAGGAAAGTGACTTAAAAATAACTCCAATTAAATAAAGTGAAAACAAATCAGGATATATTACTCCTGTCAGCCAGCATAAGGATTTGCCAAAAAGCCATACATTGGCTGATTACTGGTCAGCTCCTATCAGTGTACTGCTGACAAAATTCCTTGTGCTGGTTGGCAGCACAAATATAGTTCACAATTACCGCTCACAATAAATAAAATGTCCACTTTTTGGTGAATCTTCTCGTGTGCAATATTCAATATTTCACGGGGCATTCATATATTACTAGTTCATTAAGTACTTTAAAATTAGGTTTACCAAATTTCTGAGTAAAATTAACCCTTGATCCTGTAATTTCAGTATGAATCCAAACCAAGCGGTCAAGTGCTACTACTATGCCTTTGTCGGTAATGACTAAAGTTTTAAAATGCAACTGAGCATCATAGACGTTCCCCCCCCCCCACCCCCCTACTTGTCACCACTACAAAATGTGCTACACCAACACATTCACAAAATGCCTTTACCTGTAAAAGGGCAAAATTATAATGCAATTTGAGGGCTAAAATAGTACTTCTACAAATTACCATAAATTAGAAACTCTATGAGTACAGGACCAGAAGATCCTCCTCCCCCTTCACCCCAGCTGTTGTACTACCACAACTCCCTGACACTGCCTGCGCCTTAAGGTCAGCAAAGCATCATATAAGCAGAATATCTGCATGAAAATATAGTCTCCCTTCCTTGTTCCCCTATTTCTTAATCCCCCTTCCTGGGCACATAAACTTTACAAACAGTGCCACTGGATGGCCAGACTGGCTAACTCACTGACTGCAGTAAAAATAATGATAAAGTAAATAAATAACTAAGTGAAATGTTGTGTAAGTGTCTGTCTCGGTGTTCCTGCTGCTGGCACTGGGTTTTTGTTATAGAATCTGTAGGTTTAGGAGGAGGGTGTCTGCGTTTTATCTCTCCGGCCTGAGGCCTAGTCAGGGCCGAAGCCTGAGCTGGAGTAGTGGCTGAGCTTCCTTTCTCAGTACCTGGTAGGGTTGGGAGTCCCTTCGGTCGTGACAGCTGCAAAAAGAGAGAGAGAGAGAGTGCTGTTAGTGGTGGTGTTAGAGAGCCGGGCTGAGCCGTGACAGGGCCGGGGGGAGAGAGAGAGCGAGCTCCATAAAGCAGCAGCCCCCCCCCGGCCCCTCAGAGCTCCTCCCGCCCGCACTGATCGGGGGTTCGACACAAACATGGCGGCTCCGCCACACACAGAGCGAGGGAGCGGGGGAGGGAGCGAGCGGACATTTACCCATCACTGAGTCTCGGTTGTTTCCTTGCATACATTACCATCAATGCCGTGTGTGAGTGGGGTGTGGACGCGAGAGGGGCGGCTGAGGAGACCCGGCTGCCGGGGGGGGAGGGGGGCAGGGGGGGGCACGGTGTACCGGGCGGTGTGGGCCTGGCCGGGGTGACGGTTACAATCCAGTCAGGACTCAGATAGAGCGGTGACGGGATTAATGGGGCGAGCGCCCGCGGTCCATCTCCCCCCCTCTCACACAGACACAGACGGCACGACGCACTGGCAGCGGCGGCGCGGATATAGTCGGGGGCGCGCACAGGAAAACACACTGAGCCCTGAGGGAAGGGGGGGCGCGCGTGCGCCGAGCACGGCCAAGCCTATTCGCCGCCCTGCGCGCGCGGCCCCGCCTCCGTCGGGCCAGTGCGCATGCGCCGAGCTGGTGGTGGGAGGGGGGAGTTTGGCGTCACCCTGCTTTGCGCATGCTCAATGACGCCGACCATGGATTTTTTTTTTTGTTTAGATGTAAAACTTTACTTACACAATTACAAAAGGAAACATTATTATCACACTATATATCCTGCATTTAGTTGTCATTTGCTTCATGCTAGTTCTGTTGAACCTCCCAACAGTTTAACTCCTTAAGGACCAAACTTCGGGAATAAAAGGGAATCATGACATGTCGCACATGACATGTGTCCTTAAGGGGTTAAAGGGACACTGTAGTCACCCAGACCGCTTCAGCTCAATGAAGGGGTCTGGGTCCCAGGTTCCCACAGGTTTTAACCCTCAATGTAAAACTGCTATGTTTACATTACAGGGTTAATCCAGCCACTAGTGGCTGTCTTCCTGACTGACGATAGAGGCACTTCCCCCAACGCTAAATGCGAAAATCGCATTGTATACGCAGAACGTCCATAGGAAAGCATTGAGAAATGCTTTCCTATGGGGGTTTTTAATGCGTGCACGGCTCTGGCCGCGCATGCGCATTCAGCTTCCCTCAGGAGCTGACATCGGAGGGGGAGGAGAGGTCACTAGCGCTGAGGGAGCCCGGCGCTGGATTAAGGTAAGTGGCTGAAGGGGCTTTAACCCCTTCAGCCTAGCAGGAGGGGGCCCTGAGGGTGGGGGGGACCTAAGGATTATATAGTGCCAGGAAAACGAGTTTGTTTTCCTGACACTATAGTGATCCTTTAAATCGACAAAGAGAAATACTTTGAAGAGGCACTGTCACTCCCCCATCCAAAATGAGTATTTCATAAAGGTAAAATGTTTATGACTTGCTCACATTGACTGTGTTGGAAATTCTAGAAACGATGAACATTAGGATAGAAAAAAAAGGGACAGAAGGATATTTGGGTCCAAAATAGGCACTGTCTCTCCTAAATAGAGACTGTTTGGAGGTAAGGTTCCTGCATATACCCCTAGGAAAAAGCTAAACTGTGGTACTTCCACTGTTATGGCCTACGATTCCTATGATGATTGTCTTGCTAAACTTAGAAACTCTGCAAGCACCGTAGAAGGATGTCCATGATATATGCATAACATAAGCTGTCGTGTGATTTGTCAAACATTTCCAATTTTGGGCTAAAACAGCCGAATTAACAACATAGCCACACTTTTCTGATTTGGCTATAATGGCTTAATAGTAAGAATTCATCCGAAGAAGCTCAATGGTAAACATAAGCTTATTCAGCCTTTTTTTTTTTCCAGATCAGCTTTTTTATAATATGTAACTGGTTTAGAGCTGTTGCTCAAATAAAACAAACTCATCATTTTTTTTTTTTTTTTTAATGAATGGCCAGATTGGGAAGCATAATTTTAAAAATACATATTGTGGCCTATTAGAAGGATGTCTTTAGTGTGAAGGGTTACCACATCAGCATATGATTTATAGCTAGGTAGTCCAAAGGCTGGATTCCCAGCTGTTAAATAACTACAACTCCCATATTACTTAGACATATCCAAGGCTGTCTGAGCATAATGTACAGCGCTACGGAATTTGCTGGCGCTATATAAATAATAATAATGTGAGCTGCGCCATTATTAGTCAACGCTGATTAAGTTACACCCATAGTAAAACACATAAATCAGAGCTTTATTCAAACCAGTTCAGTCCTGAAGTATGCATTGTTTTCTTGACATCCCTAAACCATTTGCAAACTTGCCTTTCCCATGTGTGAGCTGTTTTTTTTCCCCTAAAGCTTAGCTATGCAGCTGACTAAGCATCATGTTAAACAGCTGGGTTAGCAAAGCTCCCCTAATCACAGTGTGTGTGCTGTCCCTCACTGCCAGCGACTAATAAAGTTTATTCAAATAGGCCCCGCCCCTTTCCTTGGTATTGCTCCTAGGCATGAACAAATTCGTGTTATCGGCATTTCACGGAGTTTTAAACGTCAGGAAAGACACTTGTGCAAGTATGTCTCCCCAAAACTATGCACTGAGTATACCGCGGGTGTAAGTGCGCCCACAGTGTGATAATGGACTCCATAAAAATGGCTACTGACGTGTCGACACGTTGATGGGCGGCGTCATGACGCAATGACGCTTACGCAAGATGTTTGTCACTTGTTGTGTAGTTGTTGGACAGGCTGGTTGGGTGTCTGCTGCTGTGGCAGGTTGGTGAGGAAGGATCCTGGTGTCAACAGTCTGAGCTGCATTTCCTGAATGAGGGACAGAGCATGGATGGAGGCTGG
Source organism: Pelobates cultripes (assembly GCA_933207985.1). Lineage (NCBI taxonomy): Eukaryota > Metazoa > Chordata > Amphibia > Anura > Pelobatidae > Pelobates > Pelobates cultripes. Next base: position 30,530,726 of record OW240915.1, read on the forward strand.
TCTGAGGACATAGCATGGGTGGGTGGAGGCTGGTCTGAGGACAGAGTGTGGGTGGGTGGAGGCTGGTCTGAGGACAGAGCGTGGGTGGGTGGAGGCTGGTCTGAGGACAGAGCGTGGGTGGGTGGAGGCTGGTCTGAGGACAGAGCGTGGGTGGGTGGAGGCTGGTCTGAGGACAGAGCGTGGGTGGGTGGAGGCTGGTCTGAGGACAGGCGTGGGTGGGTGGAGGCTGGTCTGAGGACAGAGCATGGGTGGAGGCTGGAGGGACAGTGCGTGGGTGGATGGAGGCTGGTCTGAGGACAGAGATGGGTGGATGGAGGCTGGTCTGAGGACAGAGCATGGGTGGGGCTGGTCTGGAGGAGGCTGGTCTGAGGACAGAGAATGGGTGGATGGAGGCTGGTCTGAGGACAGAGAATGGGTGGATGGAGGCTGGTCTGAGGACAGAGAGTGGGTGGGTGGAGGCTGGTCTGAGGACAGAGCGTGGGTGGATGGAGGCTGGTCTGAGGACAGAGCGTGGGTGGATGGAGGCTGGTCTGAGGACAGAGCGTGGGTGGATGGAGGCTGGTCTGAGGACAGAGCGTGGGTGGGTGGAGGCTGGTCTGAGGACAGAGCGTGGGTGGGTGGAGGCTGGTCTGAGGACAGAGCGTGGGTGGATGGAGGCTGGTCTGAGGACAGAGCGTGGGTGGATGGAGGCTGGTCTGAGGACAGAGCGTGGGTGGATGGAGGCTGGTCTGAGGACAGAGCGTGGGAGGGTGGAGGCTGGTGCGAGGACAGAGCATGCATGGAGGCTGGTGCGAGGACAGAGCATGCATGGAGGCTGGTGCGAGGACAGAGCATGCATGGAGGCTGGTGCTGGTTAGAGGACAGAGCATGGGTGGAGGCTGGTCTGAGGACAGAGTATGGGTGGGTGGAGGCTGGTCTGAGGACAGAGCATGGGTGGGTGGAGGCTGGTCTGAGGACAGAGCATGGGTGGGTGGAAAGCTGGTCTGAGGACAGAGCATGGGTGGGTGGAGGCTGGGTCACGAGGACAGAGCATAGGTGGGTGGAGAGCTGGTCTGAGGACAGAGCATGGGTGGGTGGAGGCTGGTCACGAGGACAGAGCATGGGTGGGTGGAGAGCTGGTCTGAGGACAGAGCATGGGTGGGTGGAGAGCTGGTCTGAGGACAGAGCATGGGTGGGTGGAGGCTGGTCTGAGGACAGAGCATGGGTGGGTGGAGGCTGGTCTGAGGACAGAGCATGCATGGAGGCTGGTGCTGGTTAGAGGACAGAGCATGGGTGAATGGAGGCTGGTCTGAGGACAGAGCGTGGGTGGATGGAGGCTGGTCTGAGGACAGAGCGTGGGTGGATGGAGGCTGGTGCTGGTTAGAGGACAGTGCATG
>OW240915.1:30532201-30574854 GCA_933207985.1 Pelobates cultripes
TGCTGTGGCAGGTTGGTGAGGAAGGATCCTGGTGTCAACAGTCTGAGCTGCATTTCCTGAATGAGGGACAGAGCATGGATGGAGGCTGGTCTGAGGACATAGCATGGGTGGGTGGAGGCTGGTCTGAGGACAGAGTGTGGGTGGGTGGAGGCTGGTCTGAGGACAGAGCGTGGGTGGGTGGAGGCTGGTCTGAGGACAGAGCGTGGGTGGGTGGAGGCTGGTCTGAGGACAGAGCGTGGGTGGGTGGAGGCTGGTCTGAGGACAGAGCGTGGGTGGGTGGAGGCTGGTCTGAGGACAGAGCGTGGGTGGGTGGAGGCTGGTCTGAGGACAGAGCGTGGGTGGGTGGAGGCTGGTCTGAGGACAGAGCGTGGGTGGATGGAGGCTGGTCTGAGGACAGAGCGTGGGTGGATGGAGGCTGGTCTGAGGACAGAGCGTGGGTGGGTGGAGGCTGGTCTGAGGACAGAGCGTGGGTGGGTGGAGGCTGGTCTGAGGACAGAGCGTGGGTGGGTGGAGGCTGGTCTGAGGACAGAGCATGCATGGAGGCTGGTGCTGGTTAGAGGACAGTGCATGGGTGGATGGAGGATGGTCTGAGGACAGAGAATGGGTGGATGGAGGCTGGTCTGAGGACAGAGAATGGGTGGATGGAGGCTGGTCTGAGGACAGAGAATGGGTGGATGGAGGCTGGTCTGAGGACAGAGAGTGGGTGGATGGAGGCTGGTCTGAGGACAGAGCGTGGGTGGATGGAGGCTGGTCTGAGGACAGAGCGTGGGTGGATGGAGGCTGGTCTGAGGACAGAGCGTGGGTGGATGGAGGCTGGTCTGAGGACAGAGCGTGGGTGGGTGGAGGCTGGTCTGAGGACAGAGCGTGGGTGGAGGCCGGTCTGAGGGACAGAGCCGGGTGGTGGGTGGAGGCTGACCCAAGGGACAGATCGTGGGTGGGTGGAGGCTGGTCTGAGGACAGAGTCGCAGAGCTGGCTTGAGGACAGATGTGGGTGGGTGGAGAGGTCTGGCCCTAAGGACAGGCATGCGGGTGGTGGAGGCTGGTCTGAGGACAGAGCGTGGGTGGGTGGAGGCTGGTCTGGAGGACAGAGCGTGAAGTGGTGGAGGCTGTCTGAGGACAGAGCTGGGAAGTGGAGGCTGGTCGAGCCAGGAAGCTGGTGGGTGGAGGACAACGGAGGACGAGGGTGGGTGGAGGCTGGTCTCTGAGGACAGAGCGTAAGGGTGGAGGCTGGTCTGAGGACAGAGCGTGGGTGGGTGGAGGCTGGTCTGGAGGACAGGAGCATGGGTGGGTGGAGGCTGGTCCTGGTTAGAGGACAGTGCATAGGTGGATGGAGGCTGGTCTGAGGACAGAGCGTGGGTGGGTGGAGGCTGGTCTGAGGACAGAGCATGCGTGGAGGCTGGTGCTGGTTAGAGGACAGAGCATGGGTGGAGGCTGGTCTGAGGACAGTGCATGGGTGGAGGCTTGTGCTGGTCTGAGGACAGAGCATGGGTGGAGGCTTGTGCTGGTCTGAGGACAGAGCATGGGTGGAGGCTGGTGCTGGTCTGAGGACAGAGCATGGGTGGAGGCTGGTGCTGGTCTGAGGACAGAGCATGGATGGAACATGGGTTGAGGCTAGTGCTTGTTGTAGTAGCAGAACATGGGTTGAGACTTCTGGTTCTAGTTGGAGGAGCATAGGTAGATGCTGGTCATAGTTTGAGGAAGAGTGTATATTTGGGGGCTGGAGCCTTGTTTATGCGTTACAGGACTCTGTGCAGCACAGTTTGTCAAGCAAGTGATGCTTTAGAGAAGATGCATTATTTGATCGGAAATTTTATGAGTTCTCTGTGAGTAATCTCTGTAGCAATGTTTCAGCACTCTGCATTAGTAACATGTTTATAATTAAAGGTTTACTTCAAGCACCATGACTACTTCAGTGATTTGAAATGCTCATGGTTCCTGGAGTCTGTATGTGCAGTGTTTCATTATCAAACTCTGTACATGAGATTAACTCCTTTGCTGCTGGAGGTGTAGCTCCACCTCCTGCAACATCATATGGGGGAGGCGGGGGCTACATACTAGTTCAGAACTAGAGTTCCAGGCTGGCTAATATAAGATCTGCAGATATTGGATGCATCATGTCGACACACACAATATTCATGCGACTGGCGTCAGAGACCATCTAAATAAAATAGCCATGTTATACTGGGCTATTTCTGTGGAAGTACCTCTGGCGGCTGTCAGTGTGATAGCCACTAGAGGCATTTAAACCATGCAGTGCAGAACAGTGATATTTTACGCTACACTGTTAAAAGGAGAGGAATTTTGCACCCAAACCACTTCATTAAGAGTATCCCTTTAATCCATTTGATGGAACCGTGGAAGTCCTCTGTATTAGGTCATGGATGAGGAGTGTAACATATCTATGAAACTGATTAACTGCAACAAATCCACAGATGTAGGAATTTTATATATGTGCCAGGTATACAACAAGAAATAAAAGCATTTTTCATTCTAAATTGGGATATGATCAAACAAAAAATAGAGTTGACAGGCAAGCAACCTAAACCTCATACAGTTACGTCCTGGGCCTGCTTGGAAATGTAAGATGGTGGAAAAAAGGATCAAATCCATAAATGTGCTTAGAAGGGGATGATATACAAATTTGAATAAGTTGCCATCTTTCGATTTACAATAAATGTTACTTTATCAGCTAACTGGATAAATAAAAAAAATACAAGCATGATTTCTCTAGAGAATTTTCTAGTAAACCGTGATAAAATGCAATGGCAGACTACTTTAACGTCTGTATAGTAGAATATGACTGAATATTTCAAGTCCTGGTAGCAATATACATATGTTACTTTTAGGGATTGTCTCCTACTGCTATTCCCCCAATCATGGCACTTTCAAATAACAAAGTGTTGCTTCAGTGAAACTATATCCTACATTGCAACATTATATCATATCAGGAGATTATCCCATGGATTGCTGCCGATTAGCCCATTCAACACACATTTAATTAACGTAACCTGTTTCTTTAGTGCAATGGTTTCCAAACCAGTTCTCAAGACACGCCTACCAGTCCAGGATTTAGGGATTACCCAGTTGTGTCAAGGTGTTGTTTTTTTTTTTTTGTTTTGTTTTTCCAACAACAATCCTGGACTGGTAGGCGTGCCTTGACGACTGTTTTAGTGGTATATTTCCTGTATGATGTTAGACCCCTGAGGGTTAACTTTAAATTATATTTTTTTTTTAAATCCTTAGGGGTTAAATATATTTAGTTAGATACTTAAAGGACCACTATAGTGCCAGGAAAACATACTCGTTTTCCTGGCACTATAGTGCCCTGAGGGTGCCCCCACCCTCAGGGTCCCCCTCCCGCGCGGCTCTGGAAGGGGGAAAGAGGTAAAAACTTACCTTTTTCCAGCGCTGGGCGGGGAGCTCTCCTTCTCCAATCTTCCTCTTCTCCTCCCATGCGGCTGAATGCGCATGCGCGTCAAGAGCTGCGCGCATTCAGCCGGTCACATAGGAAAGCATTATCAATGTTTTCCTATGGACGCTTGCGTGCTCTCACTGTGATTTTTCACAGTGAGAAGCACGCAAGCGCCTCTAGCGGCTGTCAATGAGACAGCCACTAGAGGAATTGGGGGAAGGCTTAACCCATTCATAAACATAGCAGTTTTAGAGAAACTGCTATGTTTATAAAAGAATGGGTTAAGCCTAGCTGGACCTGGCATCCAGACCACTTCATTAAGCTGAAGTGGTCTGGGTGCCTAGAGTGGTCCTTTAAATATTTGTAAAATATTTATTTATTTAGCTAGGGTGGGGAAATTGGGGGATTTACTGTTAGGGGTTAACAGTAAAAAAAAACCTTTTTTAAAAAGTTTAACCCCTTAAGAACACATGGCATGTGTGACATGTCATGATTCCCTTTTATTCCAGAAGTTTGGTCCTTATGGGGTTAAACAAAGTTTTTTTTTAAAAGTTAGTTTTTAAATGTTAAAACAAAAGTTTAAAAAGGGAAAACCATGCATATTTCCTCTACACTTGGTACAGGCTAGTGAAAAATGATACCACGCTAAGGTTTAAATATACCTTTTGAAATACCCTAGGCCTAGGGTGTCTTCTTTAGGAAATGGTATGCCTTTGTGCAGTAATTGGAAAACACAACCTACAAAAAAAAAAAAATGCCAAAGCAGGGTATGGACCTAGCGTAAAAATTCAAACTCAAATGGCTGTCTCAAATGTGCCCCTTCAACATTGTCATATACCTGGTAAAGGTACATACGTGGGTATTGCTGTACTCAGATGACATAGCAGAGCAACATATGACATATTATACTGCCGTAGCACACATAAGGTTTGCAAAATACTTATTACAAACTCATTGTGTGTGTCAAAAAGGCATAAAAAAATGCTTATTACGACTACACTAAGTACACGCTGTAGGGATCGACCGATTTTTATTTTTATTTTTTTTAGAGCCGGTACCGATAATCTGTGAACTTTCAGGCCGATAACCGTTAACTTGCCCATATTCTGTACATTTACCATTAAAAAAAAAAAAAAACTATTTCTAAAGGTAAGTGCACAAAATATACATGCCACGTGTAGTTGATGCAGTGTGTTTGTGTAGTGTGCGTATAGTGAATGCAGTGTGTTTGTGTAGTGTGCATTATATAAACACACTACACAAACACACTACATTATATATACAAAAATACAGTGCGTTATATACACAGTGTGTTTGTGTAGGTATGTAATTTGGGGGGAGGGGGCATTTTTTAATTTATTTTTTTTAAATATTTTTTTTTTGTACCCCTTCCCTGCTTCTTACTTGGCCAGGGAGGGGGGATACAGCATTTCCTGGTGGTCCAGTGGCATGAAAAGTACAGAGAGGGCCCCAGCAAACTATTACTTACCTTCCCAGCAGCTCCTTGTGTAAATCTCGTGGCCTGCGTGCCGCACGCAGCGTTGACATGGTGACCCGTGGCAGCGCTCTGACGGCCGCGAGATTTACACAGGGGAGCTGCTGGGAAGGTAAGTAAACGCTTGGTGCGGGCCCCCCAGGACCGCCAGGCTTGTTATGGGCCCAGCGGTTCTGTTACGTATTATCGGTATCTTTATTGGCCGATACTGATATTTCCGAAAATACCGATAATCGGTTGATCCCTACATGCTGGCAAAAAAAATTTCACGCTTAGGTTCAGAATATGTCTTTTTGAAATACCAAATACTAAAAAAAACTCCAAAGTGGGGTATGGACCCAGCTTCAAACTTCTAAGTTTGAAAAAAAAACGTCAAATGTGCCCCTTCATCATCCACATATACCTGGCAAAGGTACATATTGGGGTATTGCTGTGCTCAGATGACATAGCTGAGCACATAGAAAGTATTATGGACCCGTAGCACACACAAGGTTTGCAAAATATACAGTACAAACTCACTGTGTATGTCAAAAAGGCAGAAAAAAATGCTTTTTCCCACTACACTTGGTACAAGCTAGCAGAAATATTATTGCAGCCTAAGGTTCAAAATATGCCTTTTGAATTACCCTGGGATGTCTTCTTTAAGAAATGTTATGCCTTTATGGGATAGTTGGAATATGTAGCCTTCTAAAAAAAACAAAAAACTCCAATGTGGGGTATGGACACAGCTTAAATGTTCAAAATTTGAAGAAAAAAACTGAAATGGCTGTGTCTGAACTGTGCCCCTTTAACATCCACATATACCTGGCAAAGGTACATACGCAGGTATTACTGTACTCAGACAACACAGCTGAGCAACATATGAAGTATTATAAAGCCATAGCACACTTAAGGTTTGCAAAATATACAGTAGAAACTCACTGTGTGTGTCAAAAAGGCAGAAAAATTGTTTATTACCACTACACTTGATACAAGCTAGCGGAAAAAACAGTTCTTACGTTAAGGTTCAAAATTTGCCTTTGAAATACCCTCGGGTGTATTCTTTAAGAAATAGTATGCCTTTTCAGGTTCGTTGGAAATACGGACCCATCAAAACCATGTATGAAAATTCACACTTAAAAATCTGAAATTGACAGGTTTCTTTTACAGTACTGTAACTTCACAAAATAGTGTTTAGGTCATAAATTAGCCAAATTGTTTTTCTCAGAAGCAGCAACTGAGCATACTTAGGGGGAATTTATGACAGTGGCACTTATCAAATATACGAAATACCCAGCGAAAATGCAACAAGTATGTCTCACCACAAAATTTGAAATAAATTGCTGAAAAAATGGTGTTAAGTTGGGTATAATATATGTCTAATAAGATATCTTGGAGTGTCTGCTTTCTCAAATGGAAGGCCTTTTTGGGGTTATTTTGAACAGTCAAATGGCTATAATGCCACAAAATCAGACATTGGACCTACTCAACAGATGCAGCTGAATACAATATGGGGTTCTGTACAGGGTAGCACACACCAGTTTTACAAAATACACATTATATGTGTTTATGCCAAAATAAAGAAAAGAACACAATTTTACTCCAATATTTTAGCAGAGATTGGCAGTGAAATGGCTACGTAAAAGTGTCAAAATAATCTTCGGTAAATAGCCCGGAATGTCTACTTTATATAAATATATACTTTTGTGTGGCAATTTTGTTTTCTGTGATGGGTATTAAACTTCCAAGACAAACATAACTTTTAAAATTGAAAGACAGGGATAATGTACCTGAGGGGACTGGGGTAGAAAGTATTAACTCAATTATGAGTATTGAATGTCACTGGAAAATCACTTCCAGACTAGGGACTAATAATAATAATAATAAAAGCAAAAAATAAATACATTTTATTAAGTTAAATACACAATATCCCAGTCCCCTCAGGTACGCTATTCCTGTCTTTCAGTTTTCTATTTGGGGTTACCCCCCGTCCTTCAGTGTACCTAGCATTGGCTCGATCTCTGTTCTTTTTTCTTTTAACTTCTAAAATTGTTTCACATTGAAATTTTATTTTAGACCTTGTAGTTTGTTACCTGTAACTTTCAAAATAAACTGAAATCCTACACATAATATGTACTCTGTAAATCAAGACACATAAATGAATTGATTTTGAATTACTTTTCTTAAGCTGGACATATTATGCACACATTATTATGGCCAAAACTTGTTTTTTCTCAATTTTTTTTTTTTTTAGAAATGAGAATTTATACATAAATATATGGTACATCATATTAAAGCCCCTTTTGACATTTAAAAAAACAGTATATAATATGTGTTGGTATAATAAATGAGAGAGATGCAAATTGCAGTTGAACGCAAACTGCAAAAAATGCAAAAATTGCTTGTGTCCTTAAGAATATGTCCAGCTTCTGAAGCTGTGTCCTTAAGAGGTTAAACCTTGTATCAAGACATAACATTTGGACCCTATTTGTTTATTCTGGAACACTCTGTGTGCCAGAAGTGATTGGTGACCACTTATTCTGAAAAAGTTGCCCACCCCTCTCACACAGGCTCTGTTTATAAAGCAGAGTGAGTATTCTATAAATTGCGAAAGTGCATTGCAATCCCGAATGTGTGCTTTTGTAGTAAAATAATCACTAACTCTAGCCCACCCCAGCACTGTAAGCCAATCACCACTGGGCAACTTAACAAAGTGGTTTTGATGTATCGCTCATCCCTTTGTATATAGGAGAACTGATACGTCTGTGGAATTAGCACTGTTTAATAAAACATTGCAAATAACCTATAAGAATCCTTTATTTAATTTGATACTCTGTTTTAATTTATAATTTATATTATGGATTTAGCAAATTACACCACAATCCATTTCAGTCAAGGACCAGAGAGGGGAAATATCGCAAATAAGAAGAAATTAAATAAACATATCAATATTAGGTCATCCTAACTGCACAACACAATCCAGGAGTTTTCATAGTATGCTTACTTATCTCCTATTTAAAAATAAATAAAAATGTAACTGTAAAGTGTAAAAAAGAATAAAAAAAGGATGTATCTAACTATACATATGTGTGTGTGTGTGTATGTGTATATATATGTATGTGTGTGTGTGTGTGTGTATATATATATATATATATATATACACCATCACACACAAAGAAAACTCTTTATCAGGGAACTAGGCACCTCCATCTTTGCTTCCTGTCAAGCTCCGTCCTTTGCATCTAAAGTATAAATTATACAGAGAAGGTTAGAATTTAAACGATGTTTTTCTACATTGTAGTTGTGGAAGGTTCTGTGTAGCTTCCTTGACAGTCATGCAATTTTAAAGTAGGGCAAGAATAGAACATGTGTAAGGTAAGGCAAGAGACAGCAATAGCCGCAAGGCACTTAACGTTTCATTAATCACTTTCATTCCTTCATCTTGAGTAAAACGTAAAAAAATTCCAGTGGATAATCCAGTGTTGATCTTTTTGACCTTATTACATGCTAAACATTCCCTGGGATGCATTAAGCAATGCTGATTTTTTTTTTATTGTTAGTGATACAGTGATGGCGCTATTTATAGAGGAACGAATTGATATTGTTCTTCATGCTGGGGGACGAAGTCATAGGGAAATTGGACTTCAACCATCGTCACCCAGGAAGCCTACCTATCACAGTGCAGTAACAAAACTTAGCAAGAAATTCCAGGAAACTGGAAGTGTTCATGACAAAAGAAGAAGTGGACGCCCAAAGACCGCAACAGATGAAGAATCCTCCACCAAGATATTGGCTGCATATGCCAAAAGCCCATATAAAAGCTCTCGTCAGTTATCATACTAGCGTGGATTCAGCCAAAGGTCTATGGTACGTGTGCCGAAACAAAAGAAATGGCACCACTACAAACTCCAAATGTTTCAGAACCTCAGTGAAGATGAACCTGACAGCCATGTGGAATATTGCGAGCAGTCAGATGATGACGTCTCAATGCTGACATCAAAGGTCATGTATAGTGATGAGGCACCCACTTCAGGTAATAAAGATGTATAACCTGAATAAATATCTCTCCAATTGGATTTCACCATTGGTTTTGTAAGAAGATTTTACACATAGTGGTCTATGACCCATTCTTTAGTTTGTTTTTTTTTTTTGTGAAAATCTTTTTATTAAGATGTTTTCATTCTTTAGTTTTTAAATTATTAAGGTTCATTCAAGATGGTGAAATGGTATGGTAACCCCTAATTGTGAGTATTAACGTTATTATGACAAAAACATCTTTTATAGCTTTTTTTTTATCACTGGAACATATATGACCAGGATGGATGACTAGCGACTTTTCTTTTTCTTCAATTTGAATTGTTTATGTATTGGACCTGGTGTTGTGCTGCTTTTGCACTGCGGGGGTGGACTAAAATTGGTATAAAAAGTATAAAGAATCTCAGATGAAACATTGATTTTACAGAAAATTGTAGTTCTCTAGCTAATTTTCTATTTTGATGCAATGTTTACGATTTCTTAATAAACAGATTCACTTATTTTAAGAGAATGGGATGTATCTGTGTATGCTAATCTGATAATTCAGGTAAAATCGTCGTAATCAATGGTTGCTGCAAACAAAATCATAGCCATACTTTTGTACAGACAATTTATTAAACTTGCATTGTTTTCTTGCATACCTCCTTATAAACACACATACAAATGCACTCATGCATTACACTAGTCAGTAAATTTCACATTCAGATACACATTTAGTTAAAGCAGCATGGTCACCGTCTGGGAACTTTGCGAATTCGGCAAAGTCCCTCAACGGTGACAGTGTTGCTTTAACTAAATGTGCATGCGCGAGAGTACAGCATTGAGGCCAGTGGGGAATCCGCAAGACCACAGGATTCTCCATAGATCCAGCCAATACCCTGCAGCCACCACTGATGACAGCTGCAGGTCTTGACACTAAGGCTCTGCCTTGTGTCTGGAAATGTCAGACGGAGGAGAAATTCCAAGACAAAGTAGTTCCTACTTTGTCTCTGTATATCTCTTGACTAGGTGAATTTCAGAGAAATTCCAACACACAATGAATATTTCATATTTTCATATCTTTATAATATACTCATTTATAATTTGGGGTGACAGTGTCGCTTTTATAAAATCACATCAATGATGAGCTAACCACCAATCTAGCATGCTGCCTTTGCCAAGCATTTTATGCAATGGAAACCCCATCTTTTGGGCATTATTTAAATGAAATAAAAGTGCATTAAAATTACTGTTTTAAAAATAAGTAATAAATAATAATAATTCAGAGTTTATTTTCCACAACACTAAAACTGTACTCTTATCAATTAAATGAGGTTATTGTGTTTTGTATTTTGAACTTACTCTGACCATACAAGAAATATAATATTTATAGAACTTCACAGTGTTTCTGTATACACAAATATAATATATGCTGGCTGTGCATCATATGAAAGGAAGTCCACAACAGCATGATCAATAACCATACCATAAGATGTCCTCATTGTTAAATGGACACTATAGTCACCTGAACAACTTTAGCTCAATGAAGCTGTTTTGGTGTATAGAACATGCCCCTGCAGCCTCACTGCTCAATCCTCTGCCATTAAGGAGTTAAATCCCTTTGTTTATGAACCCTAGTCACACCTCCCTACATGTGACTTGCACAGCCTTCCATAAACACTTCCTGTAAAGAGAGTCCTATTTAGGCTTTCTTTATTGCAAGTTCTGTTTAATTAAGATTTTCTTATCCCCTGCTATGTTAATAGCTTGCTAGACCCTGCATGAACCTCCTGTATGCGATTAAAGTTCAATTTAGAGATTGAGATACAATTATTTAAGGTAAATTACATCTGTTTGAAAGTGAAACCAGTTTTTTTTTCATGCAGGCTCTGTCAATCATAGCCAGGGGAGGTGTGGCTAGGGCTGCATAAACAAAAACAAAGTGATTTAACTCCTAAATGACAGTGAATTGAGCAGTGAAATTGCAGGGGAATGATCTATACACTAAAACTGCTTTATTTAGCTAAAGTAATTTAGGTGACTATAGTGTTCCTTTAACTGGAAAACTCCAACCCTTATTCCCTATAGCAAACCCATCTGATTATTATTTTATTTTTTCCCCTTTTCTCAACTACTTTAACAGCTTGCACTTTTAGTTAACGGGTCCATCATTACTTAATGTGGCTTTTGTATGAACTAATTAAGACAAGTTGTTTTGGAAGATATCCACCCCTGATTGCCTATGGAAAATGTAGAAGCATTTTATGTAGTGAATAGAATATGAAGCATGAGGGTTGACAGCTGTGTGAAACCGGTGCATGAATAAAGATTTTGCTTTCAAAGTTTAATAACACTTTAAAGAGCTTAGGAACGTAATAAATTAACAGATATTTTCTATTTGTTTTGATCGTATTCTTTAATACTAGGCCAGTAGCATAGCAGTAATAATAACTACATCTTAGGGTGCTCAGAGAGGCTGTTCATGCAACCACCTTATATCCCAACTAATAGCATACAGTATCTGCTAAATATGTTTTATGTATTCAGCAGCACAGTGTATAGATTATATCTCTGTACCTACCTGAATATTAACAATTTCACCCATGCAATTTGTGGCTGACAGGTTCACGCAGCCAAAGTAGACACCCACATTGAGCAATTTAACAATTACCCTATTGCACAATAGAATGTATTATTAATACGCAGTTGCACAATGGGGATAAGAAAGGAGCAATGAGTGAACCTGTCTCTGCATCCGTAGCACACGAACGTAGCCTGTCCCCTTACAACTTAGGAAGGTTTATCAGAGGAGATCTAAAGATTTCACCTTACTTGCAGGAATACACATCTCAGATCCCATTTCTGTGTGTTTAACGAGACCTGGTACCCTGGAAAACATGTTATTAGTACTTCTGTTGATCTTATATTTAAAGGTAATGATGAGATCAAAGCCCCCTTTAGAAAACTCAAAGCCATGATCAATAGTTAACTTGCTAAGTTGCAGACAGTAGTGGGTTTCTTAAAGGAGCACTCTGTTAGAAATACAAGCATGTAGTTCTAACTGTTTTCTCCTGCCTGTTTAGATGTTGGGGAGCACTCGACAATCCTAAAATATACAAGTTCTACATATTTTCAATCACTTGCCACGCAGGACTCGCTGCTTCCCTGACGAAAATCTTTACTGATCATTTCGGCAGATCCAGTGGTTCTTCTTAAGAAAACACTGGGGGGCCAGCTGTGCTGCTTCCGTTAGCGTCTCTTCATAGATCTGTATTATCCCAAAGCATCATTATGGGGTGCATTATGTGTATCCAAGCAGCAAGTGTAAACGCTGAGCATCTGTCTTTCAAAGATTGTAAAACATAACAGTTAGGACCAGTAGTGACTGTCCTTAGAACCGTCCACAGAAACAAATGTAGGCACTGACTTGTCACAGAAATGCACAATCTTTAAATATGACTTCCTTATCTGTATTCTTACACAGCTCAGCTATTGACAGCAGAGAGGGAGCTGAACATCTATATACCAAGCCGCCTGCGTTAGGAGATGACACCCAGGCAGATACAGAGTAAGTGAAATACTACCGGCCTGTGTCTTCCGTTTGTAACTTGAATGAGATTTGAATGAAGCAGCTTTGTTGCTTATTACATGAAAGCAGAGGAAACCCATGTAGACTAAATATTATACCGCAAGATTGGTTCACTTAGCGGAAGGAAATCCCAGGGTTAGTGCTGAGCATAGCTATACTTACCATTGACTGCTCAAGGGCAGCTTTAATGAAAATGTTTTTTATGCTTTTTAAATGTTATGTAGAAGATAATGGAAAGTTTTGTTAGAGTGCATTTTTTTAATGATAATTTTATGCATTAAAGAAGAGGTGAATTTGAAACTGGCGTTCCCTTCAATCTCATTTGACAGAGCAACTTGCACCTACCTTGCAGGGCCAGATTAAGAGCCCAGTGGGCCTGGTGCTGACAATTATGATGGGGCCTAATTACAGAATCTTATTGACCAAAAACAATAAAACAGTCATACCTCCCAAGCGTCATGTATCTGATGGAGATGGTGTTGGAGGGAAACTCAAAGGATGCAGCTATAAGAAAACACATACTCTATGCTAATCTCTCTCTAATTTATGCTTTCATCTTTCAAGTAAATCCATACCAACTAACAGCAGTGTCTAGTGAAGCAGGAAGTCAATGGTCAGGGTAAAAGGGTGGGCCACTGACGCAAATCACGTGACCAGAACTGCCAAAAGGGGCGAACATGCCCAAAAAGGGGGCATGTCTGTCCAAAGAATTGAAGGACAGCCTGGCATCAGTGTCCCTATGTATCACAGTGTCAGTGTCCCCATGTCGCCCAGTCCCCTAGTCTCCAAGTGTCTCAGTGTCCTCATTTCTCCCTGTGTCCTCATTTCTCCCCGTGTCCCCATGTCTGTGTTTCCCGTGTCACTACGATACTAGGGGACACTGAGACACTTGGGGACACTGGGAGTCATGGGGGCACTGAGACACATGGGGGCACTTGTGGATACAGACATGGGAGACACTGGGAGACATGGGGACACAGACTCTAGGACACATGGGGACACTGAGACATTTGGGGACACTAGGGACACTGAGACATGGGAACACAGACACTGGGAGACATGGGGACGCTGGAACACTAGGGAATCTGGCTGGGAGGCATGGGGAGATTGAGACACTTGGGGACACTGGGAGACATGGGGACAATAGGGGCACTGAGAGTCAAGGGTTCACTGAAACACTGGCTGGGAGACATGGGGACACAGACATTTGGGGACACTGGGAGACATGGGGACACTGGGGGCCATGGGGACATTGAGAGACATGGGGACACAGACACTGGGAGACTAGGGGACACTGAAACACTGACTGGGAGACATGGAGACACTAGTGTCTCCATGTCCCAATGTGTCTCCCAATGTCCCTATGTCTTCCTTTCCCCCCTCGCCCCATCCTTCACTTCCCTGAGCTGCAGGCTGGGAGCTGCTGTCTGAACTCTCTGTGTAGCTGCTCCCCCTGCGGATCAGTGAGTAGAGAAAAGCAGGGAGGGATATGATGTAACTTCCTATCCCTGCCTCTCTCCACACACAGTGACCCCTATTGGCTTGTGCTGGTATTGCAGAGTAATCTCCGTTTATACTGAGAAAAATATCGGCATTTGTATTGCCGTTATTACTGCAATACCGTCATGGCCAGGCAGCCTCAAATACTGGCTGTGCTGGTAAAATACCAGTCAGGCGGCAAACCCAAGAGTAGTGTGTGTAAAATAAATAAATAAATAAGTTTACTTTTTTAATTTTATTTATTTTTTAATATTTTTTTTTTTTTTGCCTGGGCCTAGAGCTGCAGCTCCATCAGCCCCTATGTTAATCCGGCCCTGCTACCTTGAGTGACTTTTGATATATCTTGTGTCATTTTAATGAAACCGTTATTCACAGAGGACATCACAGGGTTAAACGTTGTTGTGTTCGAGCTGGTGCTAATGCTTTTTATAACTCTCTTTGATCTAGCATTTGCATTGTGCGTGGAGTAGAAATAATTTCTGCTGATCCTAAATAGTCTTTATTTGCCCCTACCAACCATGTGCTGTGGTGCAATTCCTTTCTATTATGTTTGTACAGCTCAATGATTCCTTGTTTTTTATTTTGCAGGACTTTAAATTGACATCGATGTTTAACATTTGATGTAGTGTGTATATTACGTTACCATTTGTATCGCTTGATATTGTGATTGATTAGACCTTGCATTATTTCATGATATTCCCGATCCAACTCCGGTGAGTAAAATATGGCCCAGTAATTTTCCAGTGACACCTGTTCTCCAATAGAGATATCATCTGATTGTGACTTTTTGTATGAAACACATAGTACAGTACATAGTACCTGAGCCCAAAAGGTAGGAGGGTGGCTAAAATTATGTATTTTTCTTTTTTAATTTTGTGTATCTGTTGTGTGTATGTCTGTATGTGTATCTGTCACATCTGTATTTGTGTGTGTGTATTTGAGTGTATCAATAATAATACTTTTTGTGTGTCTGTCTGACTCTGGCGTGTCTGTGTCTGGAATGTGTGTGTGTCTGTCTCTGGCGTGTATGTGTCTGTCTGTCTTTGGCGTGTGTGTATGTGTCTGTGCCTGTCTGTCTGTCTCTGTGTCTTTGTCAGTGTGTGTGTGCCTGTGTGTCCCTGTCTGTCAGTGTGTGTGTGTGTCCCTGTCTGTCAGTGTGTGTGTGTGTCCCTGTCTATGTGTCCCTGTCTGTCAGTGGCTAGATCATCAGCCCCCTCCGATCACATTGGGAATTATGTTTTTACTCATCTTTTTTTCCAGCGCTGTGCCGGCCTCCGTAGCTAAGATGATCAATTACCAATCAGCATCTCCTCATAAAGATGCATTAAATCTAAAAACTGGCTCCTAACTTTTTTTAGCTGGCCCTGCACTAAAGTGTCCATTTAAGAACTAGTTTGAGAACCTCTGATCTATTGCACATGGCTCCAACTGTGATTATGGCAATGGTTACCTGTAAAGTTTAGTGTCGCCTTAAGGAATGCTTTAAAATCCTTGAATCGTAAGAAATGGAAATATGAAGAAATCTGAGATGGCCCTTAGTAATTTGGGGCTAATTACAGTAAGAGGTTTATTCAATAAGAGTGAAGGGACTTGAAATACATTTATTTTAATGCTTAAACATGTATTCCTGACCCTATAGTGTTAAAACCACTATCTAGCCCACTTGGCCCCCTTTGTCTCCCTAAAGATAGTAGAATCTTACTTGTATTCAAGTCTGAAGCTGCTGCCTCTGCCTGTGAACTTATTCTGACCTCTGACATCATCAGAAGTGGTGGCCTGATCCAATCACAATGCTTCCCCATAGAATTGGCTGAGACTGACAAGGAGGCAGATCAGGGGCAGAGCCAGCATAATTCAAGCACAGCCCTGGCCAATCAGCATCTCCTCATAGAGATTAATTGAATCAATGAATCTCTATGAGGAAGGTTCAGTGTTTGCATGCAGAGGGAGGAGACACTGAATGTTTGGATGCATTTTAGGCAGCCATGACCCAGGAAGGATCTCTAACCGCTATCTAAAGGAGTGGCCAGTGAAGTTATCACTAGGCTGTAATGTAAACACTGCATTTTCTCTGAAAAGACAGTGTTTACAGCAAAAAGCCTGAAGGTAATGATTCTACTCACCAGAACAAATTCAATAAGCTGTAGTTGTTCTGGTGACTATAGTGTCCCTTTAATGTAACTGACACCCAGATCAGTTGAGGGCTTTAGCACCTACAAATCAGATGAGGATTGTGAATCAGTGTTGGAAACAGAATCTGAACTCAGCACCTAAAAAATCATTGAAGGCAACTAAAATTGTTCATGTTTTAAAAGCCTTGTAAACCAGCACAATCACTGCCGTATACAGACTGATATACTCAAATTCACTCACACACCCTAAAATAGCATGGCTGAGCTGCTTCCTGAGGGGAACTGTGTTTCTGGCACGACCCACCGTTAAGGATCCTGCACCCAGTATGGAGACAGGGAACTGAAATATGTCAGTCTGAATCGTATCCTCAGTCATGTTAGAAGAAAGGGCTTTCTACCCAGGACACAGCTCGACCACACTTCATTAGTGAACAAGCCCTCAGCAGACTGTCCGTGCAAACATAATTACAACCTAACAACGGCTGCCGAGTGTCTGACTGAGCAGACTGGTAATATAGGTGCACATAGCTTTCACTTCAGGCCCCAGGTCACAACAACTGAGGGGGATATGGGGGTGGTGGGTCATAGAATATGTCTAATACAATAATAAATAGCATGTTTATGAAAAGGTGTCCATATATGTAAACCCCCACTATTATTTGACCACATGAAGTTTCAATTCATTGCAATTTCTGCACATTGTGGTCAAACAAATGCTGGAATACAATTAATATACCATGTATTCCTGACCCTATAGTGCAAAACCCACCATTTCGATGGTAACCCCCAGCCCCTTTAAAAGTATGAAAAACTCAGCTTATTTCCAGCGCCCTGCAGGTCTGCCAGCACTGGCCCCACCCGCTTAGTGACATCATCAGAATTGTCGATTTTTAGCCAATCCAATGCTTAAAGGCAGTGTTTGCAAATTTTCTGAAACATGTCCACACTGTAATTATTTTACAAATATTGTCAAGAGAAATGTGCTTTTTTAAATGCTACTAGAATGACAAAACACATTCTCCCGTGTCAGAGGGGTCCTAAAAATCCTTGGTGATTAAATCTAATTGCCAGTATAGGGAGTAAATAAGGTTTTATTTCCCTTTTTGTGGTACAATTGGCCATTGCTTCAGAATTTTCTTTTTAATTTCTTTAGTATTTACAGAATAAAAGATGTTTCAAAGGTTAAACTTGATGGACTTGATTATTATTATTACTATGTAACTGTTAATAATGAGGACCATAGCAGTGACAGTGCATGTAGCTTCCACTCTCCAACGTTCCCGTTTCAGTGACACTCTCTTTGCTTTTTCTGTTACAGCTGCGTCATCACAAAGGGCTTCTACACAAGCAGCATCTCCAAGTAAGTGTTGCAAACGAAGCCTCCAAAATATACTCCATACCTTTTATTTAAAGGACCACTATAGTGCCAGGAAAACATACTCGTTTTCCTGGCACTATAGTGCCCTGAGGGTGCCCCCACCCTCAGGGTCACCCTCCCGCCCGGCTCTGGGAGGAGGAAGTGGTTAAAACTCACCTTTTTTCCAGCGCCGGGCGGGGAGCTCTCCTCCCTTTCAGCTGAATGCGCACACGCGGCAAGAGCTGCGCGCGCATTCAGCTGGTCTCATAGGAAAGCATTCATAATGCTTTCCTATGGACGCTTGCGTGTTCTCACTGTGATTTTCACAGTGAGAATCACGCAAGCGCCTCTAGCGGCTGTCAATGAGACAGCCACTAGAGGATTTGGAGGCTGGATTAACCCTATTATAAACTTAGCAGTTTCTCTGAAACTGCTATGTTTATTAAAAAAAAAAGGGTTAACCCTAGCTGGACCTGGCACCCAGACCACTTCATTAAGCTGAAGTGGTCTGGGTGCCTAGAGTGGTCCTTTAAAGATAAGCGGACACCTGGAAATCATGGAAACGTCTTTCAGGCTTTTGCAAGAGCAATATGTTCCTCTGGAACCCCATTGCCAACTGAAACAGATATTGGCAAGCTTTTAAATTACGGAGACCATCCTACTGTTTGCCAGCAGACATCCCTCGAGCAAAACTCTTTTAGAGTCCCAATATAAGCGTGTAACGGAATGACCCGTGAAAGGGAAGAGGCTTCTCTCAATCTCTGCAAACCTTCAGGCTTGAGGAGTAGATGATGAAAAAGATGATGACAAATATAAAGGAGCAAAAGAAGAAACTGATCACAATAGACCAGAAAACGAGACGTTTGGAACTTTTTTTTTTCCTTTGCAGTGCTTAGTGAATATTCCCCAAGACATACAGAGCTATATATATTGTTACAGGGTGTCCGTCCCATGTCCTGCTTTCTACATTTGTTACATAGCTAAAATATTACTGTATACATAGCTTGAAAGACCGAATGGTCAGTAGGCCTGATTTTAGGCCTGACTATTGCTTATTATCTTATTTATTTTATATTTTTATATAATTTTTATACTCTGTATATGTTTTATTATACATTTTAGGCGCACCCTTATCTTTATTTGCTTTCTGATTTTAATACAAGATGCTCATGCTTTGAAAGAGTTAAAGTCTAATTTTTTTTTTTTTTTAAACATACAATATATTTCTGTTCTTGTGTTCCTGCGCCTGACACCAGCTTTCGCTATCTTTTATAAACATCCAGCACTTGAACAAAATCGCATTCTTTCTATCACCTGCAATTCTTAATTGTGTTCCTATTCTCATACTGCCACTTGCATCAGTGAACAGGAGACCAACTAACAGCATTACAAAAAGTTATATGAAAAGTTATACTTTCGGTTCTGAGACGCCCGTGATTGGTCAATGTTTCCATTGAGGTATACACCCCTAGACTAACTGTGTTTTATACATACGATGTACTACGCATTAAACTTTGGAATGCTTATTTGATACTACATCTGAGTGGTGTAACTTCATTGAGTATTCCCAGCAGCTGATAAGAAAAGCAGAAACTTTGTTAGTGCATAAAACCATGGCAGTGTAAGGGTTTCCAGACCCATGCACGATTGATAATGTTTAAGTTGATAGATATATATGGGTGACTGTAAGGAAGGTCTCTTTTTGTGCTTGAAAAAGCCTCTAGAGGCAGGGCGAAATGTGTTAGCGTCACACGCCAGGCGAGTACCCGTAAGCATGGAAACCAATTGATATGGCAGTCGGCAGACAAATTAACTATGAGTAAACTATGAGAAATATCAGATTGAACAGAGACTGTGTTTCGCTAGAGGGAGCTGAGAATACCTGTATTACAAGTTGTTTTTAACTGAATAAGGAAATAAAAGTGGTAACCTGGCTGGTGGTGAGTCCTTCAATGCAATACAGATTCGGATCAGGCGCACACAAGGGGCTGATCCTCCCCGAGTGGTACTTTATCCCCTCTACTTTTGTGAGTGTTAGCTTGATATTTATAATATTTAATATGATAACATGACAGATTTTATATCTACTGCAGTCATAGGCGTGCGCACGGGGTGTGCCGGGTGTGCCTGGGCACACCCTAATCCCCGTGCGCACGCCTATGGTTTGAGTCCTGCAGGAACAGCGGTCCTGCACTTTTTTTGAGCAGGAACGCTGTTCCTGCAGGCACTCAGTGTCTCGTTTCCACCTTCCGCCACTGCCAGTCATGGGAGGGCAAGAGGTGATGTGATTCCCCCCCACCTGCAGCTCAGCCGCCATGGGGAGCCTCTGCCTCTGCTTCTTCGCTGCTAAAGTGATGTCGGGAGCCGAATAAGGACGCCATATCTCTGCCCCAGTTACAGCAGCCAAATGCCCAAGGCTGCCAGAGGGAAGTGAGAGCAGAGCCCTCACAAGGCCACTGGAGAAAGGCCTGCCCCACTGGACTTAGGAATAAGTCCACCTGCAGTACCCAGGTAGGAGGCTGGGTGGACATTTCTAAAAAAAAAAAATGAAATGGCAATAATTTGTGTGTGTGTGTGTGTGTGTCAGTGAGTGTGTGAGTATGTGTCAGTGTGTGTGTGTGTGTGTCTGTGAGTGTGTGTCAGTGAGTGTGTGAGTGTGTGTGAGTGTGTGTGAGTATGTGAGTGTGTTTGAGTGTGTGTCAGTGAGTGTGTGAGTATGTGTCTGTGAGTGTGTGTGAGTATGTGTCAGTGTGTGTGTGTGTCAGTGTGTGTCTGTGAGTGTGTGTCTGTGATTGTGTGTAAATGTGTGAGTATGTGTCTGTGAGTGTGTGTGTCAGTGAGTGTGTGAGTATGTGTCAGTGTGTCTCTGTGAGTGTGTGAGTGTGTGTCTGTGAGTGTGTGTCAGTGTGAGTGTGTGAGTGTGTGTCTGTGAGTGTGTGTGTCAGTGAGTGTGTGAGTATGTGTCAGTGAGTGTGTGTGTGTCAGTGTGTGTCTGTAAGTGTGTGAGTATGTGTGTGTCAGTGTGTGTGAGTGTGTCTGTGAGTGTGTGTGTCTGTGAATATATATATGTATATATATATATATATATATATATATATGTATATATATATATATGTATATATATATATATATATATATATATATGTGTATATATATATACACACACACACGCGGCGTATGTTTGTGCTTTAGGGTGCACACCCTAATGCAATAGGCTGCGCACGCCTATGACTGCAGTGTATTAAAGATTTTTTTTTGTGGCTATATAAACATATTTACTTGGTAACACAATTCTGACATCTACTGGTCATTGTGTATATTGCATGTAAAGACTAATACTAGTTTTCTACAGTAATAAACTGACAACCACGTTTCAACATTTATGCCAAAACACCCAATTTAGAGAAGCGCAGTTCAGTTTGTTCTCCCCCTAATAAATATTTAAACACAAACTCTGTTAATGAGATGCTGTATTACTGTTAACTTAAAATTTCTATTACGTTTCTCTGTTAAATAACGAACACGTGTTACTACACACATTTGTTGGAATAAACACCCTCCCAAGTCTTCCTGCTCTCCCCTCTCCTGGAACAAAGTGACCGGAGGCCGGTGATATAGATCTTTGATCTCCAAACCAGTCTGAGAAGGCAGATATTGAGACTGGCAGGGGGTGGAGCCCACAGACATCGCAGTGGGGCCCCTATGCTACCCAACTTGCCCATGTGGAAAGACGACCCTGCAGATGAAATACTCTGATTCCAGTTCAGACTCCTCCTCTGAAAAATCTTCTTATGAAGGATCCATTGAATCCTCTGATGAAGATAATTTTCCTGAGGACAGTATTCACAAGCTAATAAGAGAAGTTCGATCCCTTATGGAAAATAAATAACCAATTAAGGGGAAAATCCTAGATCTTCCCTATGTATCCTTCGTTAAAAGAGTTAATGCTTAGGGAACGGAAGTTTCCTGCAAAAATAACTTTTATCTATAAACAATTAAAAAAAACGTTTCAAACAGAGAGGAATCTGACCATAAATTAGAATATTTAACAAACATAGATCTTCGAATTGCTCAACTGGGAAAGAAACCTACCTTGCCTATAGGTGATTCCGGTGACCTTCAAGATTCTATGGATAAACAGTGGCTAGGAGGGCTAATTGGTAGAGAAACTGGTCAGCACATCATGTCTCCAAAAACATCCTATATTATCTACCATTCTAACTAGGGAGACTTTTTGGCTTTAAACTGGATGATTTATTAAAACAAATGGCTGAAGAGAAGAAAGCATTGTCTGAAGATCACAAGAAGAAGCAATGGAACAATAATTATTTCAGAGGAAGATCTTCATATTAAGGTTCCTTTCGGAAGAGCTCTGCAAACAGAGGAGATATTTTGACTACCAATGTAAAGATAACTTTTCAGAGAAGAAAAATTATAAATTGACGCAATGCCAGTGGGAGGAAGACTTATTAATTTTTTTCCAAAATGAGAACAGACCACCTCAGATAGATGGGTTCTATCTACCATCTAAAAGGTTGTCAATTGGAACTCTCAAAAATTCCACCAAGTTGATAACTTTGTTCTACAGTACATACTTCGGAAACAGCTTTAGCACTTTTGAGAGAAGTACTTATAATATTGCAAAATAATGTTGTAGAAATTCTACAAAAAGAACAATATTTCAGAACATAGTCAAGACTCTATCTAGATCAGAAACCAGATTTGGACAACTTGGACTTAAAAGCTGTGATCTGATTCCAAAAAATCCAATCGGTTGACTAAGTTCAATGCATTTAAAAGATGCGTACCTTCACATTTCTATGGCATGAACAAGTTCTTCAATACCAATTTAAGGTTCTTCCATTTGTCCTTTCCTCTGCTCTGAGAGTTTTCACAAAGATGCTGGTAATGATAACTGCAGATCTTAGAAAAAAAGGTCTGCTTATTGTTCCCTGCCTAGACGACTGGCTACTCGTAGCTTCTTCAAAAGAACAGCTTGTTATGGGTATAAGAACTGCTTCAGAGTCTCTAACAGAACATGGCTAGGTCATCAACAAGGAAAAAATCAGAGTTTTCTCTCACTCAATTAATTCAGTTTTTAGGTCTAATTCTAGATATTCCGATGAAAATATTTTTAATGAAAGAAAAAAAGAGAATGTTTCTCATTATATTCAGAAACTAAAATGAAAGATAAATTGTTTAGTAAGAGAAGTCATGAGTTTTTTAGGAATTCCACAGCAGCCTTTCCAGCGGTCAACTGGGCAAATTCAAGAATGAGTCCCTTACAGAAAAATATTCTAACACCTTGGAACAAGAAAACTTCCACCTTAGATCAACTAATAAAACTGAATTGTACAACACTCAAAGGCTTCCACTGGTGGACAACATCTATCTTCCTGTAAGTAGGTCTCTCCTTTGGAACAAAAGCTGTAAAGTTCCTCACTACAGATGCCCCCAGACAGGGATGTGGCGCTCATTTAGTGACAAAGAAGAAAAAGGGAAATAATATGGAAAATTCATAAGAAGATCTTCCATCTTCGGGAAATTAAAGGCGATCTTGTTGGCCTTTATATCTTTCAAGCCACATCTCAAAACTCAACATGTACAGATAGGAGCAGACAACCCTAAAGCAGTAGCTTATGTAAATAGAAAAGAAGGATGTACAAGATCTTTTCTCCTAGAACAGCTGTGTTCCCAGATCATGTTTTGGTCGGAGCTTCATCTTCTCTCGATCTCACCAGTTCATATCAAAGGAGATCACATTACATTGGCAGATGCTCTAAGCCGGAATCACCTGAAGCAAGCGGACTGGTCTCTTACAGCCCACATATTTTAGGATATCGCAGCAAGTTTCAGTACACCAGTACCAGACTTCATGGCAACAAAGACAAACCGAAAAACACACAAATTTGCCTGCCTGAATCCAGCAGACAGTCCAGATTTAATTTGCCCTTTCTATTCCATGGAGTTTCTCCCTAGTCTATATATTTTCAACAAGGGTTCTCATTCCTCATATCCTACAGAAGATCATAGCAGAAGAAGCAAGGATTATCGTGATCTCTCCATGGTGGCCAAAGAGAAGCTTGTTCTCCATTTTCCTAAACATCCCAAACAGAGATTTTTGTAAACTTCCTCTGCCGGAAAAAGTTTTAGAACACAACCCGTTGCCACTTCAAAGCCTTCAAAGATTTAATCTTACAGCTTGGCTACTTAACACCAGAACTTGAAGTTAGTTGCTGCTAAAAAAATATATATATATATATATATATATATATATATATTCAGGAAGATCCTCTGTGCGCTTCTATTTCAAACATTTAAAAATTTCTGCAATTGGGTTTCGCTAAAAGGGCTTCACCCAGCTTCTCTAAAAGTTCAAATCTCGGCTCTTAGCGTCTACTCCTTAAGAGATTTTGCATCAGAATATCTGATTACTAGATTTTTAACGCTTTGCTTTGGTTGCTTCCTACCATCAGAGAGCTAGTTCTTCCATGCAGAAGCTAATTTCAAACCATTGGAATCTAATTATCTCAAGATAATTTCTTACAAAACATTTTTTTTTTTTGTGGCTGTGACATCTGCTAAACGCCTTGGCAAATTACAGGCATTGGCTTCATCTCCTCCATATCTTATCTTCCATCAAGATAAAGTTGTTCTTAGGCTTC
This sequence comes from Pelobates cultripes, assembly GCA_933207985.1. NCBI lineage: Eukaryota > Metazoa > Chordata > Amphibia > Anura > Pelobatidae > Pelobates > Pelobates cultripes. The sequence goes on from OW240915.1 coordinate 30,556,345, forward strand.
ATCCATACTTTATTGCTAAGGTCTATTCCATGTCTAACATCAATCAAGAAATTGCCTCTCCGACTTTCTGCCAGAATCCACAGATTTCTATAGAACAGAAATTGTCTGGACATAGAACACTTTTTGCAGGTTTAACTGGATAGGTTGTTTGTCCTTTTTCAAGGGTAAAAAAAATAAAAAAAAAAAGTTCCATGGCTTCAAAGAGTTTCATAGCAAGATGGATTAAATAAACTATTTCTCTAGCTTACATTTCCTCTCAGGCTTTTCCTCTTCAAAATATAAAGGCACATTCAACAAGAGCTATTGCCACATCTTGGGCCTTCAAAGCTTTTGCTACTCCATCACATATTTGTATAGCGGCCACCTGGTCTTTACACCTTTTTAAAACACTACCAATTAGATATACATAGCTCTGAACATGCAGAATTTGGGTGCCAGCCAGGTGTTTCAGGTGGTGGTTTAATACAAATGATCCTGCCCATAATGGGATTGCCTGTTTTTTCCCAGTCTTAGTGAACTGCCTCTAATCTGGAGGGAACAGCATAAATTTCACTTACAGTAAATTTATTTTTCCTTAGGATTAGAGGCCGTGCACATATTTCCCTCCCTAGTTAATACATTTTCTTTTGTATTTTCGGGGGGTGAGGATTGTGTTTCTACCTGTTTTATACATAAAGAGGTGCAGTTTGGTGGAGTAACCAATTAATTTAAAATTATAGGTGACTGCCTGCCTTTCCCTATCCAGTTTAGAGGAAATCCCAGGCCTCTAATACGTTTACATTAATAATACATTTACGGTAAGTAAATTTAATTTATGCTTTCTAATAGGTGTTAACACCCTAATTTGATGCTTACGTATCAAATACATTAAATGATATTGAAAACATACTTATTTTTAATATTCACAATTCCTGATTTAATGTGTTCTGATGATAGTTCATGAAAGTCAGTAACATAGGGTATTACAGAATCCGCTGCCAGTAACACATTTGCATATAGAAAGGATTTAAAGATCTACTGGGGCAGATCATCCAGTTGTCTTGGAGAATGATTTTGTTACAAACTGCAATTCACCTTCATTTGGGCTACTCGGGTGGTCGATTGAATTCTTGATTTTCGAACCTACATGTAAAATAATCACAAAACAAACGACTTGTGCTATGGGCAAGCATTTGTTTGATTTTTTTATTTATTTTTAGCAGTACACGGATTGGTCCATTTTTGCGTCCTTTTGGTTCATGTGATTAGTTTTCCAAAATCTTTTAGGAGCTTAATCACCACATGCACGAAACTCTGCCGTCCCAAGTTTTTATTTTTTTATTTAGACTGGTTTGGTTGCATGGCACGTGTCTATATATAGATATATATATATGTGTGTGTGTAGAACGTGGGAAAGCATTTGTATAATTTATGTGTGTGTAAATTGTCTTTGTGATGGCATTTGGCTTGAGTGTGTTACTGCATATGTGTGTGCCAACCTTTTTAGTAGGCGTGTATGTGAATGGTGCATATTGCATCACCAGTGCCCCTGCATTGTTTTAGTGGTGATTAGGAGATTCTCCTTGTCTAATTTTATAAGTTTTATTTTCAATGTTCTTATTTCAAGATAAATCATCGCTTTAATACAATGCTTTGGGAACCCTGTCTGGCTTCCTTCGTCACTCTGCTTGAAGAATCGTTCAAGAAGAAGTGAGTCTGGCAGCTATAGAAATTTAAGGGTGCTTGCTAGCAGTTACAGTTTTAGAACTTGTGCCACATGCATTCAGTAGCATCAAACGCTGTTACTGTTCACTAGGCTGACTGACTCAGAGCACATTGACCCATTCGCTAAGGCCCAAAGATCATGGGTCCCAAGCACCAGAACAACATTCAAAGTATTTTTTGTTTATGACTGAGACGTCCGTGCTGGACAGAAAGGGAAGGCTTGCAGTAGCTGCAAATTGTAGATCTGCAAGTATTCTAAGTAAGGTTTTTGTTAACCCCCAGACTATGCAAAAATCATTTAGTACATGCATGTTTCATATGCGGGGTTATCTATTACACTGTAAAGCAAATATATATATTTTGTTAATGAATTGCCCCTTTAAGGAATATATATATACAGTATCTCACAAAAGTGAGTACACCCCTCACATTTTTGTAAATATTTTATTATATTTTTTCATGTGACAACACTGAAGAAATGACCAATTTGGACATTTCCACTTAGGGGTGTACTCACTTTTGTTGCCAACGGTTTAGACATTAATGGCTGTGTGTTGAGTTATTTTGAGGGGACAGTGAATTTACACTGTTATACAGGCTGTACACTTACTACTTTACATTGTAGCAGAATGTCATTTCTTCAGTGTTGTCACATGAAAAGTTATAATAAAATATTTACAAAAATGTGAGGGGTGTACTCACTTTTGTGAGATACTGTATATGGACTATGACCTAAACTTGATCTTTGTACTCTGCTGATTATGAGAGAATGATAATATTTATCTGTTATACACTTTCAACGAGATTTAAGTGTGTTTTGACTGGAAGGACAGATCATAGCATGCAGCTTTAAATATACAAACTTTGCCCTTCAATTAATGAAAATTGAGGCAAGATAACCACGGATACCTTGAAGATTATGGATAGATGTTCTTTATGTTTAGGGATGGGATGTATTTAGGGCTATGAAGTCTTTAAAATGATGGCACCTCTAAACAGTCTCTCCCACAAAAAAGTATTGTGTTATGGACTGATTGTGAATGTTGCATGCACTGAATGTGTTATACAGGGTTTGAGTGCAGAGTCCAGGGTATAAATGTTGGGTGTGATTGCGTTGGTGGAATCTGAATGCTGTATACAGGGTATAAATATTGTATTCAGCATCTAACTGTAAAGCACAGTGTAGTTAATAACCGCAGTGCTCAAAGAGTTCATAGTATGTTGAGAATCTAAATTATAGTGAGAGCAGAGTAGCTTGCAAGACTATATCAATATTACGCATAACCCTGACCTATTGATTACCAGGTCATCATAATGAGGGGAACCCTACTGCCCAGTGAAACTGTAAAGGGACATAGACTTGGCTTCCTAACCCATTCTAGAGCTTTATTCCTGCACTTCATATGAATAATGATTCTGCAGTGGTTTGGAGATTCACATAGTTACATAGCTGAAAAGAGACTTGCGTCCATCAATTGTACAGCACTACAGAATCTGATGGCGCTATATAAATAATATAATAATAATAATAAGCAAGTTCTGCCTTCCTCACAAAATTTTTTGCTGTTGATCCAAAAGAAGGCAAAAAAACCCAGTCTGAAGCGCTTCCAATTTTGGAACAAACTAGGAATAAAATCCTTCTTGACCCCGAAATTGCAGTCGGATATCTCCTTGGATCAAGCAGATATTACCCCACTAATTATTTTTATTTATTTATAAAATATTTTACCAGGAAAGATACATTGAGATTTCTCTCGTTTTCAAGTATGTCCTGAGTCCACAAAACATTGCATTAGTACAATAGGATACAATAAAATACAAAAACAATATTAATACACAATATATACAAAATTTAACATAGAACAGATAGGAAATATATAATCAGCCATGACAGGTGCATTCTGTTTTGAGATATGTATAGAGGGATCTCTTAAAGGATTTTAGAATTGGGGAAGATTTAAAGGGTGGGGGAGATCGTTATATAATTGCGGTGCTCTGTAGGAAAAGGAGGATCGGGCTGCTTTCTTTTTGTATTGAGGTAGACTAAATAAAGTGCTGGTACTGGATCGGAGGTTATAAGAGGTGGGAACAGACTGGGAGAGCATTCTACTCGGGTAGGGTGGGAGTTTCCCAGAAAAGCTCTTAAACACAAGGGTGGAAAGATGAAGGGTGCGTCTGGATTCCAGCAACAGCCAGTTTAGTTCTTTTAGCATGTCACAATGGTGGGTCACATAATTACATTGTAACACAAGTCGGCACAACGAGTTGTACAATGTATTGAGTTTCTTAATGTGGGATTGCGGTGCAGATGCATATACTACATCCCCATAATCAATGATTGGCATCAGCATTTGCTGTTCAATATTTTCCTTTACTGTAGGGCTTAGGCAGGATTTGTTTCTGTACAGGGCACCTAGTTTTGGATAAAGTTTAGATGCAAGTTTTTCTATGTGGGGTCTAACATCATACCCAAGTATTTGAAAGAATGGACTGTGGTCAGTGTGCTATTTGATTTTGTTTTGATGCATAGATGTGAATTTTGTAATTTGTGTAATTTATGTACTGTTCCAAAAATCACTGTGACAGTTTTGTCAGTGTTTAGGAAGAGTTTGTTTTTTGCGATCCACTTTTCTACCTCTGTAAACTGGTCGTGGAGCACATCCTCAAGCTGCGGTAGATCGGATTTGCTTGCATAGATTACTGTGTCATCTGCGTACATGTGTACATTTGAGGATTTGCAGACATTAGGCAGATCATTTATAAATAATGTGAATAGTAGGGGGCCGAGAATGGAACCTTGGGGAACACCACACGTGACTGGAAGAGGGAGTCGCTGTTAGAAATGGACACATATTGTGATTGGTCTGATACATATGATCGAAACCAGGCAGGTTAGCGACAATCATCAATACCTGAGTTTTTTTAGTTTGTGCAACTGAGTTTTTTTTTTTTAGAATGTTGTGGTCTACTGTGTCAAAGGCATTTGCAAAATCAAGGAAGATAGCTCCAATTAGGATTCCTTGTTCCATCCCAGTTTGGATGTCATTTTAAACTTTTAAGAGGGCAGTTGTAGTGGAGTGATTCAGGCAAAAACCTGATTGATCAGGGGTCAGATAGTTAGACTGTTGGTAATACTCACATAGTTGCGTATGGACTCATTTTTCTAAGATTTTTGACAATACCGGGAGCAATGATATTGGACGATAGTTAGAAACCAAAGTAATGTCACCGCTTTTATGGATAGGCACTACTCTCGCAGTCTTCCAAAGTTTGGGTATGTATCCAGACACCAAGGATTCGTTGATTATGGTTGTGACCGATTTAACAATTGCCGGCGCACTGAGCTTCAACAGCATTGCTGGGATTTGATCAGGTCAGATTGGTTTTTCATTTTTAAACTATTAAGGTGTTTCTTAATGACACTAATAGGTACAGGTCTAAAATTGAACTTGTTTATATTGGGTCTTTGCAAAATTAGTGGGGCCTGATCCACATTTGTAGTATCAGGGTGTGTTTCATTCATTAGCTTGGCAATCAGTTGGTGGAGCATCTGACAAAATTATTGTTGAAGACATTTGCTACTTCTAAGGGAAGTTGCAGAATTTGGTTGTCCACTTTGACAGTGGAAGGTTGGGAGTGGATTGTGGGAGTTTGTAATTTTATTTATGAGTTTCCAAAAGTTTCTTGGGTTTGAGATGTTATTATTCAGATTTTCACAGAAATATTGGGCCTTGGCAAATTTTGTTTGTTTAGTGCATATATTTCGCCAGTATGCTTGAACTTTGGCCACAATGAATCCCAAAACTGGATAAGGTCATCTGTGATCCAGTTCACATGTGCCCCTTTTACTCTGACCTTACGCAGCGGGGCATGCAAATTACAAACTTCTAGGAGTTCAGACTGAAACATTCAACTGCACAGTCTAGATCTGGGATAAAGTTTAATCTTTGCCATGGGAGGTTCTTGATGTCATTTAGAAAGGATTCAAGATTAAATTTTTTGAAGGACCTGGTGATTTTAGTAGGATTTAGTAGCCTTTATTTTGAGCACACAGTACACTAAGCAGTGATCACTGAAACTGAAGGGAGAATACCTGCCTCCTGGATTCTATCTGGAGAAGTGGAGAGAATCCAATCGAGCAGGGTATGGTTATGGCTTTTAATGTTTATGCGAGTTGGGGAGGAGATTAATTGCTTTAGCTGCAAAGTCTTAAACAGCCTGCAAGAACTATTATTTTTAGGATTCAGCCAATCAATATTAAAATCTCCAAAGACCAACAGTTCACTTTTTGGGTTTTGAGCTATAGTTTCAAAAAAGAGATGGGCTATGTCAGATAGGGAATGCACTGGGGAGCTAGGTGGGCGGTAGATTCCTGCAACAATGATTGATTTACTGCACGGAATCTCAAATATGCCAGAAAGGAAATCAAAGGTGGCAGGAGAGCTAAAGTTTTGTAAGGGGGTGAACTTTATGGAATTGTCAACATAAATGACAATGCCACCTCCTCTTTTTGCTCTCTCATTTCTATGGCATGAATACCCATGTATTGCAATGGTAGAGTCAGGTATTTTTGTGGTTAGCCACGATTCAGAGAGCACAATGATTTTGGGCTTGTAATGTAAACACCATGCTTGCAGTGCATCGATTTTTGGTAGTAAGCTGTGGATATTACAGTGCAGAAATGAGAAGCCTTTTTTAGCTGGACACACATAACGTGTGTTTGGTAGTATTGCAATTGTAGGGTTTTATACTTTTGTGGGGTGGAGGTTGGAGAAATTACAGCAACAAAGCAGGCCATGATGTATAAGAATTTGGTGTATGTTATGTTTTTTATCCAATTGCTGTTTAAACATCTGTATGGACTCTGATAAAACCACCTCTTCAGGCAGAGAATTCCATATCCTTATTGCTCTTACTGTAAAAAAAATATTTTCTTTGCCTTAGATGAAATCTCCTCCAGCCTAAATGCGAGAACTTGTGTCCAATGTATAGCCCTGTTTATAAATAGATTTTCATATAATGGCAAATACTGGCCCCGTATATATTTGTATATTGTTATCATATCCCCTCTGAGGCGCCGTGTTTCCAAACAAAAGAGATTTAAATTTTTTAACCTTTCTTCGTAACTAAAATGCTCCGTTCATTTTATCAATTTTGTAGCTCGTCTCTGCACTTTTTCTAGTGCCATGATATCCTTCTTTAGAACAGATGCCCAAAAAAAACTCCTGTTGTTTCAACTCCTACTTAAAAGAAACTAATTTAAATAGTCTACTTGTAAGCAAACTGCAGTGAGCATATACTTTGACAAAAATGGCGTCGGCATGGCTGATACAGTGTATGGATGTATACATATATAATTACAGACTCAATCTTCAGGTGATTTGCGGGAGTGATATTGAAGAAATTTAACTTTGGAGTAAGTAAATAAAATAAAAAATGCAGCTGCAAGTGTGAGTCATATTAGACTGACGGAGAGTTTGAAGTATGCTATTTGTACTCTATAAAAGCACTCTGATAAGGTATTTGGCAGCCAGGATAGCAATATCCCATCAGCTCTGACCTTTTAACAATGTTACACACAAGGTCCATTAACACTGAGAGTGCTTTTGGTGACAGAAGGCTAAAGGTGTAGTCCCTCAGAGTTTCCCAGGAAGAAAAGGCCTCCTCTCTAATTAGAATGATATAAATACAAGTTTCACTTCCTCATTATCCATGTTCTATATTGCTATGCAGCATAGCAGTATTTGTCTGCACCTTTACCGCAGCCCTGTAACATAGCCAAATCATCATTAAAGGAACTCTCTTAGCGCTAGACCTTCGAAGAGAGACTGGGCAGAGCAACCTAGCTTAGCTCGTTCCACAATCATGATGTGGAGTGCCTGATATAAGATAAAAACAAAAGGAACAGGTGTCAACCCAGATAAATATATTGAGGCATTAGGTGGGGACCAAGGTGTGTTTATCAAGGAGCCATTGTTTTGAAGGTGTGTTACAATCAGATACTTGTCTTCTGAAATTTGAATAATGTGTCCAGGTGTTGTTTCACATGGTTCTTTTTATGATTAGTTGTTATGTTTGTGGGAAGGGAGTTGATGAACTTCACCCATGTATGAAAACATTAGACAATACGAACATACTGGATTACAGCATAGGAATTAAATCCATTCAAAAAAGATGAAATAATTAGCTTCAAAAATCGTAATGTTTGTGTTTGGACATGTGATACTACCGGGCAGGTAAGTTCAGGAAGGAGGAGGTAAGGAATCCAGTGGTGATGGCTCGCCCATGAGTAGTTTAGGATGAAATAATTTATGTAGTTGTCATAATAAAAATTAAAAAAATATATATATTGCCTGTGATAAAATTAGATATCTCAGTTAGAGAACTATAGAATCCAGTGTTTACTGTACCTGGATTGCACTGGATTGTGATATAATGCGCTAAATATTTAATAGAAAATGAATGAAAATAGAGCAGATTAAAAAAAAAAAGGAAAACACAAGTTACAGTTGATTTTCCAATAATTATGCAGTTATGTAATTTCTAGATAAATTATGGTTCCCCTTTAAAGGGACACAATGGTCACCAAAAGCACTACAGCTTAATGTAATGGTTCTGGTTCCTATGGCCTGTTCCTGCAGGCTTTTCAATGTAAACACTGCCTAGTAACACCTCTACTGACAGTCACTCTAGAGGTGCTTCCTGGGTCAGTGCTGCACTCAGCAGCTCAATGCTCTGCATGTAGATCCTGAATGTTCCCCAAGGAGATGCATTGATTTATTGTATCTCTAGGAGGAGTTGCTTACTGGCTAATTTCAGCTACGGAAGTAGGTGTGCACCAATGGAGAAAAGGGAAGATAACTACCTTTTCATTGAAATGGAGGGGTGGGGAGGGGGGAGATTGTGGCTTACTATTCTAAATTAGTTAATTTGACTGCTGCTACGTTGAGAGAGTTTTAGTGTGCTTTAATGGTAAATTGTAATTTTGATAAGATCTTGTAAAGTATATAGTTACTAGTTAAAATATGCTTTAAAATACCTTTGAAAAGCCTCATAAAATAGCTATAGTAGGTGTACCTTGTCCCATGCCACTCTGAATACCATTGCAAATATTTTGAAGGGCATTTATAATCTACGTGTTTGGGGGTGGGAGTTTGCAATTAGCAGATTTATAAACAAGATTTTTAATATTTTGAGTAACAGCTTTCAAAAGCAAGTGTAGAAATCTGTATTTGGAGTAAAGTATTCGTATTACCAGTTATTGACAGTAGATGTCAGCATTGCATGTGTGTGCATTCTATGAATCGGCAATTTACCAGACTCTAATTCAACTTGGAGCTTTATTTTGTGTGTGTTTATTGTCTCATTTTTGTGTGCCTATATTTTTATTTTTTTAACTAAAGAAGGGGGCAGAGCTAACAGGTGTTCTTAGTAGATATATTATTCCGAGCTCTGTACTTTAAGAACTTTGTTTAGACATATTTCCAGATTTTCAAACGGAGGATACCACACTCACATTTAGGAATCCAGGTGTTTATCAGGGCCAGGGTTGGCAAAACCCAGTTTAGTAGATAAAATAAATTAGGTTCAGGCACTCAGGATTGCTAAAGGAAGGCAGGTTTATCTAAACAAAAAGTGCAATGTTTCGGCCTACACAGAGGCCTTTATCAAGGTGTCACCTCAGTGTCACAATACCCTATTTAAAGGGTGTCAACCATAACCACAATTAACATAATCTGTGCAAAATGCATCAATAAAATGAAAACATTCATACACTAAATTCATAAAAATTTACTCCAGTGCAAAAACAGTGCATTCATAATTATTAAATTCAAAGTAAATTAAAAGGTTCATCCAGAAAAAAAAACCCCCCAAAACTTTTTAATTTATTATGAATTTAAATCTGAGTGCCTGAACCTAATTTATTTTATATATTTCCAAATGTTAACCATTTTACGGACATCATACTACCCTCACCAATCAATGGAGAAAAGATCCAAGTAAAACAAGCCAGTGGCATGTTCTAGATTCTGGAATATCAGTGATTTTTTTACGATGTAGTCTTCCTCGTGCTGCATCCAGAATGTCGTCTTTGCTCGACAAGGAATACTCTTCCGTGGAGGAGTCCTCACTGGATGCCCTATATCCCTATAAGAATGTGCCTTACCAGTGGGTAAGGCCAAGATCTCTACGGTCTACTATTGGAGGGACTGTGCATGAATTATACACGGTAGTGGACTCAGCCAATTTTCTTACAGTAGTGGGCATCCATCCCGCCGAAGCACCTCCACCAAACAACGTTGGGATGTAGCCAACATTACAGCATTTTTCCCTATGGGGTGACATCCCAAGCCAGCTAGTATCCGCACTTGCTAGATTGTGGTCTGTTTCTCGTATGTTGTTTAGGTTTTCTTTTGAGCTTATGTTATCCTGATTTATTATTCGAATGTTATACTTTAATGTTACAGTTATCTTACCCTGCTAAACTCGGGGGCCTGTGCACTGACCTATGTGCCTGTTCCCACTTTAATACAGATTAAGGAACAGCGCACAAACCAAAAATACAGTTTTACACTTGGAGCTTGTGGGATATAGCGATTCTCAGTTCCCAGCAGAAATGGTGGATGTGAAGGTTTGCTCAGCCTCACGCCTACCAGGGCTAGCTGGCAGAGATAGACTGAGAGCATCAGATAGGCATTGTTGGCCAATCGCTGGTATGAATTGGTATGGTGCAAAGCTGAAGTATAGGTCTGTCTCTGCTATTGGAGGCCCTGCTTCAGGCTGTCAGAACTGAGAATCTCTACTAAACAGTGAGTAAACCATTTAGCAGTGATGTCAGACTCCAGGCATTATATCCACTTCAATCTTTTAAAATGGTTATGGTGCCTTTTAAGTATATAGTTAACAAATACCATTGTCCAATTCTGGAGACATGAAGAAAAAGAGAACAAGAAAAATTGTTAAAAGTAAATAAAAATTGACAAGACAAGACGGCTTTTTTATCTGACCAGGATACCTCCCAGATAGAACTGCTAGTTGACCAATAGCAAACAGCAAAATCTTTAAGAAAAACAATAGTAGGAATCCAAGGCTTATAAACTGTGAATCTTAGTCTTCATAGTGCCCGAGCTAGACTAGTACAGCCAATGTTCTATGTGGGCTTGTGTAAGGGGATTTAACTGATGCTGGATCTCCTCATGCAGAGCTTTAGGACGTCCAGCGTCAGATGACCTAAAGTGCGGCAAAATCCCTGAAGCGCCTCTAATGGATGACTAATAGACTAATATACAAACATTTATTCCTGACCTGATAGTGTTTCTTAAATGCATTGTGACTAGATTAGCAATCCGCATTAAATAAGTACTATGTGAAGAACAGACAGCAGAAAATCAATAATTTGAGGTTACGTGCATTCTTAAAATGCCATTCATACCATAAAAGAAGATCTGCTGACTAATGAAACTCGGAAAAGTTTAAGAGTGTGACTATCAATAGAAATCTCTGAGACATGAACACTTGGAATTGACAACATCCTGCCTCAGTGGAGCAGGAGAATACTTTTCCCATGAATTGTTTAGATGGGTCATCAAGCTCTGAAAGATTGCAGCTCCTCTGCCATTCTCTTAAGTACTCTACTTTCCAATTGCAAAGAATACGTTTTGATCTCATAATCTTTTACCCAGTACTGTATACACAAGCCCAATTTATTGTAGAGGACTTAATAAATAATTCATAATGACTTTCTCTTTGTTCTTTCATGTTCTGTAATTATTATGCTTTGACACGAGGGGATTTCTGTGCATTTGTAGACATTGCTAGCAGTTTCAGAATATAAGGGTGGGCCAAAATTCAGAGAAGGATTTGACAGGTAAATAATTTATTTGTTAGTAATTCCATTTTTTCGTTGCAGGTATATAATATTCCGCGAAGAGTCCCGATGGACCTCCTGAGACAACTGTTCGGCTAGCGGATAATTGAAAGAAATTCCTAGATTAATTGGCCGCCACGTTCGCCCGACCTTTCAGCTCCCAATTAATTTCTGTGGGGAAATATGAAGGAGAGGGTGTTTGAGAATAATCTGCATACACTTGAGCAGCTCAAAGAGAATATCCGTGCAGAAATTCAAGCGTCTCAAAAATTAACTAATGTTATAAACAATACAACTGAAAGAGCCCAACATTGCGAGGCGACAGATGGAGCTCATTTAAAAGATGTCATCTTCCCTACCTAGTCAAACAAATCTCCATTAAGCATTTATTGTAAGTAATATCATTGAAATTGGTTCGTTAACAAAAATAAAAAAAAATATTTATTGACTTCTCGAACCCATCTGTGAATTTTGACCCACCTTGTAGTTTACTGAAGCTGAGCCATGCTTAAAGGATCACTCTGTGCAACATTACCAGGGCAGCTTGAAGTAGTGGCCATGTTATCTAGAGTCTTTGAGTTCCAACCTCCTTAGAAGAAGCTTGACAATACCTGTGAATTTTAAGGTATCTGGAAACAACCCCCCCTTAGGAACCATAACTACTATAACAAATTGAAGTCTTTATGGTGCCTGGAGTCCATGGGCGCCAAGTCTTGCTGCATTGATGAAATGAAATTAACATTCTGCATTATCAGTGTTAGTTTTTTCCAACTTCCATAGCAGTGATTGGCTGTCAGTGCTGCTGGTAGGTTAGCATGTTACACAAATGTTTTATTAAACTTTGCAAATTAGAGCGTCAAGACCACTTCAGAACATCGACAAGACCTCTAGGTAAGTAAGAAAGAAGAACAAATGCTATTAAGAGGACACTAAGCTTCGTACCCCCTGAAACTTACTGTAGTGGTTATTTGGGTGCAGTCCCTCTGCATTTGAGTCGTTTGATAAAAAAAAAAAAAGGAATTCATTACACTGGAGTTGGAAAATCAGGGAATATATAGAAAAACAGGTGTACCTGAATCCCCACGATCTGCTCGCTCCATAAACATTACCGATCCTTCTAACATTTGCATAGAACTAGCTTAAGTACTGTTCCCAAGTACTATTACGCCATACTATAACTGTTGTGAGTGTCACAGATGTATCGCTGCCCACATTTCTTGAATTCTGAAACAGTTTGGAAACATAGTCTATGGATCACTAAATAAACTAACTATCTTGTGCTTTAACTCCATTCGGGTTTTACCTCCTGCAGTTTTGGTGTAAGCATGATTAAATCCCTACTTATACCAGCGACTCCCAGGTATCAAGAATTACCTGGGGCTCCCCTCTGTCAGCTGGGGCAATGTTTAGTGGCATACGTAATTCAACTAAAAACCATTGGGAGAAGAAATATTCAAACAGTGCACAATTTAATAAAAACAAAACAAAAAAACAGTCCCTTTATTGCTTCATAGTTAAAATCGCGCCTGGAACCAACAGTAGGGAGGAAGACACGACCAGGATAACGCTAAAGTGTTATGAAGATGAAGTGCCCATATGGTGCAAAATGTAATGATGGTGGTGTCTTCTCCCCTACTGCTGGTCCCATCCAAGCAATAGAGTGCTGGGTTTTTTAAAATTAAATTTTGCACTGTTTGAGTGCTCTTTTTTTTTTTCTCTCGATGGTTTTTGGCTGCATTACGTATGCTTTCTTATCTACGGACTCAGAATCCGTTATAGCACTTGTGCAATCCTTCCCATCTGTGATATGCAGATAACTCCAGTGGAGTGACCGGCAGGAGGGCAGTGGTGTATTTTGAATTTGTGCTGCCCTAGGCACGACAAAACTCGAGCACCCTACTAATTTAAATTTGCCCCACCCCTTCCTGTCAAGGCCGCATGCACTTTGACTGACAGACACTCCCTCACTGATGCATGCACTGACATACACTTACTGAAAGATACAGTCATTGGCACACACTGTTTAGCCAACACACACACTCGCTGACAAGCACACACTTTCAGATACACTGACGTACAATGACATACACACACACTCTGATTTGAGACACTCTGACACACACACACTATTACGCAGACACACATTGACAGACACATACACTCACTGACAGACACACACTGACTGACAAACACACTCACAGACACACTCACTCACACACTAACGGATAGACACACACACACTCATAAATATTTCGCCCAATACTCACAAACTGGGAGAGCTGGAATGGATTCCATACCTGGGGTCAAGTGGGGCTGCTAGTGCTGCTGCGTAGGTGTACGTACAGGCAGGCAAGGGGCGAACGGCCAGAGTAGGCGGCTGAGAGAGCTCTGATCTTCCTGCTAAGCTCCCTTGCGCACCGCTTAGTGATGCTGGGAGCCGGACTGACGTCATATTCCGGCTCCAGGCATCACTAAGAGGCACATGAGGAAGCTGAGTAGGAAGATCTCATAGTACAGCACTCCCTCGCCTCATGCCCGCAATACTAGCTGCCGTCCGTCTACAGCTCCCATGATGCTTTGCATCCCTTTAGAATGTCCTTAGAATGACAAGTCAACATGGGAGTTGTAGTTATAAAACATCTGGGGATCTTTCTTTTGGGCACCCCTGCTGTAGGTGGTCTTTAGGGTTACCAAGTAGTTATCTTTGTGGATTACATGGAGAAATGCAAAAGGTGAGATCCTATATCAAATTAAGTGATATGGTTTTACCGTGACAAATTGCCTGTTATTTGTGGGTTACATAGTTACATAGGCTGAAAAGAGACGTGTCCAAGTTACCTGTTTTTGCTGTTGATCCAAAAAAAGGCAAAAAAAACAGTTTGAAGCACTTTCCAATTTTGCAACAAACCAGGAAAAAAATCCTTCTTGACCCCAGAATGGCAGTCAGCTTACTACATGTATGTTACATATTAATGACATTTCTGTGTGTATTATGCATATATAAATGTATATTAATATGTCTAAATATTAAAGGCATAATTATATATATTACTAATACACATATTAATATACATGTCTATATATATATATATATATATATATGGAAAATGATGAAGAGAGCACTCCAGAGGATAATTTCAATCAAACTTTATATATAGTAAAGGGAATCAACGTTTCGACCCAGGAGGTCTTTGTCTTTTACCCCATATTGATAACGCCATTATTGGCGAAACGCGTTTATGGACTTTTTATTGTGTATTTTATATATATTAAAGTATATTTGGTTACTTTTTATTTGTGCCACTTATCCTTTTAAACACTCTAATTCATTTACTACCTGGCATCCTCTCAACATCCCGGACTCCAAGAAATCCTAGGTGGGGATTATACCACCAGCGCTACGTCAAGGAGCAGTTGTTCTGCTCCTGTCTTGTGAGTACCCATTCTATTTTATTTAATTTTATTACCAATATTTTACTCAGTGTACACTATTGGCTGTTTCTTTCTACCCGAGTGTTGGATACACCACTGACGGAGGAAGTCCACCCTATATCCCATAAGCGGGGATCAAACCGCTGTACGCCTTCTATACTAGAGCAAGTTTAGCTCTTTCAAAAGTGAGTTTTATTTTTCCCTTTTTACTCATTTTTATTGGTTTAAGCATTTTACACTATTGGTTCTCCACTCTTTTTTCTTCTATATATGAGCGGACCCTCACGGATGAACATAAAAAGGACAATTGTTCCGGATCAAGCACGGATAGATTCCATGACCTCAAAGAGCATATTCTAGATAAGACGTTCTTGTTTTACTACATTTATTTATTTGGACTATTTGTTATTTTATTTTGCATTGGCGCAGCCCTTATCTTTTATTCTTTCTCTCTTTGTGTTATTTTTAAGGGTTCCTGAGGGATTCCCTTATAGAGTTGCTGCCCTTATATTAGCTAGCGCTTACTCTCTGTTCTGTTTTTACTTTGTCAAGATACAATACTTTGTCAAGATACACTTTGTCAAGTGTAACAATAAAGTAATATGCAATAAGGGATAGGAGTGGAGTGGAGATGAAAAGTGAGTGTGAGGAAGGTTAAATAAAATGAGTGAGGTGAAAAAAGAAGTGAGAAAGTGTCAAAGGAGTGTGGGCTATATACAAATCAATATATATATATATATATACAAAAAAAATATCAATCAGCAATTTGCATCATAGACACTATAATAAAAAATAACATACAAGTGCTGCTGATGCCTTGGCAAAAGAACAATCAAAGCCGGATGATAAATATATCATGTAAGAGCAATAAAGATTTAAGCTACAATCAGTTATAACAATTTTTTGGTAGAGGAGAGAGAGACAGCCTGGAGATGGACTAAATAAATGGAAAACATAAAGTAAACAAATCAATAAAAATAAATATAAAACCAAAAATAAAAAATATAACTAAATCACAAAATGCATGTATAAATAAAATAAAATAAATTGATGATGATACAACTAAACATAAAAATAAATAAAAATAATAATAATAAAAAAATAATAATAAATAATAATAAATGAATAAATAAAAAATAAATAAATAAAATAAAAAATAAAAATATGTATAAATGTATATATTGGAAGGAAAATCTATTTAATAAAAGGCCCTTTTCTCACCTGTCAATTAGCTCTTCAACATAAACTCCTATGCTGAAGAGCTGAGTTACAGGGAGAGCATGAGACACAGGTAAAAAAATGCATCCCCCCCACCCCAACACACACACAAAAAAAAATTCATTTTCTCTTGCATTTCTTTTAACACCCTTTTGAATTTCTTTTTTTTTGTGTGTGTTTCTTATTCCCTCCTTTCATTTTTTAACCTCGTTTAGTGTATCTTGTCATTTTTCCTCCTTTGTGTCTCCTACAACTCCCCTTGTGTATCTTTTACTTCATCCCAGCCCGTGTGTCTCTTTTTACCCTTCTCCAGCCCTCTGTATGTCTCTTTCCTCTCAGCACCTTGTGTGTGTCTTAGCCCCAGCCTTTTTGACTCTTTCTCCCCTTCTGAATCCCCTCTGTGTGTCTCTTTCTCTCCTCCCAGTCCAGCTTTGCCCCCCTACTAACCTTGTGTGTCACTTTTCCCCCTTAACTTCTGTATGTCTTTGTCTCTGCCTCAGTCCCTCTGTGTGTCTCTTTCTTCCCCAGCCCCCCTGTGTGTCTTTCTCCCCCTCTCTTCCCCCTCTGTTTCTTTCTCCCCCCTGTATTTCTCCCCACTCCCCCTGTGCCTCTCTCTCTCCCCATCTCTCTCTTTCTCCCCACTCTACCTGTGTGTCTCTCTCTCCCCATCTGTCTCTTTCTCCCCCTCCCACTGTGTCTCTCTCTTGCCCCTCTATGTCTTTCTTCCCCTCCTTGTGTCTCTCTCTTGCTCCTCTGTCTCTTTCTCCCCTCCTGTGTCTCTCTACTTACCCCCTCTTTCTATTTCTCCTAACCACTGTGTAGAGCTCTCTTTCTCCCCTACCCCTGTGTCTCTCTCTTGCCCTATCTCATTCTCCCCGTGTCTCTCTCTTGCCCTCATCTCTTTCTCCCCCTACGTCTCTCTCTTGCCCATCTGTCTCTTTCTCCCCCCTCACCCTGTGTCTCTCTCTTGCCCCTCTGTCTTTTTCTCCCACTGTCTCTCTCTTGCCCCTCTGTCTCTTACTCCTCCTGTGTCTCTTTTGCCCCTCTGTCTCTCTCTCCCTCTCCCCCTGTGTCTCTCTCTTGCCCCTCTTTCTCTCCCTCCTAGTGTCTCTCTCTTCCCCCTTCTGTCTCTTTCTCTCCCTTCCCCTGTGTCTATTTCTCCCCTTCACAACCCCCTGACACTGACCTTGTCTGACAGTCTGATAATTCACTATAGTTAGGGTGTAAGTTGCATGTGCATTCTTTACCCTGTAGTGCAGAACTTTGTATTTATCTACATTAAATTGAATCTCTGCTATTTGAGTGCCCAATGCCCCAATTTATCTAAATCCCTCTGCAGCAAAGCAATATCCTGCTCACACTGCATCACTTTACAGAGGTTTTTTTTTTGTAAATCTCTTTTTATTGAAAGTTTGTCAAATTTTCCATTGTAAGTCATGCGAGAAGGTAGGTGGAAACGCGCAGGTTTCCAGCGTGCTGTATAATAATTGGTCATACGAGATGCGCAGATCTCTAAAATAACAGTATAGAATGAGACACGCAGGTCTCTAAACAGCCTAGATGGCTAACCAATAACATGAAAACATAAAAACATTTTATTTTGATACAATAGAACAGGTATGTTGCTTAACAAGTCAGGTCTGTCCGTTTGCAGCCGCTGTGCGGTCCCCTATTCGGGTCTGCAGGCGTATGCCAGTGTTCAAGTGATGTGAACAGTAAGGTGTGGGCACCTTGGTCCTTCCTGTGTTGTGTGTTTGTCAGTATTGTTGGGTCGAGACCACTTAGTTGTGGAGGGTACTGTCTTCTCTTCACTTTGCGTGTTTCATCTATCGTGTGGTGTAGAGTCCTGTTGTGGCGTAGATGGTTGCCTTGAGGTGGTCTTGTATCTGTGTCGGGGTTACTGGGATCAGGTCACCTATGTCTTCTCATATGCAGGCCTGTCGATCGTCCCTGCATCAGGATTGTGCAATTGTGACATGTGTCCTGCGGATTCTCGGGGCTCTAGTCATCCCTGGTCCTGTTTGTGTTTTTTCGGAGGCCCGGTGGTGTGTTACCCCGTGTCCTGGTTTTTGGGGCTCCTTCGGTCTTGTGGTGTGTGTGTTTTGCTATTTCTAATATATATATATATATATATTTTTTTTTTTTTTTTTTGGTGCTGATGTGGTCTTGTTTCCTGGGAGCCCGGGTCTGATGGGGGCGGTACTGTTTGTCCGGGACTTGGGTTGGTTTTGTAGTGTGTGATGTTGGGACAGCGGATCGTGGGTCGCTTTAGTTGGTGATGTGACTGT